>CANSNZ010001149.1:0-344415 GCA_947646795.1 Beta lomatogona
TGGAATTCAAAACATAATTTCGTAGTACAAGAAATGAAAACCTAAGAAGAATATGAAGATGGCCTTATCCGTCTGCGCCACCATCACTTCCACCAAAGCTTTACAGACGCAGCATGCGTTTAACTGAGATCATTCTGGAGTTGAAGGAAAATTTTCGGACGCTTGGTATCGGAATCGCCTTCTTCCACAAGAGGTCCATTTTATTCAATTCGACATCAACAATTCTCCATTGCCAGCACCATCACCGAATTCCTTAATAGAGTGATTGTGTTATGTAATTCAAGTTTCCATCTTATGAAAGCTTTGACAAAATTATATTTGCTATATGGCTCAAAACTCAGTTACGCTTATTTGATATGTATCAATTGTGTTTTACACACTGGACTCAAGCTAATATTATCACATCAAATTACAAAATATAGTTTCATACTTCTTGTACGGTCTCAAAGACGGCTGATCGTCGATATCTTCCAATTTCGTATTAGTAAAAAATATAAAAAGTTGATATTTTGAGGATGTACTCGATAGGGAGTGAATCTAACAAGATCTCTTGAGTGTTTTTGTATATATTAATGATAATGTTTGGTGAAGATTTTAAAGTTTGAGTCCCGAAATAGAAACGGGAACTATATTTTAGGACGAAGGGAGCATAATATATCTAGAAAGGGAAAAATGTCTTTGGTCCAAAACAAAGTATTAAGAGTGTTCCTATCTAGATATTGAGAATCCACACACTTTACGATGTTATTTGTGCAAAGAATATCTAATATAGTAGGCATTTGCAGATTGGATTAAGGTATTTTGGAACATAACTCAGATTCTCCAAATACAGGATATAAAAGAATGAAAGAATCTTAAGAAATGATGGTGTATCAGGTGAAAGAGATACAAAAGAAAAATGAAAAAATTAAAAAATAAAAAAAGAAAAAGGGGGCATTATAAAACACCATTATACCCCCAGTTACTTGAATCTTGAACTCTCAAGGTGAAGGGAACACCCCAAAACCTGTGAGTCATACTACAGAGAGAAGACCTCAAATTTCAACTGCTGTAAAAATATGTAATATAAACATGCTTCTATGTGGGATCTATAATGTGGCTTGGAATCCCATATCTTTGGCACTACTAGTTTTCCGATCAATACCAATATAAGCCAATTTTGACTGAACTTTCTAAGTAGGGGAAAATTTTTAATGAAGGTAAAAATGAAAAAGAAGTTAAAGGTACTGAGTTTGTATCCTCTCTCTATTCTGCTCCCACCATTGCTTTGCATGTACTTCACCAATTTTCACGGCTGCATAAGGATACGTAAAAGTTAGAGATCAGACCCAGAAACATAAATTACTATGGTCAAACAACTAGATAAGTCTATATCAAAATTATGGTATGATCTTTAAGTGTTCTTCTGACTGCAGATTCTGCTGAAGTAGCAATTTAATTTTTTTAGTGATTGTAAAATGATCAACGAAGTGGTCGTTTAAAAGGGGCTTATATGGGTCCACTGTCAATATTAGTCACGTTAAAGTTATTAGGTCAGATCAGTTTAGGTAGGTTCATGTTCGATTTGGTTTTCAATCGGGTCAAGTAAATTCAAGTGCAATTCTGCTTTGGGTCGGATCATTCGCATCAAGTAATTGGATACTATTCAAATATGCTAGAAGAGTGCAAAACGATACTACAAGAGTACAAGGAAAAATAATGTTTAGTTACCTGAATCTGACACGCCGGAGTTCTCTAGTACCATCTGCTAGCTGTCTGATGGTAATATACACCCCTGGCTCATCTTGCTCAACCCATTCTGTTTCCAGTTCACTCGCGTTGCTAACTGACACATCATCTCGAGATGAAGTGGTTGTTCGTGATGGATCCATATTTGGAGTTCCCATGCTATAAGCACTCGCTCCTGCGTTGTAACCTTGTTCTGAATGGTCAGGAGGGAAAAATGATTTACTGGCAGGTTGGTAATAATTTCTGGGTATCCATTCCTTGTTAGTCATAGGACTCTCCATTACTGATCCAACTCTAGTGTAAGTGGAATCTCTAGCCTGTTAGCAATTCAAGAAAGCGTTAGTAAAATATAAGATGGAGTCCAAGTTTTCCAATACAATTAAATGCATAACATTAGCTTCAAGAAGCAGTACCTCATCATCTGATCTTGCTGGAGTCTGAAGAGCTTGTCTATTGAATCTTTGAACATTGTAAAGTTCCATGATTCTGTCATAATTTTCACCCCACCATCTTTGGGCTTGCCATTTGTTGAACAAATCTCGGCTATTTAAAAGAAAATACAAAATGTTAGTTTACACTACTTAGTCAACATGAAAAAATTCACTCTCTGTCTCATATTAATTTGCGGGTTTGACTATCAAGTGCCGATATCTTCTTTGGCGTTTAATATCTTAATTATATTAGTAAAGATATGGCGAAAAATCTGATATCTTGAAACTAGGCATTGTCGCATTGAGGCAAAGTATTAGTGAGCGTATGTTCAACAGTAAACCTGTAGCGATTACAATAGAGCTGAGGAAGTTTATAATTGGTTTTGTTAACTTCTAGAAGTTTGACATCATAGATCTTGAATAAGATGGAATCAAACATTGGTATCAGTTCATACCTGAATCGAATTCGCTTCAAATCATTTCCCTCCATTAGGAAGAGAAACAAATGTAATATGCACGTCAGGCTCCACCTGCGCCATCCATTCTTTGGGTTCATCCTCATTTCTATCACCAAATCACTAGCAGCAATAGAGTCTCGTCCAACAGCAGTCCTATCGCCACCATATCCACCCAGCAAACCTCGAGTGTGATCTTACACCGCGATGATGGTGTGAGCTGCTAGTAAAATCCCATGCAGGCGTTGAGCTTGAGCTGCCAGGTTGCATGTAAGAGTACCCGCCCCCCTTCTGAAGCCGAATCATATTCCACGTATGACCTCTCACCTTTCTTAAAATCACCCGAGGTTGGGCATGGCTTACACTGTTTATAAGCACCAGAAAATTTCAATGCCATATCCTTTATCTGCAAACCATCAAAAACAAGATCAAAACCAAAGTTGCCACGATAAAAAAATAGATTTTTTGTGTGATTTTTATTAGTGATGCTATAATGAGAATTGGTGAGACATATCCATGCATTTTTGGTAATGTCAGCAATTACACCAGGAAAATACAAATGCATACTCATATCCAGCAAATCTTCAAGTTGATTTATATCCTAATAACCCCGTGTAGTTCATAGAAGTATTGTCAAGCATCATTGTGTATTATTGTACCATGTGCTACAATAATGGAGCACACTGCTCATCTTCCTATCAAACAAGAATGGACCTTTATAATATAGTTCATAAAAAATACTCCGTCCATCCCAAAATAGTCGTTTACGTAAAACCATTTCGAATCAGAGTATCAGTAGCTAAATCATCCAAGTAAGTAATTGACTATGGGAAGAGAGTAATTGGCAGACAAAAGCTGCCAAAAAATGGCAGACAAATTCTCTTTAACTGTTGAGCAGTAGTATTAGCTTTCAATAACCTATCAAATGCTAGACATATGCATTGCCAAATGCTTGGTATTGATGAACATTCCACAACATTTGGCATACCAAAAACTTAATACTAATTGATAAACCACAAAACACAAGTATTCTCATATTGAATGGAAAAATTATTACTCCTAAAGACTCGAGTTCATCTATTCATGAAACGCTCTATGTCTTGATTCAGCTACTTATCTTTTCTTTTCCTTCCTTTTTTGGTGCATAAGGAAGTTAAAAGATGAGGATTGCCCAGTTTATCATCGTGATAACTTGATTTGAATTTTACTACTCTTTTGACTATATATATGAATTTTTCAATTAGATATTGAGTCATACTGACTCTAAGCCTCTAATTAAATGGTCTCACCTTCAATGTATAACACAAATTCAGAAGTTGAAAAGATCGATTGTTTATATAAAATAGTTATAGCTGTGACAGGCTTGTTTTGTTTGTCTTCGTAATAAAAATTAGACTTACAGAGAAAAGACTAGTATATATAGAGGTGGACTTTGACCTACCATAACTTTACTATCCCAGTATCTCCTATAGGTTTTACCAGCTAATTAGAAAATTTTCATTTTTGGTATACGGGAAGACACAGGAATATCTTGTGTAGAGCGAGATCCGATTCCAAGTCATGGAACTCATTGTTACTACTTCACCATAAGCCCAACCCATGCCCATCCCTAACCATAACTTTACAACTACACTTATTGACATCCAAAGTTGACTTAATTTACCCACCATTGAAATAGTAAATTAAGCAGGGATTGTTTCAGACTGTATATATATAAAAAGCTTACCAACTGTGCTCCTAGCTGTAATGTTACTCTGAACTATATACAGCATTATTCATTCATGAATAAGGCTGCAAAGCTCAAAGTTTAAGATAGTAATGAACTTGTAAATTTATCTTTTAACCAACAATAGTTATGGAAAGGGAAATTAAATAGGAAAAAAGAGGTAATAAGTTCAAGAAATTTGGCTATACCACTTCTGATTTTTTTTTTTTCCCCTTTTTTTGGATCCATTGTTGTATAACAAGGAAAAAATTAATGTAAATGCGACCATTCCAAGTTTCCTTTCCCTTTATTGCAACACTCAATAGTATTTAGATAATTTGTTACATAAATGGTGGACAAGAATTCAATAGTGGGTCATATTGAAGACACTTGCAAATCTTTAATCGATTTGCCCTTGCTTTCCTACGGATTTTTACAGCTATGTTTGGTACAAGATGACCATCTAGTTTTAGAAAACCCGGCTAAATTTCGAGTGATGTAATATATTAGGATGAAAAAAATGAAAGATAATTTATTATTTACTCATTATTAAGTTTCTATTGTTTATATAATATCATTAGATAAACATGAAATATTAATACTCTAGATTGTCAATTTAATAAGCACTGGCTTCTAAAATTTCACCAACCACGTCGAGATGGATAAGACTTGCTTGACCAGTAGGTAATAATTCACAACTATTAATAGAATTTAATGTAAGGTGAAATCCAACTCAACATTAGCAATTATTTTCTAATGATTTATTAGGGGTTGATAGTCCAATAGATAGATGTAGTTATGTCGTCAATTTAATAAGCACTCGCTTCTAAAATTTCACCAACCACGTCAAATGGATAAGACTTGCTTGACCCAGTAGGTAATAATTCGCCAACTATTAATAGAATTTAATGTAAGGTGAAATCCCAACTCAACATTAGCAATTATTTTCTAATGATTTATTAGGGGTTGATAGTCCAATAGATAGATGTAGTTATGTCTGTCTAGTATAAAAGCAAGAATTTGAGGAGGGCATGCCTAAATTGTTGTAGGATTGAGGGGACTCATTATACTATTTTAAGACTCACTTTAAAGTATTATTTAAAATATATTTTAATATCGTACAATATACTACTCCTTAAGTCCCATAATATAATTCTCATTTTCTATTTGGGTGTCCCAAAATATAGTTCCCATTTCCATATTTAGTTCCTTTTTTCGTAATTTGTGCAGAAAAACGCAAGTGTCCCATCGTTTATTTGCTTCTTGAATTTTGTTTTTGCTTTGCTTATTCAAGCTCCAAGTGTTACGGAGTACTGCTTTTTCACCAATTATTTCTTCATTCCTTCTCCTAAAATCATTTTTTCCCATACGACATTTATTTAAATAAACAAAAAATCTTCACTATCCCTCTTTGATTCTACTTGCATAAATTACCGTGAAAAAAAGGGGAAATGGGAAGCTATATGTTTGGGCCGGATGGAGTAGTTTGAAGAGGCCTCACCTTGTGCTTAAATCATACTTCATTTGTCTCTAAATATGAGTACTACATTAGTTGGTCACGTTTTTTTTTTATACTAACATTTCATTATACTAAACTTTTTCTTATTACAACCAAACTAAGGTTATGTTTGTTGATATACTTCCTTTGTTTCCTAATAATTTTTAACAATTTGAGTTTTTGCGCTATTCATATACTAATAAGACCATATGTTTTTTTACCTTAGTAACTACAATAACAAGACCATATGTTTTTACCTTAGTAACTACTAATCATGAGTATATATCGGTCACGTTGTTACTCTATATTACATTTCTTGATGTATAATAAAATATATACAAAAGCGAGAAAATCACTTTAGGATAGTAGCTATTCTTGCATCTTTTAAAAGGGCATATCGGTCACGAGAAATGATAAACAACTTTTTGCTAGATGTTTGCATAGCTGTCATTCAAGCATAAAAGTGATCTCGAAAATTCCGATGCTAACAAATAGTATTCATGCTACTACAACTAGTATTCGTGTAACTACAAATAGTGTTTTATTAATCTACTATTCTCCTAGGACCTACGTCACCACCTTTTCGGCCTTTTATTATTTTTTATTCCCTGTTAGATGTTTGCAAACATCTATCGGTTAGATGTTTATCATTTCTCTGTCGATACAATCTTCATTGGTTTACAAAGCCATCGGCCTGACCAAGTAGTACATTTGCTTCTTTTTCTTTTTGGTGCAAAACACGTAACAAAGGCTGATAGATCTATGCATCATATTCGTATGCAATCCATCATAAATGTGGAACAAAGGGAGTCTATTTGCTAGGTGTCTAGGTGATGAATAATGCTAGTTAATAGTAGGAGTTAAGGGCATAATAAGGACACGAACTTTCGCATTTTCACCGTCGGGACCCGTTAGTTTTTTTTTGCACCATTTGGGACGTAGAGTAATATTCCGGTGATAATTTCTAACCATGGTTATGCATGGGCCCATTCTATCCTCTCGTCTCTCTCAATTTACTCTCCAGCTCAAATTTTATTTTCTCTCCTCTCTCTCTCTTTCTCATCTCTCTCTAACGTATTCTTTGAAGAAGCTCAAGAACCCTAACCCAATTTTTTCTCTCTCCTCCGTTACTCTTTCTTCCCCCTATGTACATCATTTCTTCACCAATTTCTACCAAAATTTACCTAACAATTCGTTTTATGATTCGGTTTTGGGTAGTTTTAACTTATATTCGGTTTTATCACAAATTAATGAGATCGATTAATTTGTGGAGTTCTGATTTTGATTTTTTGGGCAAATACATCCCAGTTGGAAGAAGAAGATGTTGAGCCAAATCGAATTTTTCGGTTTGAATCTAAAAGTTTCAAACCCAAAAATTCATTTTTTGGGTTTTTAACTAGAATATGTTCAATGTGGATGAATCTCAAAGTTGGTATTTGTCGTATGGTCTCTCTTTCTCGCTCTTGAACTCTCTTTTTCTTGTGGATTTTTTTGGGTTTGTTGCATTGTTCGAATTTTTTAAGGCATGTTCGATTTTTGTGGTATGATTTTTGTTGTGATTTTTTGTTGAGGTTGTTTTGATTTTTTTGTTTGAATTGTTATGATTTTTTGGGTTTTTCTTTCTAATTGTTACGATTTTTGGATTTTCTTTCGAATTGTTACGATTTTTTTGTTTGAATTGTTCTAATTTTTTGGGTTTTCTTTCGAATTGTTCTTATTTTTTTTGTTTGAATTGTTCTCATTTTTGGGTCATATTGTTTTGTTTTGTTGTTCAAATTCTTTAGATCTTCAAGAATGAAGCAAAAAAAAAGTGAAAGTTCTTAGTAGTAAAAAAATGTGAAAGTTCGGGTCCGATTGTGGGTTTTACCTCATTTTTTAATGTTTAGTTGGTCTCGGTTGAGTTAACGGTGAGTTAAGCTAGTCGAAAATCAACCCACGAGGTCCTAAAAGGTGAAGAAAAAGTTATAGGTCCTAAAAGGTGAAAAAGGTGATAGTTTGGGTTCTTAATGTACCTTAACTCTTAATAGTAGTAGGTAATTTGTACATGATTTCGGCTACAAACTTCTTCCCCTAACCATACTTTTTCTATAGAAAAAGTTCTACTACCAGAACATCGCCCTACGAAAGATGGTAATAAGTGATACTTAGGAATTTTATTTTTTAAAAAAGTGAGTGAACAAGTTATTACATTTGATAATTAACATAAGCGTTTGGAAACCCGAATTTCATTTCAATTTTAACGGTTCAATTTTAGAAATTGGAATCATGCATTTTGAATTCCATTTCCTCGAACTCATTTGGGAAACATGAGAATTAAATTTTAGTTTCAATTCCTCAAAGTCGTTTGGAAAACATGGGAATTGAATTCCGATTCCAATTCCTCGGACTCGTTCGGGAACATGGGAATTGAATTCAAATTCCTCGACCTTGTTTGGGAAACATGGGAATTGAATTCCAACTCGGGCATGGAAATAGGGTCGTTTGCGGCGAGAAAGGGAGGAAATAATTGGGAACTTAGAGGAGAGAGAAAATAGCATGCGAGAGAAATTGAAATGACAAGTAGAAGGGGTGGGATTCGGATAATGTATTTTTAACTTGGGTTAGAATTGTATTGGAATTGGCCCAGACTCAAATCCAATTTCATTAGATACCCGAACAAGTGAATTAAATTAAATATCATTATTGACATTTATTATTGTCTAGAAGACGGACTTACTTTAATTATTGACTTACTCCTCTTTGTAGGATTTAATCCTTAACAACGCGAAGTGCTTTGGCCGAGGGACCTACCGCGACTCGCGGTGCGGGCCGCGACTCGCGGTGCGAGCCGCGACTTCGCGGTGGCGGGGTCGTGGTTTGAGCCTTGTTCGCGGAAGTTTGCCGCAAGCTTACCGCGACTCGCGGTGTATTCCGCGATTCGCGGTTTCAGGAAGTCGAAACCTTTTATTTTCTTCTTATTTAGGATATGTTTCGGAGTTGTTTTACAACTCTCATATAAATAAGCGTTTTGGCCGTTTTTCTATTCATATTCATTCTATATTACCCTAAAACACAAGCCTACCCCATTCTCTACGAGATTTGAGCAGGTTCTTGAGAAATACCAATCTTTGATCCAGGGTGCATCGGAGTCGGAGATAGTTGTGTGAACCTTGGGGGACGAACGCCATCGTGAATCCGCACCGGTGGTGGCGAAGTCGTTTCTAAGGCGGTGGCCATCATACCACGGCGCAACTTGTTCTTGTAATCCGGGTTAAGTCATTTGATTTTCGCGAGATTCTCATCTTACAATTTAGAAAGCAATTTTATTACGTTGAAATCATGTCTAGTTCTCAAAGTCGATTTTTCCACGATATGTCAAGTTGGAACCTTTGAATGGAACTAATTATAAGAGGTGGTCTCAAAAATTCTTGATTGCATGTGAACAAGTAGATCTTGATTATGTGTTGTTTGTTGAACCGCCTGCGAGAAAGATAGTGTAGATGTTACATCTAAAACTATTGTTATTAGCGATACTCTCTGCCAAAGAGAAATCTGAGAAAACTCCTAAATCGATGGGGGGATAAGTATGGAAAAATTTGTCGGGGATAATAAGGTTGTTAAGGGAAACATCTTTGAACCTAATGAAACCCCATATTTGATTTGTTTGTATCCTATAAGGCTCCAAAATCAATATGGATTTCTTTGGAGAAAAAGTATGGTGCGATGATGCAGGGAAAAGAAGTATATTCTTGGAAACTGGTTGAACTTTAAATTGGTAGATAATAAGCCAATTATGGATCAAGTTCATGTTTATGAGAATTTAGTTCTTGAGGTTCTTCTTTGAAGGGATGAAGATGTGTGAGATTCTTCAAGGCTAATGTTCGATTGAAAAGTTGCGACTCATGGAACATCTATCGTAATCATCCGAAACACAAGAAGAGGGACATGACTCTAGAGGAGTTAGTTGGTCACATGAAAATTGAAGAGGCTAATAGATTGAAAGACTCACGGTTGAATCCGGCTTCGGTTCCGTTCCAGTTTAGGAAGCCAAGAGGAGACTTCAGAAGTTCAATGGAAAGGGTCAAAGACCCCCGGCAAAGGAAGTTTAAGAAGCGATGGGAAAATTGAGAAGAAGCTAGGGTCATCATTTTAATCGTGGCAGCCGGGTCACTATGCTTCGTTTGTCCAAGCAAAAAGAAAGGCAATGGTTCGGGTCAAGGCTCGAAGGAGCAAGATAAGGGCAAAGCAAATCTAGCGAGGCGAGATGATCTTGTTGTTCTTTGTGGTTTTTCAAGTTAATACGGTGGAGAATAATTACGAGTGGATGTAGACAACGGGGGCCTCGTCACTTACGTACAAACAAGGACCTATTTGTGGAATTTGAGGGGGTGGATGAAGGTCACCAAGTCTATATGGGGAAATGACAATGAAGTCTCGAGTGCTCGGAAAAGGGAAAGTTCTCCTGAAGGCGACATCAGGGAAATCATTAGTTCTCCTTAATGTTTTGTATGTCCCTTCCCTTCGTAGAAATTTAATTTACGGTAGTTTGCTTAACAAAGCGGGTGTTAAGTTAGTTTTTGATGCTAATAAGCTAGTGCGACTCGTGATAGCGAGTTTGTTGGGAAGGAGTACGTTAATCTTTGGTTTGTTTGTTTTGGACATTGTAACTCCTATCGAAATGAATAAGATTTTTCTTCTTACGCTTATATTGTTGAGTACAAATGCGTGGCCTTTGTCGTGCGGGTCATGTGGGGGTTGGTTCAATTAATCGTACGATGCGAATGAACCTATTGCATGATGTGATTGATGATGGACCTAATAAGTGTGAAGTGTGTCTTGAGGCGAAGTTTGTAAAAAGCCTTTCAAGCCGATTACTAATAGAGTATCGAACTATTAGAACTAATTCACCTTGATGCGCGCGGACTTTAAGAATCTTGAGAGTCGGGGTGGTAAGAAATATTATATTGCCTTTGTGGATGATTGCTCTAGGTTACGTAGAGTTTTCTGTTAAAGTCTAAGGATGAGGTTTGAACAGAAATTCTTGGTCTATAAGGCGGAAGTTGAAAATCGGTTGAATGAAAGATTAAAGGCTTCGGTTCGGCCGGTTGGGAATATGGGTCGATTTCCTTAAAAATTTATGTGAGAAAGAGGGCATTATTCATGAGGTGTCTGCACCATATACCCCTCGTGAGAATGGCATAGCGAGAAAGGAAGAATAGAACTCTAGAAGGAAATGATGAATGCCATCTTTGTTAAGTTACGGTCTTCACGATAATATGTGGGGAAAGCTGTCCTATCTGCAAACCATATTTTGAACAGTATCTCATAAGAAGTTAGACAAGACTCCATTTGAGCTATGGAGAGGTTTTGTGCCAAATCGAAATTCATGAAAGTGTGGGGGTGTCTAGCTAAAGTGGGTATACCGTCGTTCAAGAGGACTACTATAGGAGCCGGGACCTTTGATGCTTTGTTTTCATTGGTTATGCTGAAAATAGTGCTTTGCCTATAGATTTGTGAGGTTGGATGACAGTGTCGTGTGTGAAGCTCGAGATGCGGAATTCTTTGAAGGGTATTTCCTTTGAAGAAGGTTGGGCATAGTATAGGTGCTCCTCTTGTGGGGGTTTCGTGCGGTGATGCGGGTTCTTTGGTTACTTGAAGTGGGGGTAAGTCGATCGGATGAGCCTAGGAGAAGTAAAAGGCAAAAGAGTGGAATCAAGCTTTGGTCCGGATTTCATTCTTGCATTTATGTCCGGAGTTTGAAGCTTCGAGTTCATGGACATGTCATTGTTTATGGTGGATGAGGATCCCAAGACTTTTGAAGAAGCCATGAGTTCTATGGATGCTAGTTTCCGGAGGGAAGCGATCAACGGTGAGTTGGAATCCATCATGGCGAATAACACTTGGGAACTTGTAGATTTGCCTAAAGGGAGCCGATTAGGTGCAAGTGGATTTTCAAGAAGAAGTTGAAAATTGATGGGACCGTGGAACGGTTCAAGGCAAGACCGGTTATTAGAGGGTTCACTCAAAAATTTGGGGTGGATTATTTTTATACTTATTCACACGTGACTAAAATTGCTACCATTCGTGTTTTATTTGCTTTAGCTTCTTCATTTAACTTTGTTTGTGCATCGGATGGATGTAAAGACGGCCTTCTTGAATGGAGATCTCGATGAGGAGATATATATGGAACAACCTCCAAGTTGTGCCATGCAGGATGGAGCAAAAGGTGTGCGAGGGTGAAAAAGTCACACTATGGCCTCAGCGGGGCTCCAAAACAATGGTATGAAAAATTTCATTAAGACTATTCTTGGTTTTGGATTTCTTTGTGAATGGTTGGATGCATGTGTGTATTCAAAGGTAATGGGCTCGATTGCGTAATCATATGCTTATATGTTGATGACATGCTTCGTTTAGTGCGAGTCTTGATGCCATGAGGAAACTAAAAGATTCTTGTCTTCTAAGTTTGAGATGAAAGATTTGGGTATAGCCGATGTGATATTAGGGGTAAAAAGTTGTTAAAACTCCTAAGGGTTATTCCTTGTCTCAATCTCATTATGTGGAGAAAGTGTTAAAGAAATTTGATTGTTTTGATGATCCTCGGTCGGGACTCCCTATGACTTCTAGTGTTCAATTACTTAAGAATAATGGTGATGGTGTGTCACAAGGAGAGTATGCTAAGGTTATAGGTAGTCGATGTTTTTGATGAATACTCGTCCGATATTGCCTATGCGGTGAGTAGGCTAAGCAAGGTACACTCATAATCCTAGTTTGGATCACTTTGAAAGCTCTTAAAAGACTATTGAGGTATTTGAGAGGTACCATGGACTGGGGGCTAAACTTTGTGGGTTTTCCAACTGTCCTAGAAGGTTATTGTGATGCTAATTGGGTGACCGTGGTGATGAGGTGAGTTCTACCGGTGGGTATGTGTTCACTCTGAATGGTAGTGCAGTATCGTGGAAGTCTGCTAAGCAGACATGTATAGCTCGATCTACTATGGAAGCTGAGTTCATTGCTTTGGATCTTGCTACTCAAGAGGCTGATTGGTTGAGAAACCTCTTGGCGGATATACCTTTGTGGGGGAGACCGGCTCCTTCGGTGTCGGTTCACTTTGTGATTCCAGGCTACGATAGGGGTTGCCAACAACGGTGTTTATAATGGCAAGAAAAGGCACATTCGGGTCGGGACATGAGTACGTGAGACAATTTATTGTGAATGGTGTCATCTCTCTTGAGTTTGTGAGAAGTGAAAGAAATTTGGGCGATCCTTTTACTAAAGGATTGAGTAGGAAGTTAGTACTAGAATTTTCGGGAGGAATGGGTTTGAAACCTCATAGGTTGTTGTATTCCTTGAATTCTATACTTTGAACTTATTTATGATTTCTCATTAATATACTTATTACTCTGATCTGAGTAGTTCTTGTTGAACAGGTTGTATATGTGTATTTTTGAGATTTGGTGTCCATGGCTTTTGGCTGATTCAATTTGATTGAACGTAATGGACAGGATGTTTCTATGGCTTTATAGGCGATTCAATTTATTTGAACGTAATAGAACATCGTGGATGAGTGTGAAGGGATGGCCTCCTTGTCGAATGTCGTTCTTGTAGGCATTCTAGAGCGCTCTTTATAATCCCGGGGTGATGGCCGGGATTGTTGAACTTTGTAATGTTCACAATTATTGGAAAGACATGTGATGTGTCTTGATTGTAGCGAATGCATGTTCAACTATACGTATGTTGTTCATGGGGTAATTCGGTGGATAACGCGGTGTTTCTCGAAGCTTTGAAAGTAAGATATGTGCTATCGGGTCCCTTCTCTCCTGCAAGTTCAATCTTAGGATACTTGTAGGTGAGGGGACACCCCATCTCACTAACATGTTAGTTCAATCCTTGGATACTAATATGTAAGTATTAAGCTTTCCTTTTCTTGCTTCATCTCTCATTTTTTTCCTTTAACTTCGCGTTTGTGGGGGATTGTAGGATTTAATCCTTAACTTAACGCGAAGTGCTTTGGCCGAGGACCTACCGCGACTCGCGGTGGAGGCCGCGACTCGCGGTGGCCGGGGTCGTGGTTTGAGCCTTGTTCGCGGAAGTTTGCCGCAAGCTTACCGCGACTCGCGGTGTATTCCGCGATTCGCGGTTTCCGAGGAAGTCGAAACCTTTTATTTTCTTCTTATTTCCGGATATGTTTCGGAGTTGTTTTACAACTCTCATATAAATAGCGTTTTGGCCGTTTTTCTATTCATATTCATTCTATATTACCCTAAAACACAAGCCTACCCCATTCTCTCTGAGATTTGAGCAGTTCTTGAGAAATACCAATCTTTGATCCGGGTGCACGGAGTCAGAGATAGTTGTGTGAACCTTGGGGGACGAACGTCATCGTGAATCCGCACCGGTGGTGGCGAAATTCGTTTCTAAGGCAGTGGCCATCATACCACGGCGCAACTTGTTCTTGTAATTCAGGTTAAGTCATTTGATTTCTGCGGATTCTCATCTTACACCCTTTCTATACAAAACTAGTATTTTGGACCGGGCTATGCCCCGAGTCAGTTATGGGGTGATGAGTTGTTTAAAGAACTTTTAAGGAATTTGGGGATGAAAATAACAATCTCAATGGAAATAGGGTAAGAGAATGTTATTTTTTAACAAAAGTATTAGAGATCAAAAAGCTTGTCTATATCTTTATAATTATATATAATTATAAGACTTTATTATGTTTTACTTTGAAACATAAGCATTGAAATTGTAGTTGATTAGTGGTTAAACTCTCACATTTCATTTCAAAGGTCATGTGTTTGAATCCTAGTAACTACACATTGTTAATATTTTTAAATATCATTTGATTGGAACGCTTTTTAATATATTTGTATAAATGTCAACTTTAAAAAAACCAACACCCTGACAAAAAAAATTTCGCCAAGTAGTCCAAACAAGATTATGGGGCTTAAAATATATAGCGTGGCATTTCTTGTTATCAACCATTTGCATTAGACACAAAGAAGAAGAGAAAAAGGGGAAACATCAAGTTGCAACACACGTAACTAATTAGGGGTTGATAGTGACAAGACCACCCCCAAGCTTTAATGGAGGTCTAATGTGACTGGTAGAAGGGGCTAGCTAAGATCTAAGCTGCAGACTTTAAGCCCTGTTTGCTTATCTATCAATGAATTGTAAGGCTGGTAACTTATATTCTGCCAGAAGACTACAGAAAAAATTGGGTTTAGACCTTACATAATAGGCACGACCTATTATATAGAGACCTTTGCATTATTCTCTAGATTACAACAACAAAAAAACAGCAACAATTACAACATTTCACCATATTAAAAACATAATCTCAAAAGCCTTCCTTATTTTTTTTCAAGATGCAAATCAAACCCCCTCAAAAAAAGAATGCAAGTCCAACCGTTCTATTGAGAATTCGAAAGTCCAGTTTCTTAAAGGAATTGGAGAGAAGATGGAATCCCCTAAGGTCTATTTGTTTTGGGCAAGTTTTCACAATGTCACATACTCTTTCTCTTTGACTTTGTACACTAAGTCCCCGTTCTTTTGAATTGGAAGCGAAGCGACCGAAATTTAAGCGAGCGAAATTAACTAAATTGCAGAGAACCGAGCGGGCGAAAATAAGTCCAAAAGAACAGGGCCTAAATACATACCCCTATACTAAGCATGTTTTTTACTAACATACAAAAACAAATGGTATAACCAAAGAGTATTTGGTTACTTGGCAAGCCTCTCACTTAAGGTCCTAGATGTCTTGGGTTCGAATCTTGCCAAGTGTGATGTTTGGGTGTAAAGATCCCGTTATCTTTCCCCATACTCTCAAGTTGAGTCTCAAGCACCTATCTAGCAAATGTTAGACCAAAATATTGTGAGAATTAAGATCTGAAGAGTGTCCTCTTTTTTAAAAAAAAATCAAATGGTATATTCCCTCAAAAAGAAAAAGGGTATTAAATATAATGCTATAAATCTGTCTAGTGTACATTTTCGAAATATTAGATTTAAAATTTATAGTAATAAGTTACTAAAAAAATTCAACGGTCAAAAGTCGTACGTTGGCTTATTCATAGTTGAATGGAATCAATTAACCCCTAACTTTTGAAGTTTTTTTATTCGAAATTTAATTCTTAAAACATTAATCATTTATGTCTCTGGAATATAATGTCAATTTGTTTCTTTTTTTAAAATAAGAGCCATTTATTTTTTTTGATCCATATGAGCCACGAAGGCAGCACAAAGTACAAAGAAGGGGAGGGGGGATTCGAACTTGTGACCTATCGTGCACAGCACCTCAATCTTAACCACTAGGCCAAGACATCCTTGGTACAAAATAAGAGCCATTTATAAAGAGGCGTAGAGTAATTTTCAGTAATTTGGAGTGGTGTTAAACTTTTGTACCCTGCAACATTCTTTGGTCCCCCTTAGACCTCATGTCTCTCCATGCCCAAAATAGCACGTGAAATGGAGAAACGGGCTTTAAAAATTGTTTCACAAACAAGGAAAAAGAAGCTGCCAAAAGGTAAAGATATGAATTGATCAAGCAACAAGCCAACAATTTGGTACTCTACTACGACAAAATAACTTAGGGGCAGAAGCAGAAGCAGAAGTGAAGATCAAACCTGGGCTGTGATGCCTTTAACAGATTCTTTTGTGTTTGGAGTGGCATTCCCACTTCCACGCCCTCCTTCTTCTCCCTTCTCATCCGTTTGCTTTGCACATGTTATACACGTTAGCATTTTTACTCTCCTTCCCTCCTTATATCAAACAACTCGTGGACTAGATTCGCACCCGCTTGTTGTTAATCTTTAATGCCGTTGCTGGTTTTTTTACCTGTATTCACAAATATTTCGCCAACTATGTTATTGACAATAGATTAAAGGGTATCTCTAAAATTAGCAGATAACTGATATATGATAGCGGATCGCTAATATACGACACCATATAATATACAAGGGATTTGATTAGTACCCAAAATCTTTACTTTGGTATAAGTGTTAAACACTATAAGAATCTTATGGACTTTTGCCCATTGAACACGTAGAGGAAGAAGGTGTTTAAACTTGCCAAAAGATAAAGGAAAGAATCTTTCTCTCAAGGATTCTATACCTAGTACAATAATAATCACTATCTCAAACTTCAAAAAAAAAAATCATTCTAGAGATTGATGACACGGTATCTTTATATGTAAAAATCCATAAATAAGGTGAAAATAATATCATTCTAGATGTTGATGCAAACTTTAATCCAAATTAAAGAAAAAGATGTGAACAATCAATAAAGATTTCCCCTGCCTAATTAGGCACAATATCTTGGTCATGTAAGTAAAGAAACTCAAAAGCAATTCTTATTCCCTCAACTCCCAATGGAAAAAAGAATCTTGTAAACATACATAGGAGGATTTATCATTTATCTGGGTCCAAAGGTTAAGTTATGTATCATTATCATTAGGTGGGTCCATTATGACATTTTTCCTCCTCCAAAAATTTAAGAGGTGGACAAGTAAATTAAATACTATATGAGCTTCCCTCTAATAAATTACAAAGAAGAAAGTGGATGGAGGATTGTCTAAGAGGATTGTCTAAGACATTAGTTTGGCCCATATCAGAGCAACCAAAGTAGTGACCCAGCTCATCTTAGTCAGACAAATGCCACAACAAAACAACTACTTGTATTATATGGGACCGCTTAGTTTTAGTACATCCTATCAAATCAATTTAATGGTCTATTAGATCACTTTTTCTTCATTATTAAGACAAAAGTAAACACTGAAAGATACAAAAATGAACATGTAATAAACCAAAACAAGGCAAACCCAATCCAAAGACTAGAAAAATTCTAAGGGTAGGAGTCTTATTCAAAATGAAATTTTCCTCATTCTTGTCTCAAGTGTTTAACATGTAACTCCCCATTTTCTTTTATGTTTCACTTATTGAGAAATGAAGTGAAATAGATGAAGTCAAAAATAACAAATTACAAAAAATAATTCGGTTTAATATTGTCAAAAAGTATAGCTTAGAGATAGAAAAGAAAGAAAAAAAAAATGCAACCCGTGTAATTTTGTAAAGATGCAACTCATGCAAGTATTAAGATTTATGTGAAACACCCATTTATTTATAAATGTTTTTCTCATTGAGAGATACATGGAGTACAAGAGAGATCAAAAGTTAACCAAAAACACAAGATTAAGTTCCATAGAAACAGGAAAAAAAAAAGTCACTCAAATTGTTTTCAATAGGTCTCATATAAAATTTTACCAAATGTAACCTTTGGACTAAATTCCAGTTTTTTTCTTGAAGAAAAAAAAAAACACTTCCTATTAGTAAGAAAAGAAAAGTCAACTAAATGTAAAACAAATTAAAATGTGAGATTTTCCGAGTTGAAACCAATGACGTACCTGTTTGGCTGTTTGATAGGTAAACACTCAAATAAAAGGTGCATGTACTAGTACTACTTCTCATTTATTCATGGATAACCAAACCAAACGCACCACTAACAAATTAACAATAACAATTTTGTTCAACTTCCTTTATCAAATGATATACTACTACTAGTTATCTTTTCTTTCTTTGCAATTCCAAGAATCAGTCAGAGAGAGATGATGAGAATGGAAAAAAAGATAAAGGGCAAAAGAGCATTCTCGGGATCAGAGAGAGATTATTAGTAGGGGGTTGGGGAAAAGCTTATTATATTAAAAAAAAATGAAGACCCAATAATTGAAAGAAACTTCCTTTC
Organism: Beta lomatogona; assembly: GCA_947646795.1. Classification (NCBI taxonomy): domain Eukaryota; kingdom Viridiplantae; phylum Streptophyta; class Magnoliopsida; order Caryophyllales; family Amaranthaceae; genus Beta; species Beta lomatogona. The sequence goes on from CANSNZ010001149.1 coordinate 18,529, forward strand.
ACTTGAAAACTGAGAAATTTTAAAGAGAAAAGAAAAAGATTTTAGCTAAGGTGTGCTTTGAAAGTGGTCCGTTTCTCTGTTCTATGTGCATGCTTTAGCCTACAACTTCCCCTTATATTTATCCCATATTATAATTTTATTACATTTTTTTTTCTCTCCTTATTTGCCAAAAAGAATAAAAACTATAGTATAAAATGAAGTATGTGTATAGATTGAAAAAGACAGATTCTCCTTTTTCTTTAATTTTCACCATCTATTCTTTTTTGCTAGGTACTTTACCTGTTGTATTGAATAGTAGTAATCAAACATGAAGAAAGACATTTTAGAATCTCCCTTGGCTTGTCTTATGAACCCATCAGAAGTTACTTTTGACAAAATCCCTTTTTGAGTTACAAAATATATTTTATTATTATTATTATTATTATTATTCATCAATGGCGTGATACTGTTTGCTTAATCGGTTGGACAATTAACACACATGACATGAGATGTTCGAACTTACATTATGACACTACGATATTGTACATTATGAGTATATATTGTCTCTCTCTTATATAAATGTTAGGCAATTAGCCGAACTCTTTTTTCTTTTGAAAGAGATGTTATTAGCAATTTGCAATCTATTACTAGGAGTAGCTTGCAGAATGCTATGTCCTTTTATGTGAATATAATTTTAGATAATTATATAAGCTGACTTTTGAGAAGTTTTGTGTTCATCTAAAATACCTTATATATTTTTATTTTCTTTTTCTATTCTAAAATTGAATGTTGACATACAATGATTATTGTATACTTCCTCCGTTTTCAAATAAGTGAAACACTTGTCTCAAAAAACTCTCACATAAATGAGAAAAGTGTTTCACTCATTTTGGAACGGAGGAGGTATGTTTTTATAACATAAAGCATGCACTGCTTCTGCGTGTGTTTCAATCTGTATTTCGATTGGGAAAAGCTAATATTGGGATTAATGGGAGATTCTTCCTCTAAAGACAAAACTGAAATCCAATTTCAGTTTCTCTCCCCTTTTTCTTATTCTAGCACAATTCTATAATCACTTTAATTCACCATTTTCACAATACAAACAAAACCAACTAAACAACAAACATTATTATTATTATTATTTGAAAAAATAAACAACCAAAACCAACTTACCAGCAACAACAGCACACACGCTTTTTCTTCTTCTTCTTCCCAAATAAAACAACGAAAAGCACGAGCTTCTGCTAATATTCTTCTCTGCTCTGTTTTTTTTTTTTTGTGTTTTTAAATCTTTTTGGTCAAATTGTTGAAACTTTTTCTTGCTTATTTTGACGCAACAAGCAGCAAAACAGATTACTGTTTAATGTTGAAAGGACGAAAATGACTTTTCACACACTATACCTCTGAAGCAACCAACTGTTCCCCTCACCCTTCTCTTTTGTCTTCTCTGAAAATGACATCAATTTTTGATCACCCTCTCCAAATTACACCTCCAAATAAACAATTCGAAAAAAAGAAAATTTGATTTACAAAATGGAAGGAAAATCAGAAAAAAATAACATTATAAATTTATTTATATAGTTATCTTGGAAATTGAGCTTCCGGATATTTCGTTCGCCAAATATTCTCCTCAAAATGGGAAGGATTTTATGAAGGGTGAGTGAGAGAAGAAGAGGCAGAGATGAAGGAAGGAAAGAAAAAAAAAAAGCGAAGAAGAGTACAAATGAGTTGAACTGAGGGTATTTAAATAGGGAAGGATGACGGCGTTACTTAACGGAGATGTGAGCGTTACTGAAGGAAATTTGAAGAGGGGAGTGACGGAAGCCGTTAAAGTTAACGGGGTTTATAATGGAATTAAAAATACTTCATCTCTTTTAAAAAAATTGACATGAATAATTCCAACTTTCACCAATCTTCACAAAATAATTTCAACTTTGAATTATTTTAAAATAATTCTAACTTTAGGGCTACCTTTTCAAAACAATAACTATTAATTTTCAATAACTATTAATTATAGACCTAAAATAGATTAGTATATGCAAGAAAAACAATAGTTAGGCTTATATTAATAAGGTCACCTCAAAAGTTAGAATTATTCTGAAATAATCTAAAGTTGGGATTATTTTGAGAAGATGGGTGAAAGTTGGGATTATTCACGTTAATTTTTATTTTATGAAGTAATAAATTAAACACTTATTATTTTAGGCCGTTTCAGAAAAATTATTTATTTGATATTCACTTCTCTCTATCTCTCTCTTCATTATATGGGTCTCTTTTTTTCTTTCTCGCTATCTTTCTCCTCTTCTAAACCTTCGCCGTGTGCAGATCCGCATGTTTCATTTAAAACGGGAGGAAGTATTATTGTTTAGAGGAATGAGGACAAATGGGCCAGGCCCAGGTTTATAAAGGGAACAAAATGGGCCCATATCTGTCGTTCTGAGGTAGCAGGAGGTCTCTTATTAACTAACGTGTGGGGTGAGGTTTCCACGCGTCGTTGTCTCATTTGCTGTCATCACCCCCTGATGAAATCATCAAATTACGCCTTTTTTTTTCTTCTGGATTAGTTATGTAATTTGACAGTTGATGGAATATGAACAATCCCGTCATTTTTTCTTATTTTTTTGTTTATTGCGATAAAAATATTGAAGTATAATCATTTGGGAAGAAAGAGATATCATGTGATCATGATAAATCATGGCATTTGCTTGCAAAGGTTGATCATTACATGTGTGAGTTGGATGGATTAATAATTTGGTTTATAGGAGCGAATTAACGTATATGGACCACCGATGTTTCACTCTGCTTGAGATTAATGAAAACAAGACTGATTCACTAATCCAGAAAAAAATATTATTTAGGAATTAGGTGGGAGACATTATAATGATATATAGATATTTTTTTATAAATAAGTATGGAGTGAAGAGTGATTAAATTTTAATTTGCAAATTGAGGCATTACTTAATTACATGCAATAGATCATATAAACAAAAATAACAAAACGATATAGAGAAAGAGGGATTTTATATCATTTGACTGAGATTATACAACTAGCTATATATATCATCAATATGATTAATTTAGAAAACTCTAACTAAACCATTACCTTGTCATGAGAGCGCTAACTAGTTATGTTTTGAATGGCATTTACCTAACAAAATAAAACTAGCTTGCTAAGGAGTTGGTAGAATATTTCTTGGAAAAATTGGTAACCAATACCATACAACCATTTGTTATAATGATATGAGTATATGATTGTCACATATTCTATAATCTTTTATTATTAAGGATATACATAGGTAAGACATATAATTGTTAATTAAATTAAAGGAGACTTTTATAATATATGGGTGTATTATATGTATAACATGTTAAGAAAATCAATTGTACGCATCACCTATACTATATAAGTGAAAGGGAAAGGAAGATGGTGTCCCCCTTACAAAAAGTCTTATATATCCTTAATGAATTAAAATTGCCATATATATTAAATAATCTTTTTGTCTTCCTACTTGCGATATATATTGAATAAGTTAACAATGGAATTGAATTTGAAATTTCAATTAAATACTAAACTATGATTTCCTCTTCTTACATATGTGTGAAAAACTCTTATAAAAAATTAAATTGACAATATAACTTGATTGACACAATCCGAAGAAAAAATAAAAACTTGAATTTCATATTAATAATTATACAGATAATATTTTAAAACCTTAATGTTGATTGTTACTCGGTAATCTCTATTATATAAATCAAACTCTTCCACTTTATTAATATTCTACAATTGAACCTGATACACAAATTCTTCCACTATATTTGAGCACAAGCTTTCTTCTGCTTTATATTTCCTTCTCTCAATACTATATTCAAACAATAATGAACAAACAACAAAAAAACCAACGAAACATTGATTAAAAAGCGTATTAAAAAATAATTATAAATGTCTGCTTGAATCAAATTTTTTGTAACACTTATGAATAACTAATTAGGAAAAAAACGTTAATATGACACGCAACATAACGTGCAAAAAAATGCTAGTTATTACTATTACAAGCAGTGGCAAGATCTTGGATTATAAAGTTAGGTGTGCCATCTAATTGTAATTTCCTTCCTAAAAAACCCTAAACCTCCAAATTCTCTCACCGCCCCCCTCTTATTCCCATATCCTTTTTTTCAACAGTGAGTGGTTGCTATGGATGTTTTCATTAATTCATGATATACCCCTTCTCGTCCCTTGTTTAGTTGTTTGCGTTTTCTAGTTTGTTCGTTTGTTGAACAAGTTATTAGTCTCTCTTTATGAGAGTGTCTTGTGCCCTGCAATTGGAAGTTTAGTCTTCTCTTGTGGAGGCATCCTTCTCCACTGTGGGAGTTGTGAGTCTAATATTTTTGTTTGTAGGTATGAGAAATATTTCTCATTGGTTGAAATTCAAGACTATCAAAATGCAGGTATTCGAAGCTCGAATGTGGTCAATATTATTAGATTAAGAATGTTCTTCTCCAAACTATGTCAAAATGATATATATTTCCATTAATAGTTGCTTGGATCAGCAAATACAAGGAGTCTGCGCTACTTTGGTCGATCTGGTTCATTATAGCTCCATAAAAGACGAAGTTGATTTAATCTTGTTTGTTTGTATTTTGTTTTTCTTTAGTACCTATTGTAAATGATGTTTGGCCTCTAATTAATGAAATTTCTCTTTTAAAAAAAAAGTTAGCTAGGTGTGCCAATTGTTTAAAACCCTTATCTTTATTTAACACTCAAGTTATGGTTGTAAATTTGGATGAGTACGTATATTTTAGACATTTTTTTTATCTATTATATAAAAAGGAAAAAATATTTAAATGTTAGGCCTGTATCGGTTCTAACTAAGGTTCTCCCCTATCTAAATAAAAAAAGGTAACAAAGTTCGAATGATGAACAAGATAAAATATGTGGCTATTAATTTCAAACAAAAAAAATTTGTTGCTTAATTTGACTTGTTATAGTCTCAGATAGTGTATAGATAATTAAAAAAATGAGTCTAGGCAACCCAATGAAAAGGAGGAGAGTACGGTCTACTTATAAGTCTAATAGAGGTTCCATACTAAAACCAATTGTCAGTAGTAGGAGAAATTCTCTCTAACTTATAGATGGTATTTTGTCTTCTCGATCTCTAGTATGGGACAACTCACATATGGCTAGTGTTGAGTTTCAACAAAATGTTACATGTAGTCATTTTACCATATACTCCCTCTGCTGTTTTTGTATTTGCAGTCAATTGACAACATGTAGTCATGTGTGGTCTTGTTAGACGATTCGTCTCACCCGGCAATTCATTCGATGACTTCACGGACGTTAAAGAAGCCCCAAGAAGCATCAAACATTTCCGATAAAATCCATGATGTGTAGATTCATAATATCAATTTTTTGTAATTTTACTTAAAAAATATAAGAGATATTCGGGGTTATATAACGTCTTGAAAACCGCGCAGCAACAATGTAGCAAATAAAAAACAAAAGGAGTATATTGATAGACCCATGGGTAGAAGAACACAAGACCCTCGGGTTTAATTTGTATATTCACATTAGACGAGCTAGTATAAATTCGATCCGTTTTTCAGTATTTTTTTAGCATGGGGATATTTTTATGATAGTCATAAGCCCTGTTCTTTTGGATTTATTTTCAGTTTAGTTCGGTTCAGTTTTTTGCAGTTCCGTTCAGACACTCTCTCATGTTCAACTTTCTCGCAATCGCAGTTCACTTCAGTTCAGTTTCTCACAATCCAAAAGAATGTAACCATAATAAATAAGGTCATAAAAATTTAATGATTTATAATGATTTTTGACCCATATTTAAAAATATAAAATCATTCTAAACTAATTGTAGGTTTTCATTAACTAACATAGATCTAAATTTGAGTCAAATATGTGTGTCAAGGCACCATGTCCTGCAGTGCTGCAATCAGCATTAAGCAGCAACATCAAATCATAGTTTTGACAATGCAACAAAATGTCCAGATCTCCAATTTGGAAGCTAGAAGATCTTCAAAATTACTCATGTAGATAAAAGATTCTCTTTAACTTACCAGTTACCACTAAATCAGCTGGCAAAAGAACCTCGGTTGTTACGTGATCTTGTCCTTTATAGTAAGCCTTAATGCATGCATGTATGCTTCCCATACTCAATATAGTAGTACCATTATTGTAAGATCGACATACATATTGTCATATAACACATCACTAGTCTACTTTCATATAAGAAGCTCAATTTTATTTTACCGACGGCTGTGACGAGTGACTTAACATTGCAAACTGTAGACACGATTGTCTACATATATGCAGCAGTCATTCAGGAAGATGTAATGTGTAACTGTATATGGTCGGTACCTCCGAAATTTTTCATCACATTTCTTTTAATGTTTCTCGCTTTCTCTTTCCCATTTCAATCTTTAAAAATGCTTTTTTTTTTCTCTTACAAAGAAGCTGTAGGTGTATAGTTATTGGGAGGCAATATCATAATTCATAAGTGTAGTTCATGGATAAATCTTAGCCTATGTTCTTTTGGAAATAGTTTTAGTTCAATTCAACTCATTATGTTTTTTCTTATACTACTTCCTCCGTTTCATATTACTCTCTACACTTCTCAATTTACGGACTCCTAGGCAATTTTTGGAGAAGAAAGAGGTAGAGAGTAAAAAGAAAAGGGACTCATGTGAGAGGAGAGAGATAGAGAGAGTTATTGCTCAAAAAGGAAGTGTAGCAAGTAATGTGAAACTTCCCACAATGGAAAGTGTAGCGAGTATTATGAAACGGAGGAAGTATATTGGAAATATTTTTTTTTTTAAATTCTGTAAATAATGCCAAAATTACAAATAGGAAGAATATGCGACAGAGGATTCACTATCTTAACAACTTACAGTACTAATTTTCAGCGAACATGATTATAACGCCTAGTGGGAGTTATATTTTCACTTTTGGCACTATTAAGGAAAACACTTACCACTAAGGCTCTATTCTTTTAAGTTGAATCGAATTGAACTAAAGTGGACTGAACCGAAATGAGGTGAACTGAACTGAAGTAAAACTGTGAGATTTATGAGAAAACCATTGGGCATCAATAGCAGAGACAAACTCGACAATTACCTGGGGTACCCTCTTGAGGTGGACGGAAGAACGACATCAGCCTTCAATGACCTCCTGTAAAAAATAAAGAAGAGAACTAACAGTTGGAAATTCTCCTCTCTCAACCAATATGGGAAGTTAATCCTATGTAATAGCATTCTTGCGGCTATGGGATCTCACATTATGTCAGTGTTCTTGTTCCCTCAAAAATTCTTCAGGAAAATCAATTCTACCATCATGCATTTTTGGTGGAGAACTAGCGAAAGCAAACATGGAATCTGCTGGAAAAAGCAAGGACTTATCGAGTAACACAAGAGTAATGGGCCTGGGGTTCAAGAATGTTGCATTAATAAACAAAGACATGGCGTTCAAGCAGGCTTGGCGTATTCATAACAACCCAAACCTCCTTTTGAGCAGATTAATCAGGGTGAAATATGGCAATAGTCCAATAGAGCTTTCCATACGAAAAACGAAGGCGGGCCTGATGTCATGGGGAGCTAGAGGTTTATACAAAGCTTTAGATAAATTAAGGAAGGGCACAGGAAGATGGATATGGGACAGAAAGATTACAAGGATTTCCAAAGACCTATGGGTCGATGGAGGACCTCTGAAACTGAAACATGTCTACCAGGGAGACACAAATCAAGACTCTCCAAAGCCTCTAAAATGGGTCCACGAAATAATCAATGGAGACCAAAAATGGGATAGGCAGAAAATATTCTCTCTATTCAGAAAATAGAGTGCTCAGCACATTATTGCGACACACATAAGTGAATTAAATGGAGTCAGAATACAGAATTTACTGGAATGGGACAATGAACGGGGAATATACAGTTAAGTCGAGGTACTGGTGGATAATAGAGAATTATCGTAACTCCGAAGAGCACCCGTTATGGGGAAAGCTCTGGAAAAGCAACATCCGCCCAAATATGAAGCTATTCATATGGAGAGTATGCAACAACACATAGCCACATAGGAGAATCTGGCCAAAAGCAGAATCAAGGTATATTCCTGTTGTGTCTTCTGTAAGAAGGAGAATGAAACTGTTAACCATCTATTTAGAGATTGTGATATCACAAGAAGAACCCGGAGCTCCTTTATTGCGGGATTAAGGGTGGAGTAAACCATCGATATTAGTTTTCTAAGACAAGTGATAAACATTCTAAGCAGCCTTCTAAACCTGGGAGAGAATATAATGGTCGTGAGGCGTATCTGGAAGTGATTGCCACAGTCTGGATAATTTGGATCCACATAAATGACATTATTTTCAGAATAGAGAAGACTAATCCGAAGAGAATTCTTCAAATGGCACAAATATGGACAAAAAAGTGCAAGAATTTTGGTCAGACAAAGGGGCAAAAGAAAAACACGGGGACAGGTAGTGAGACTGTTGTGTAGATATATCAGATGAGGAAATGAAGACGCAAGGTGCACGGGTACAGAGCCAGGGACGCAGATATAGTCCTTGTCGAAGTTGATGGGACATGGAAGAAAGACAACCCTACGGAGAACCCTCGAGCGGGCATAGGATGCAATGAAGATAGACAACACGATCCATGTCCACTCAGATCCATAACTATCAAAATCCCCATTACAGACAAATATTCTTGCCATTTGGAGCGCCATAAAGGAGGTCCAAAAAATAATCAGGGCTACTACTATTCTGACTTACTATGAAATGGTCATTAAGAGGCTAAGTGACCCCTCAAGAGCCGACAAAAAGATCAAAAATTTGTTATATGATCATATCCGTGATGCAGCTAAAACCCTTCTGTATTTCTGTTGCAAGAAAGTCAACAGATAGGATAAGAGATACCCATTTCGACTCTCAACAGTCTATGAACTCCCCTCGCCGCGTATAAACCGCCCACCCCTACCCTTACGTACATTCCAACGATCACCGGCTGTAGGCTCTACAGCTGGATCTCTCTCAAATTCCCGCATAATTGCATCCTGAACATCATCATCGTAAAGAACATCAGAACCCGCCTCATATGTACCCCGGTCATCCTCCTCCCCCTCATCCATCTCCTGATGCTCCCTTGCATCGTACGATCCACCAACCCCCTCATCGTGTAAGCAAGGCGACGTCGCGGACCCGGTCGGCTTCATCCGCGCCCTCCTAACTGAAGCTGAAACACCACGTGAGTGGGGATGTCGCGGACCTGAATCCTCGTTGTGTATGCGAAACCCGGGAAGTGTCTTCCCGACAAATTGTCGAAACCCAGATGGCTATTCAATACAACAATATTATTTAATAAAATAATTATTAATAATTCATAAATCAATATATTAACCATACAACAATAATTATTAATAATCAAAACATATTATTTATAATTTTTTACTACCTATAATAATAATTATTTATAATCAAAACATATAACATTCTACAACCTACAATATTAATTATTTATAATCAAAACTTACTATTTCTAATTTTCTACAACCTACAATAATAATAATTAAATTAAAACATACTAAATAATATTATATGAATTATTTTTATAATAACAGAAATTTAATAACATGTAAAATATGAAAATATAACATAAATAACAAAATTAATAATAACAGAAATTCAAAAGAAAAAAAAAAATCGCTGCTTCCACAGAAGCAACGTTTGGCTGAAACGTTGCTTCTATGGAAGCAACTGGCAGGCCAGACTTTCTGGCTATTTTTTTTTTAAAAAAAATTACCTGCGATGCTTCCGCCTCTGTTGCCGCCATCTCCGCCGCTTCCGCCGCCTCCTCTACAGCTTCTTGCCGGCATCTTGCCTCTATAGCCCTAGCAACTGCATCCTCCGTCTGACGCTTGAGTACAATCTTCTTTCGTGGCCTTGGATTTTCTGACATTTTTTTGGTTTTAGATGGTGGTGATGGTGGCAGTGGTGGTGGTGGTGGTGGTGGTTTTTGTGTGAAGAAGGATGAGAGGGATGGTGAAGAATCTGATGAAGGATGAAGAATGGTGAGATGAGAGAGAAGATGGTAGGTGAAGTAAATTAAGTAAAAATCAAAAAAGTAAAATAAGGGTATAATGGTCCAAGCATATAATAATGGGGGCGATTTTAAGTAGTTTGGGGGCGATATTTATCAATCCCCAATTACTAGCGGTTAAAGGGTGCAAGCCCCCTTAACCTTCGTGTATTTTCGTTGCCAAAATAAAAAAAGAAAGAAAGTAGTTGAATTAAACTGAACTGAAAATGTACCCTAAAGAATAGGGCCTAAGATATCTCATGTGAGTCGGACCTCCTCAATAATTGTCAGATCTCAATCATTTCTTACCCTCCTTTTTACTTTATTACTCTAAAAACCGATGATCAATCCTTACTTAAAAGTAATTAATAAAATACTTTAATGCCTTCTCAAATTAAACCTAGTATGAATTGGGTTAAATTAAGAATGGAAGGAGCATTAACTCATAACATATGAATATTAATATATCTATACAGATTTATTAAAAGGCGTTCCTAAATAAGGAATGGTGCCACGTGGTGATATCTCTAAGGATGTTTTACTCCATGTAATCCATGTATAATAAAAAAAAAATAGAAATTGCATAGTATTGGTTTTGATCCCGTGACTTCAGGTTTAAAACTAAAGTCTTAACCACTAGACAAAGTGGTATTTAGTGCTATCATTTCAAAGTATAATATTAATAAATGAAAATTTTCCTTACTCGGGGCATTACCCGGGCCTAATAACTAGTATATTATTAAAATGCGTGTAAGCCGATATGTGTCTCCTTACCTTATACGTTGTCATAGCGCAACATCATCTCTTACATGATGATTCTCTTGAAAATTATCAAAATGTCCACAAAAGGTCTCGAATTCCTAAACACTTATTTTTAATGTCAAAATCCTACCACCAATCTATAATCTCATATTTGCTATAGAAATGTAATGTCAATTTGCTTAATTAAAATTTTTAAATGATCATAAGTTTATATTCATTTATTTACCGTAATTAATATACAACTAGTTATTATGCCCGGGCTATGCCCCGGGTAAGGAAAATTTTCATTTATTAATATTATACTTTAAGATAATAACACTAAATGTTATTTGGTCTAGTGGTTAAGACTTTAGTATATGTTCTTGAGGTCCCGGGATCAAACCCTATGCTACGCAATTTCTATTTTTTTTTTAATTGTTGTGGATTACATGGAGTAAAACTCTCTTAGGGAGAGCGCCACGTGGCACCCTTCCTTGTTTATGCACGCCTTTTAATATATTAGTATAGATGTTGTTACCTTGAACTTTGTAATTGTCCAAATTGATAGATAACCCCATTTAAATTAGTTATTTTAAAGTATTCAAACGTAATACGTACACCAAAATTCCCGGAACATCACCCAGGTCCAATAACTAGTTACCCATTTTAAGGTGGAAACCTCGTTGGTGCTTAAAGGTGTGAAAACTAATATAGGTATTTTGTATAGGATATTAAGAAAACATTTTGAGTTGATATATCTATTATCCCCTTCTACTCAAACTTAAAACATAATATAGTATTAATGATTTCTGTATTTTGATTTCCTTAGTCAAAACAGACGAAAGTTCTCAAGTCTTTTATGATCAATTAGACATAACGTTACAGTGCTGGTTTAATTGGTCAGCATTATTGTACTTGGCTATTTTTCCCAGCCTGAATCTTGATCATGCTCTTTTTTTATTTGGTTATTATTAGGAGGTAGATTTGCCTTTAACGTCAAGTTCTAAAAACTTTATTCCTCTGATCTCCTGCCTCCTGGGCTTTACCTCTGTCTGTGTTAAAGCAAGGAAGAATCAATTCTCGCTTCTCTCTATTCAACCAAATGCGAAAGCCATTTGTTGGGAAACAAGTAGAAAAAAAGCTCTTTTTTACCCTTAATTAAAGAGGCCCCCTTGATCTTAAGTTCCTCTAAGACAAGAAACGCATAGTCTTGGTCCAACTAAGAAAGTTAATCTTATGAATTTAGTTTGCTCAGGTTTTTGAACCAAATTATTTTAATTTGAAATTTTCCTTTTTTGTTGTTATTAACTTTCACTAATATTGATGGGAACTTCTTTTTGGCCCATACTCTAATAATCTTTATGCATAACTGTTTAGGAGGGCCAGTCTCATGCTCACCACCTTCAATTTTTGTGTGCAAAAGTTATCCTTATTAGTTTTTTTGGGGGAAGGATTTCCTTAAATTATTTTAAATCCGTGTAAAACATGGCTTGTTTACATCACAGAGACAAGAAGTGGATTGGGGATTATTGAAATTTTTTGGAAAAATTGATAGGAACAGTCCCAATTATGGGCGTTCCGCCATTTTCAGTCCCAACTAAGGATTATTTTTGAGCGGTCCCAACTATGCATCATTTTTGCCGAAATTAATCCAGGTGACTGATTACCTGTTAAACAGGTTAAAATTTTTTCTTTTAAATTTCTTAACTCTTTTTTCTTCTTTTTTCTTCTTTTTTCTCTCTCCTATCTGATTCCTCCCATGGCACCCCTCTGCCACCCTCCCCCTCCCACCCTTTCCCCGACCCACCCGCAGATCCCATCCCCCTCACCCGCCAACCCTCCCCCTCCTACGGTCCCACCCCCTCTCCAGCCTACCCCGAAATCCCTCCCCATCCTCCGCCACCCCTCCCTCTCCCACCCCCTCCCCAGCCACCCCCGAAATCCCCTCTCCCCTTCCCCTGCCCAAAATCCCCATCCTTGCATAGCCCATCAAGCATTGCCACAACATTAGGAATCAATCCAGTTTGTTTCATCTTTTTAAAGATCTCATCAGCATTCTCAGGAGCCTCTATCTTTTCTTCTTGAGGCGGTGATGGTGCAGAAGTGGCCTCATCCGATTTCTTTTCCTCCTCACTAACACCACCAAGCTTAAATTTTTACGACCATTAAAACCAGCATAAACACCAGAATTTCAAAACAAAAAAGAACTACGCGAGCAGTGATGCAGTGGTGAAGCTTCAAGAGGAGATAGAAAGGGTTGGGGATGTGTCTCCATTGTTAGGGTTTCGAGGAGGAGATCCGATGAGTTGGATCAGATCTGAGAGGAGAGAGATGCGAGATGAGAGAGAAAATTTGAGGAGAGAGATGCGAGATGAGAGAGAGAGAGATGGAGGCTGCAATGCCACACCTTCTGGCGTTGGGGGTGGTTCGTCGGAGTGACGAAGGTTTCATGGAAAGAGAGGAATCTGGGTGGTGGTTTCTGTAGTGGAGAGAGAAAGTGTTGGTGGTGCTAGGTGGTGGGGTGATGTTGAAATGGTGGTGGTGAAAAAGAAAAAGAAAAAAAAGGCATTTTACCTGTTGTAGCAGATCATTGACCTGCTGGGACCAATTTTGTAAAAAATGAAGCATAGTTGGGATCACTCAGAAATAATCATTAGTTGGGACTAAAAATGGCAGAACGCCAATAGTTGGGACTGTTCCCATCAATTTTTCCAAATTTTTTTGATGGGTGGGAGGGAAAAAAGATTACGTGTTCATTTTATTTTTGGACGATATATGTACCAAATTTTTAGTTTCAGAAAAATAATATTACCCAAGAACTAGAGTAATGCTCGAGCCATGTTCAGTGTTATTGCATAATGCATATTTTATTTTATACTTTAGTGAAGGATAACTATTATCGTCACACGTAATAATCGTATGGTGTTTTAAAAAAGAATGATTGGGTATTATTTATTCTTAGCTTTTCATAAAGTTTTCCTTTCCTTCTTTTGGTTATTGATAGTACTTAAGAGTTAAGGAGGACAATATATATATATATATATATATATATATATATATATATATATATATATATATATATATATAGATCATTAAGTTTCTCCTTGGTGTATAAACTTGACCAACTTTTGCCTTCCTTTTACTTTAAGCATATAGTACTCTTTTCGTTTCTTTCTAATCTATATACATTTATACTATTCATATACTTTACCTTGATCAAAGTTGGTGATTTAGACAAATAACAAAAATATAGTCATGTGACATATTGCTAGATTTTGGGTTACGAAGTGTGAAAGTCAAATTTTGCAGATCAAGAAGAAAAAATTGAATTTCCCATAAGTCATACATTATTACTTCGTGGCTTAAGTTACATCTGCGCTGGCTATAATGTATAAGCCTCTAACTTTAAGCTTTAACAAGATGTTAATATGCTTTTAGAGAAGTTTATATTAAGATGGCACTTTATGCTTCATGTTCCTTGCAACACGAAATACAAAAACATTCCCTCTGTTTGATCCGCTGATCATCCAAATTGTACACATAAGCAAAAGGGGCATGCATTCAGCATATTGTCAAAAAAGACTATGAGAACTTTAACTTAACGTTAAGAATGTTGGGCTTTCATGAGAGTAAAATAAACATAAATATGCAAACTTTAAAAAGGTGGTATTAGTATGATCATGTCTTAAAGTAGAAATATAATACATCAAAAATCTCAATCCCTAAGTCTTTTTTTTTTCTTCTAGTTCCCAATGCTTCTCAATTGCTTTGCTTCTTCACTGTGTTTTGTGCGTTGTCTTTGGACGAGTCTAAAAGTATACTACAAGAACTGTTAATGAGGAATTGTAGTTTACGTACGACATTACATTCAAACCTCGTCAAAAGAAGAGACCTATTGACTATAGTATATTTTTATGTGTATGCTAGTACTATAAATGTTAAATTCTCATACAAGAGGAAGCTAGACATAGACTGTTCTAAGATCATGTTGCATGCAAAGCTTTGACAGCACATACGTACGTGTTATTTCACTTGCAAGAAAGCTTAAAAATAAAGCTGCTGATACCAAAGTTGTCTAGTTCTGGAAACCCCCTCGTAATCTCACATATACTCTTGTCTTGGACTTGGACTATCATAAATGATATTGGTTTTCTATTTCTTGCATTCAATGCTTGGACTATCAATCATTTATATACATAATTTTTTGCAATCTGGACTATCATCATTGGCTAGACCTAATTTAAGGATTGCTCTATTAGATTTGAAATTAACTTATCTTTTTTAACTAAATTTGTTTGAATTTATCTAAACTTCTCCTAAGTTATTGAAACTATTATGATTAAAATCCAAAAACTAGAAATAATGATAAATATCCCTAACCAGATTGTAATGTTTGGCAATCTCAAATGGGGTGCTAACAAAAGTACTTACGCCTCATGCTACATTAGTTAGTTTTGAGATCCCCTCAACCAATGTATACTCCTTCCGTCTCAGAATAGTCTGAACAATTTCCTTTTATGTTTGTCCCAAATTAGTTTGAACACTTCCATATTTGATATGGTCCCACTATTAATGTATTATTTTTTTCACACTCCTTTGGCCCACATTCTACCTTTTATCGATAAAAAGTTACCCAACGTTCTCTCTTCTCTAATAAAAAAATACCTTACCAACTCCTATCACATCTAAATTTTAAATAAAATAACATTTGATAACCACACTACAACTTATCACCTTAAAATACGTGTCCCAACAAGTGTTCGGATCTTTCTGGGACAGAGGGAATACTTGATTTTCAGAAAATGTTGTGTATATGTAAATGTTGATTGTTGTTGACTCAATTGGTTTTAGTGATGATAAACTAAAGTAATTAACTAACATGTTTTTGAGTTTTATGTGCGCAAATGTGCTTAATGAAGGAAGTTTCTAATGGAAATTACAAGAATAGTTGAATGAAGTCCTTGAATTGGAAATCCAAGACAGAAGAGGAAAAGTTCCTGAGGGGGAACTCCATAAGAGAAGATGTCTTCTAGTATGACTTTATTATTAGATATTGTGTAAGGGAACAAAAATCTGATTAGATCTATGGAAATGGAATTGGAACAGTACATTGGATTAAGGAACAGAGTTGTGCCTTGAATCAAGGAACCGTTCCTGTGGAACAAAGCATTTGTTCCCTCATCAAGGGAATTGCATCTATAGGAACACGTAGAGTTGAATCTGATTAAGTCAACTAAAAACGTGTGGTATTAGTTAGGAGTCAAAGATTACATGATCATATCGATTGAGTTAGTTTTGGAATTAAATCTAGAAGAGATTTTATTTAAACTAAATATCTTTTGGTGCTTTAATTTAAATAAAATATCTTTGATGATTATCTTTAGTATTAATATTCTAAGTTAATGAGATTGAGTCAAAGATCGTCATGTCTTTCATTAAGCAATAGCATGGATCGCTAATTGGTTTGTTCCTTGAGTTGAGAAACTGAGGAGTTCCTCGGATCAAGGAACAACAGCGTTAGGAACTATACGTTGACTAGAGTCTAAGAAGAAAATATTTCATACGTAAAACTAATTTTAGAGTTAAGCGTAATAAGTTATAAGTTTATTAAGTAAACGATTTTATCTTTATGTTTAAAGAAGATAAAATCTTATCTTTTATCTCTTACTTAGTTTTATCTAAAATAATAACTATCTTTCGGAAAATTATCTTTTCGAATAAAAGACTGATTTTCTTATCTTGGATTCAATTTGATAAAATTATTTTTAGTTAAATAAAATCAGTTTTTATCTTTCTAGTCAAAGTTTTAATGTTATCTTAGTTAGTTTGTTAGATCACATTTATTTAAGTTTAAGCAAATCAGTTTTTCTATTCCTAAATCTTATCTTGTCGGTTAGCCATCCTATTTTATAGGAATTTGTTTCTAGGGCTACGGAGGAGTACTCTTGGTGGCGTAACACTATAAATAGGACTTAACCTCATCAGTCGAAAAGTGTCTGACTTATGTCATTCTGTTAAATTCAGTCAAAGTCGTGTCACCTTTCTCATTCATCATCAAGTTATATTTATACATCCTAAAAGACAAGAGTCCTACTCCATCACAAACTAGGAATAATAATCCTATTCATAAACAATATCATAACATAAGAGTCCTAATACCCCTACCCGTCAAGTTGGAGGCTTGGAGCGTGCAAATTCTGAACACCCTACTTGGACAACAAAAACTCAAAGTGAGTCCTACCAAGAGCTTTAGTAAAAATGTCTGCCACCTGAAACTTGGTAGGAACATACGAAGGAGTAACAAGCCCCTC
This sequence comes from Beta lomatogona, assembly GCA_947646795.1. Lineage (NCBI taxonomy): Eukaryota > Viridiplantae > Streptophyta > Magnoliopsida > Caryophyllales > Amaranthaceae > Beta > Beta lomatogona. The sequence continues at coordinate 35,637 of CANSNZ010001149.1, forward strand.
AGTCACTGCATCACGTACAAAGTGACAATCAGCTTCAATATGTTTAGTGCCCTCATGGAACACTGAATTCTTGGTTATGTACAAAGCAGATTGACTATCACAATATAACCTCATCCCGGTAGGATGCTGAACTCCAAGATCACCCTGTAGTTGCTTGAGCCATTTTAATTCACAAACTATAGCAGCCATAGAACGATGTTCTGCTTCTGAGAAGAACAAAATACAGTAGGCTGCTTCTTAGTATTCCAGAAAACAGAAGAATACCCCAATAATACAAACCAGCCACTCAGGCACCTCCGAGTAATTGGACAACTAGCCCAATCAGAATCACACCACCCTTCTAGGCGGAGATCACTATTAGAATGAAATAAAATTCCTTTTCCTGGATTTTTCTTCAAATATCTAACAACTCTCAGAGCTGCCTCCCAATGAACTACTTTTGGTGCCTGCATAAACTCTGACAAAATATGAACATAATATGCCAAATCGAGTCTAGTGACAAACGGATAAATCAACATGCCCATCGATCTACTATATTTCTCTACATCATCTAACAAGGGACCATAGGCCATGGCGAGATGATGATGCTGCTCCATGGGAAAATATGCAGGTTTTGCACCAAGTAAGCCAACCTCATAAATAATATCCAAGGCATATTTTCGATAATTGACTTATAAAAATTCCTTGAGCACTCTTGGCAGCTTCCAATCCTAGGAAATATTTCAAAGCACCCAAATCCTTCATCTTAAAACATTTTCCAAGGTAAGCTTTGAAGTTTAGTAAAGCTTCCTGATCATTCCCTGTAATAATCAGATCATCAACATATATAAGCACGTTCAATTGACACTTTTACTGGTCAGAGTGAACAAGGAATAGTCAGAATAAGACTGCTTAAACCCATATGTTTTGAGAGCAGTAGCTAATTTTGCAAACCAACACCTGGGTGCTTGCTTCAAACCATACAATGATTTTTTCATCCTGTACACTAGATTAGTAATTTTATCTTGAAAACCAGGAGGGATTTTCATATATAGTTCTTCCTCCAGATCACCATATAGAAATGCATTGTGCACATCCATCTGATGAATCTTCCATTTTTTCATAGTTGCAATAGCTAGGAAAGTATGAACCATCACTATTTTTGCCACAGGAGCAAAAGTTTCATTATAATCAATGCCTTCTATGATGATGACCAAATATAACCAATATGGTCTTCAATATCTGCAACTTTCCCTGCTCGTCATATTTTTCTGTATACACCCACCTACTCCCCAAGGCCTCCTTACCAGGTGGAAGAGGTTGTAATTTCCAAGTGCCTTGATCCTCCTAAGCTTTAATCTCTGCACCCATGGCCTTATGCTATCCTTCATGCTTCATAGCTTCTTTAAAAGACTTCGGAGGGTTCCCTGCAGTTATAACTGCTAGAAATCTACGATGTTTGTCAGAAAACTTTTCACAACTAATATAATGTTTAATAGGATAGGGAGTACCTGAGGACTTTGATGAAACAGGTGCTTGAGCAAATGAACTTTTCTTTTTCACTAAAGTATGAGTCACATAATCCTGTAATTTCTTATTCGGAATCTTTGTGTGTCTTCCCTTCCCCCTAACTTCAATAACATCCTCTCTACTCCCTCCATGTCCTCCCATTGCCTCCGATCGAGGCGCCCCATCCTCAGGAGCCATGCCGGGAGCCTAAACGCGAGGTGCAACCACCTCGACAGCACCTTCCTATGCCCCATCCACACGCACGAGCCCAGACCCTTCATGCGCCACATCCCCCTCTGCGTCACGTCCCCCTTCAACCCCCATGGGAACCTCGACAATAGGCATGGTCATCTCCTCATTAGAATATTCGACCTCACCTTCCGTTCCCCCCACATTCGGATCCATCAAAGGTTCAAACACGGCAAAAGGGAACTTATGTTCAATAAGCTTCACATCACGGGAAACAAAATATTGTTTGGTTTCTAAGTCGAACAATTTCTAACCTTTCTGAGTGAACGAATAACCAACAAAAACACATTAGCGACTCCTACTCGCAAACTTATCACCACCATGATTCAAGCAGACTAATGTGTTTTTGTTGGTTATTCGTTCACTTATAGGGGGTTTTTATAATCAAGGACAATAAATGAAGTACGATTTATTAAATGACAAGCAGCCTGAACACAATCCCCCCAAAACCTTAAAGGTAGATTAACTTAAAATCTCAAAGCACGTGCAACATTTAAAATATATATGTTGATGTTTTCGTTCAACCCTTTCATTCTGTTGTAGAGTTTTAACACAATAAGTTTCAAAGATTATCCCTTGTTGCACAAAATAGTGGCATAGACATTTAAATTTCGTACCATTATCACTCCTAACACGTTTAGTTGTCCGATTAAATTGTCTGTCTACCAATGCCACATAATCTAGAAACATAATTTCAACCTCGAATTTTATTATATAATAAATAAATTAAATCCAAACCGTGCGGGAAAAGTCATCTACTATTATTAAAAAATATGAAGCACCACAAGCATACTTAGTTCGATATGGCCCCCATAAATTACAATGAATTAATCCAAAAATCTAACTGGCTCTACTATCACTTCTAGGAAAACTATATCTAGGTTGATGGACATGAAAACAGACATCACACCCATCTTTATTGCAACTACTACTAATAGATGGACTCACACAAGGTAAATGAAGCATAACTTTCTCCGAAGGGTGATCCAAAAGCTTATGCCATATATCCATCGATATCATGCCATCAACAACCATGATCTTCACCTTTGAAACTCCCCGGAGAAAGAAAAGTCCATCTTCCTGTTCACCCGCTCGAGTCAGCGTACTCATCCTATGGTCCTGTAATACACATAATGTCCTAGTGAATTGGACAATACAATTTGCAGAATCTAATAACTGCGGAATAGAGATCAAATTACAATCAAGATTAGGCACAAATGAAACATTATTAATTATCAAGTTTTCAGAAAGAATCACATCTCCCTCATGGATAGCCTCTGTAGTACTACCATCAGGCAAGCCAATGGGACACCCACTAATTTTCCATGCTGCACTCAACTGCGAAAACGTGCTTGTTACATGATGTGTAGCACTTGTATTTAAGATCCATATTGACTCACCAGTCAAACGATCTTTAGGTTTAGGTAAGTTCAGCAAATCCATATTGCCATTGTTCAGTAGTAATTCCTGCAACCCAACACTCACAGGATCTCGCGGTTGGGAAGTCTAAGCTCCACCCCCACCGCGGGATTTATCACCAGAACCACCAGCCACCGCCTTGTTCGCGCGTACTGGCAGCACGCCTCTGCCACCGTGGCCACGGCCAGATCTGCCACCCCGTGCTGCTGTGCTGCCGCTCGAGCCCTGAGGCCTATCTCCCCACCACTCAGGGTAAAACATCCAGATGCATCATTTTTTTTGCAATTGCAATGCGTGCAAAAAACACTATCATTAAAGTTCGATCTTTGGATCGAGATTCAACTTTGAAGGCCAAAACCTCACCCAGAACTGGCAATGATAAGGCGTTCGGGCCCCGCAAACATTCCTCCTAAACTACAGATTGATAAGCGCGGGTGACCGTAGGTAACAGATCTTGCGGAAGAAGATTAGATCGGATCGGTCCATAAGCATCATCAAGGCCGATCAGAAATCGATGAAGACAATCTTTAGTGCGGAGTTGTTCAAGAAACCACATCACCTTTCTCATTCATCATCAAGTTATATTTATACATCCTAAAGGACAAGAGTCCTTCTCCAACACAAACTAGGAATAATAATCCTATTCCTAAACAATATCATAACATAAGAGTCCTCACAAATTTCATTTTGTATGACTCTAGTGGAAAGAAAGCTTAATAACGTAATATATTGTATTCCACAATATGAGTCAGTTCCACCAAAGTTCCAGAGTTCCTATATCATTCTGAGTTTATGTTTATTAGAGTTTATTCTATCTCGCGTCTGTAATAGAGAAAGGGTTAAAGGGTTTGAGGAAACTCTTGTATTGGAATGAAAACTTGAGTGAGTTCTTATGTGTATTTTGGATGAGCATTTGAGTGAGTTCTTGTATGAGAAGGCTTTGAGTGAAGCTGTATAGAATGCTTCGAGTGAAGTAGAAGAGAGAGGACTCTGAGTGAAGTCAAGAGACTGAGAGAGTATAGCAACGGTTGAGGGACTGTTGTTGGGATTGTTGTTCCTAGTAGAACAAGAGAAAGAGAGAGAGAAGACATTCAATTGTAATAGGTTGTACTTAGGGGATGGCCTATTATTAATGAATGAGCTGAGTTTAAAATCTCTTGTGGTCAAGGTTTTTCACTTCCTATTAGGCCTGGGAAGTTTTCCTCGTAAAATCTCTTATATCTTCACATTGCTCCTTTCGTTATTGTTTGAATTCCGCAAAAAGTACTCATTGTTCCCATCACTACAATTCACCCTCTTTTTATAGTGAACAATTGTAATTTAAAACTTATATTGAAGAAGTGCTTGGGAAAACATGTTAAGTTTCTGAGTGAGCTTAGAAGTCGTAAGGCCCGGAATGATGAACAAAGGCTTGGTTAATTAGTCAGCCCATTTTGCCTTTGTTGGTAGGCTCTTACTCGGACAGGCCGCATTATTGATTTTCTATTAAATTTGCCTCTTTTTTTTGTAGAATACTTTGCTCATGGCAGCTATGAGAAAGCAATAAAGAAGAGAAGCAAATGTGGCACAAAATTTTAAGTGGTTCATTTAATGCGGACCAGGTGATTCATTCGATGGATGGAGAAAATAAGAGGATCATGCAAAGAGTCTTTGGAGAGGCTAATTAGTTGATCAACACTCGATAATTAATTATACTAAAGTACTACTTTTTGCCTCTTTCTTAGCCTGAAAGAAATGTTCCACGTCTTGGATACACTATTTTGACCATTAGTAAAATATTTAATTGCATATTAGTAAAAACTACCCACTACAGGAGATGGATAGCTGTTTAAAAAAATTACTAGTTGTTGGCCCTGGTCATGTCCTGGATCATTTACCAATATGAATTTGAAGTCTTAAATCAAACATTTAAGAGAAGTGGTAAAAAAGAGCTATAGGCGTTGGATTCTACTCGAAAATGATTTTACAGTTCCTTTTAAATTTTGTACATAATAAATTATAATATGAATTATTTATCAATATAACCCTTGGCTTCAAGAGAGCTATATATATATATATATATTATATATATATATATATATATATATATATATATATATGAATATATAATTACTTACAAAGAATATAATACAATCTTATTTTTTAAATTTAGGTTAAGTGTATAAGAATATAACCGATACAATTAAATGGTGTAGTAGTGTTAATTACGGAGGTTATAAAAATTTGAAGAACCTTTTTTTTTTAATATAAGAGTACTGAAAAGTAGGACACACTATTAAAGTATTATTCACATTAGCTTAATGAGTATTAATATATACATCTTTGTATAATTGGTTTTAGAAATAGAAATATTATATTGTCTTTAAATAATTTTTTCCCATAAGGACCAACATGAGATTGTAGAGTAGTTGGTTAGTGTATTTGTATCTCAAATGAAAGATCATAGATTTGAGTCTTGAAACACAGATTTTTATTATTTAATATGTCCTTTTTATTGTGTGGGGCAGTGATGAGTGAGATTTATATCACTCTTAGGGTAGTTTTTTAGGCTATTTTACTTGATTTATTTTGCATTTTTATTCCCTTTTCCCTTAATTTCACCTCCTTTTCTATCTAACTCTCTCTTAGCACATGTGTACATGTATTTGCATCCCCTTCCCCTACTCTTCTATTTGGTCTTTGATGTGTAGGAACTCAAGTTCCTACAAGCTTAGAGGGAAGAAAAAGGGAAGCAAGAAGAAGAAAACGGCCAATGAACCCGCCCGAGTAAACAAGCAGCCCGCCCGAGCAATCAATCAGCTCGCCGGGCCAGTGAGCCCGCCCAAGCGATCAAGCAGCCCGCCCGGGCGCTACATCAGGCAAACTTACTGCCTTTTGCCTGGAAATTTAATGCACGTCCGGGGTACCAGACCGGGCCCATTCATTCTGCAACGCCCGGGCCATCCAGTGAGCCCGCCCGGGCTAGTCTCACCAGCCCGCCCGGGCCCATTTAAGTCCACCCGGGCATCTGTTAGTTGGAACTTTTTCAGGATTTCTTTTCTTTTACGACATGTGTAATTAGAGGGGGTATAAATACTACTCTACCCTATTTTGGAAAGGATCCCAGATTTTAGAACCTTGAATCTTGCTTACTAGTGTAGAAGAGAGAAAACTTGGCTCAAGAGGTGTAATTTGGAGATTGAAAATCAATGAAAAAGTGACAATTTCTTTGAAGTTTCTTGTTTCTTTAGTAATCCTCTCAATCCTTTCTTTCTTTCTCATTGCTTTTATGCATTCCTACTTTGTTAGTTTCATGTTTTCATTGTTTAGATTCTTCTTGTTTGCTCACTATATTTTGTTTTGTTTTTATTTTAAAGTATTGATTTTTGGTTTTTGCTATTTTTAGATTGGTGATTTATTGCTAGTTTTTCCATGTTTAAGATGTTTGGTAGTATAATGGGTAGTGAGTAGTTCATTAACTAGGATTGGGAGTAGCCTAATCATTGTTTGCATCCTATTTTCATGAGTAGAGTTTATTGGGTTGGTTATGTTTGGGATTTGTGCAATTTCAATCTTTGATGTCGATTGGTGACTTAGTTCATGTGAGCTCCATCATCTTTCGATCCTTTGTTGCCCATTTCATGGTTTACTTTTATGTGGTTGACCTTCATAATTGATTGATTAGTTGTTACACATCACTTGTTGGTTGGTATTAATTTGGGTTTGATTTCAATTCTGAACTTGGCCTAGTTAGGTGATAACGCCTTGAAATATAGGTTTTGTTGCCATAATTAGGACTCTAAACTCTCTAACAACGATTTTAGAGGTGTTTAGGTTTATTTATTCCCTTTGCATATCCCCAATGCTTGTCAACCCCCTTATCTCTACTTGGTTGTTGGATGTGAACTATGATTGTGGTGATTTCCCATTCCTAGTGCTTTCCTAATTTGATTCCAATAGTTTTAATCACTTAGTTCAACCAAAACTTGATGATTTCTTCGATTTAGCTTACTTGTAGCGACTCTACCTTGGTGAGACCTCCGATCCTTGTGGTTCGACCCTTACTTACCACTTGTCTAGTTTAGGTGGATAGTTAGGTTTTTTATTTGACATTAGGGGAATTAGTAACGACCTAGTTTTTCCCTTGTTTAGGCAGGGAAGGATACATTATGGGTTCAGATGAACCCGGATAATTTTGGAAAAAAAAATCTGTCTAGATTTTTCTTTGTTAAAAAAAAATATTATATACTTTTGCGTGTAGCATTAGACATAATATGAGGGGACGATTCTTCAGTGATCATACAAAAATTATGATCACTGAAGTCAACCAAAGTCATGAGCATTACAACCATGTGTTTTGCCAACTCATATCTCCTTTTTCTTTTTTAAGTCTTTTGTTAAAATCAGATATATTTTTGGTAAATGCTTAAAATAATTTTAGAAATTTCTTAAAACCCCAGAAATATAATTTTCAAAAAATAAAAAAAATTTAAAATTCATTTTTTTTTCTCTGTGTAAAAAAGACGTAAGTTATATGGCACAAACGTCCAGAAAAGACGTTTGAACCATGGAACAAACGTCTACAAAAGACATTTGGACCTTGGTACAAACGCTTTTAGGGCACGTTTGAACCAAGGACCAAACGTCTTTTGTAGACGTTTGTTTTTTGGTACAAATGTCTACTGAAGACGTTTGGGCCATGGTACAAACGTCTAAAGAAGACGTTTGGGCCAAGGTACAAACGTCTTTAGCAGATGTTCATGCCATGGCTCAAACGTTTTTTCTGAATGTTTGATGTTTTTTTTGTTTTTTGTTTTTTTCAAAAATTGCCTTTGATTGTATTTCTTGCCTTTTCAAGTGATTTTGAATTATTATTAATCAAAAATTGTCAAAAAACAACAATATTAAGAATATTAATTGATAATAATGACAATAATATCATAAAACTAATACTATTAACATATTTGCTTAAAAATTACTTTCTAATTGCAATTAAAAAAACCATGATACAAATGTAGCCAAATATGTGTATCCTAATGCTTTTATATGGATGAGAAATCATTAGACCTTATTTTCTACTATAAGATAAGTTATGAGAAATGGTATTAATACGATATAAATTATTTATATTGTGATTGACCAATTTAGAGAAGAACTATTAAGATGAATGATTAAATTAACCCCTTTTAGTACGATAAATGATTGACTTTTGTATGATAAATCCCATAGATCATTATCTTGTATAAGATAAGATATGCCGAATGCTAGAAATGTATTTTAAGAATGATTTGTTTTGTTATTAGTCAATTTAGATTTTGTACTTTGATCCATTTTTGTATGGATGAAACCGTTAAACCATTATTTTGTGTAAGGTAAGATACGAGGAATGGTATCTGTTTTATCCACTTGTCCAACAAGTAAGCTGTAAAGCTTAGCTTCCTTGTCGAGCAAGTAAATTAGTATCTTGAGTGTTCTTCAGCTGGAGACTTGTGCAACGATGTCTGAATCCGCTTAGTCCTTGGTCTGGGCTCTGCTCACGAACCTGCAAAAAGGGACCCACCCTGGAGGTTTGGGTGGTGGTTCCCCCTCCGATGCTTAAGTCAGATATCAGGAGTAGTGAGAGAAAGTAGAGATAGAGAGAGAAAGTGAGAGAGTATTTTATCAGAGTAACTTTACACTGTTTTGCATTGAATGAATGTTTCTCCTGATTTCAGGGTATTTATAGTGATAGCAAGTTGACATCTATCCTTAAAATCTGCCCTAGAATAGTGGCTTCTGATTGGCTGGGGAATCAGATCATGACACGTGGTAGACCAAGACTGGTGAAAGTCTATTAACCACTCTCCTTCAGCCATCTGGTAGTACTGGATTCTGACTCTTGGGCCAGAAATTCAATCCTTTTACCCCAACTAAGTATAGCCCAAAGGTTAAGCCTTCTTTTCATTTTGAATAGGGTGACACGTGTACGGCTCTGATGAGCCCATGTGTCGTTAAGAGAACCGTAGATGCTAGGCTACAACATTTGCCCCTAAAAGGGCTTTCACTGTTGGCCCATCTGACGGTTAATGCCCTTTTACCCAAGGTAACTTTTTGTTGGCCCATCTGACGGTTGAGGCCCATTTTACAGAAGGTAGTGCATTCAAAATGGAGGAAAGGACGCGCCTTTTCCAGGATTTTGCCGGTCATAACCGACCGTTGCCCTCTTTTCTTCGGTCATTTCCGACCGGCTCCACAAGTTTTTTACCCCCCTTATAAGTACTCTTGGTGTGAGGACATTTAATCATTTCACACCTTGAGCGAATTTTTCTAGAGAGAGGAGCTCTGCAACTTTTCTAGAGAGAGAGAGAGATCGTCCAGCTTCATCACCCTTCTCCGAGTCGTCCAGACGTTCTAAGCAGGTATCGTTTCTTTGTTCTTTTCATTCTTCTTTATTCTTTATTTTTTCTTAGAAAATCAATAAAATGGAATCTTCTTCCTCAAATAATCTTAGCCGACCAAGAACTTGCCTTGACCCTAGAACCGATACTTCTTCTTCGGCGCATTCTAGAGTTGGGCCTCTTCTGGCCGACTATATATTTTTTTATTCTTTTGGCAGAGAAAGTCAGACGACCTAGTCTTTACCTGTGCAGTGTAATCTGGCACGCGTCAAGCAAACGGCCCGTCTAAGACGAAAAGCTATAATCCCGTCAGATAGTTCAGATATGGAAGAATCTACTGGACGGGTGCCCGATGAGGCAAGAGAAGTTCAAAGTGCAGAGGCTTTGGGTAGGGCTTCTTCCTTTGACCATGACTTAGAAGAATCCGAAATAAACCCGGAGGCCAGTCCATCTGGCAGGGACGTCGATATGGAGGACACCGTCGAAGTGAATAACGGCAGCGGATCTGATGCTGCCGAAGAGTCAGACGAGGCCTCTACTACCTCGTCGGAGATTAGAAGGCGCTTAGGTCCCCTTTATGACCCTAGATTTATCTTAGTTAATCGCAAATGGCTAGAGAAAATAGGACCAGACCCTAGTTATCTCTCGTCCTATATGCCTATGTCAGGCTTCTCCTTCGTCATACCAAATAAAGACGCGACAATACTGAGTGCTCCAAAAAACCATTTTGCCGTCTACAAACTGGCTTTGGACGCGGGATTAAGGTTCCCTCTCCACGAATTCATCGAGCAAGTGCTAAATTACTACAACATCGGCCATAACCAACTGGCCCCAAACGCTTGGCACAACGTCTTGACGTTCATTGCCGTCTGCGAACTGCGCGGCCTGGCTCTTTCCCTTCAAGCCTTTACTCACATGCACTATGCGGCCAAGGTACCAGGTGCAGTGGACGGGGCATGGCTCAAGCATTCGCGCAACCGTCCGAGGCTTCATGACGGCTTGGGGCAAGCCGTCAAAGATGCACGAGTGGAAAGCTGACTTCATTTTCTTACGCGGGGCCAACGACTATACCACCGAGAGCTATAGAGCTTATAATCGGTCCGTCACAAATACGGGGAGGAAACAGTCTTGGCTGGAATTGGAGGACAGCTTTGACGAAGAGGTGGTGGAGTACTTCAGAATAAAGGAGTACTCCAGGCCCGGCCAACGATCTTTTAAGGGTCCAACTAACTAGATACCCTTTAAAGAAATGTTTTACCATGATGATTTCTTGGTCGCCGCCAACTTGCGGCTGGCCCAAGACAGAGGTATACCTTCAAATTCTCCAAGTAGAACTCTTCGTCCATAATTCATTTGACAAACCCATTTTTGTCCTTCTTTTGCAGACTCGGCTAGACAACGTCTCAAGGCATCTTGGACGGGCGAAATCAGCATGTCCAAATTTATAGACAATCTGTGGAAGGAGTATGCAAAAAGCAGTGCCGAGAAAAGGGCTGAAACACTGGTAAAACAACTCTTTTTTTTTTTTTTTTTTTTTTTTTTTTTTTGGACGAGTATCATTGTGGCCCGTCTGGAATTGGCATCCAACTTTTGGACGAGCATCACCCAAAGAAGGAGAACGTCCAAACTTGGACGGCCACCTTTTTGGGGCCATACTCGTCTGAGAGTTCATAGCCTTTGGACGAGTGACACTCAGAAACTCTCTCTGGACGAGGGTAGCCCGAAGAAGGAAGGCGTCCAAGCTTGGACGGCCACCTTCTTGGAGCCATACTCGTGTGAGACTTCGTAGTCCATGGACGAGCGCCATTCATAACTTTTTCTGCAAGAGGATAACTCGAAGAAGGAAGGCGTCCAAACTTGGACGGCCACCTTCTTGGAGCCATATTCGTCTGAAAGGTTGTAGTCCATGGACGAGCGCTGTTCTTAACTTTCTTTGGACGAGGGTAGCCCGAAGAAGGAAGGCGTCCAAGCTTGGACGGCCACCTTCTTGGAGCCACACTCGTCTGAGACTTTGTAAATCACATTTCTTTTCTTTTTCCGGACGAAGTTAGCATGAAGAAGGAAAACGTCCATGCTTGGACGGCTACCTTCTTCGGGCCACCCTCGTCTGTGATTTGGATATCTATGGACGAGTACCTTTGGGACTCGTCCAAGACTTTATTTTTTCTTTTCTTGGGCGATGTCAGCATGGGGAAGGAGAACGTCCAGGCTTGGACGGCTACCTTCTTCTGGCCACCCTCGTCTGTATTCAGAAATTTGTTCAGACGAGGTTCCTTTAGGAGATGAGGTGCTCATTTTAAGACGCCTTCCTTCTTCGGGTTATTTTCGTCTGAAGTCTTGTAATAGTAATTATAACTTTTGTTCCTTGGACGACCAATATGATAACTTGTTCACTTTTTGTAGAAAAATGCTCCTAGAAACAAACTTCCACCTGGGAAGTCGTCCTTGTCCAAAAAGAGGCCAACCACAGCAGCTGACCAGCCTTCAGCGAAGAAGCCTAAGGGCTTTACAAGGAAGAGGGCAGATAAAACGGCTCCTGTTGGCGAGGCTGGGGAGAGAAACATGCCTCCCCCACAAATCAAGGCCCTTAAAAAGGAGCCTTCAACTGTTGTCCCTGCCGAGGAGGAAAAGGGTGCGCATCTTGCTGTTCTGCTGAGCGTTTTGCCGGCCAACTCTGCTGAGATCAACCCAGAGTCCGCCTTAGCTTTGGTTGCACCAGAATCTGAGACTGCTGCCGAGAACTATCCAGGGTTCAGTGGTTCGGTGGCTAAGCTGGTGCCGCAGATGCCTTTAGCTGTTAGGACGGCATCACTCTCGTCTGGTGACTCGTATTACCCGAATATAGTTAGGATGATGCGGGTCGGTGGACGGTCCATGAGTCCGTCCAATAGACAAGCCATCGTCTTTCCTATCAAGATAACTGACTCTCCCCCTCTTTCAGATAAGGGCAAAGGCCCTGCTATTCCCCCAACTCCTCCCACCGTTGATTCGGACGAGGAGTCTTCTCCTGCCTTCGCCAAAATGTCAAGGCTGGAAAAAGAGCGGCTTAAGCAGGAGCTCTTCAAGTGTTACCCTGAATCCTACATTAAAGGATTAAGGGGAGCGTCAGCCGGGCATGTGGGCTACATGTCTCAACTTGCTGCCAAGGTATTGTTTAATGTCTTCCTTGTTTTATACTTGCACAAATTTTGACTCCGTAACTCGTCTAATCACTTGGTTTGTTTTCATTGTTCCAGCTTCTTGCTCGCAGTATGCTGACTGAAGACTGGGCGAGGGAGCTAAGGAAAGAGAATAAACAGCTCGTCCATATGGCAACTACGGCAGGCGACAAGGCCATCCATGATATTGAGATGGCTAATACACTCCATCGTCAATCTCTGGAGGCTTTGGAGAATAGATCAGCTATTCTGGAGTCAGAAAACAAGAATTATCTTGTTACTATTAATGACATGTTCAAGGAACAGGACCGTCTGAAGATGGTCATTGATGCTGTCTCCACTGATCTAAGGGATGAAAGAAATGCCGCCCTTCTCGCCGCCGCGCAGCTAAGGAAGGAGAATATTCTTCTGAGGACGAGAACTGCCCGTCTAGAGAGCCAGGCGGCCAAGGCCTTCAATGATGCCAAGGAAGGGTTGGCGCAAGTCATCGAAACGTCTAAAGGCTGGGCCGTCAAGGCCTTCGAGATGCTGGCTGAGGCTGATGAGGTTCCCAGCTTTGTGCGTCGTCTGGAATACCAACAGAGTGTCCATCGGGCTATGGTATGCGCCGAGGAACCTCCGAAATTCTTTGAGTCGGACGATGAGGCTGCAGCCGAGGGTGGGGGGCCTGAAGACGAAGACGAGGATGAGAAGCCTGAGGACAACCAAGAAACACGCGCTGAAGATGAAGCCTAGCTTTAGGTTTATTTTTCTAAGTTTCTTGGCTTGTCTGCCGTTGTAGTCTTAGCTCTTCAGTAGCCTTAAGTTGTAAATTTTTGCTATTGATATATATCAAGAACTTTTTGCCAATTGCTTCTCTTATTTTCGTAAATTCCAATTTGATCAAGTATACCATTAACTTCGTCATGATCGTTGAACATCCTTGCCGATGTTTTAAGGAAAGTTCAGCTTGCTTGCCTTTAGACGATTTTAGTCTGTAAGAATAGTCTCCAAGTACAAGAATAGACTCGTTCTGAACTATTGGACGATCTGCCTGATATAAATAATACAATCTTGTAACACCTGTTCCTTGCCCTTGGACGATCGAGAAGATTGCCATCCTTGCCTTTGGACGATTACCAGTTATTTCATGAAATATCTAAGTATTTGTTGATATTCGTCCGGGATTTTTAGATATTCTGCTTAATTAGACGAGCCTTGCCCAAAGAGGGAGGACGGCCAATGTCCGCTTGAATTGTGGACGAACCACTTTCAAGCCGTTTTGCTCGAGCTACTAACATTCGTCCTGCACTATCAAACCATCACAGATGCATCTATTGGCTAGGTCGTGGTTTTTGGACGACCTGTTCTCTTTAGCTCGTCCTATAGGCTTCTATTATCCCCCCCTTTCTTGGGCTTACCTCAACCGTACATGGTGGGCGAGCCAAAGTCCAAGAAGGAGAGCGGCCATCCTTGGCTGAGCCTGTTGAAGTTGATGGACGAGCTTGAGATACATGTTCAAAGCATGTTTTAGCCGGCTTCCTTGAGGGAGCAACACTCGTCATTAAGTAGCGAACCCTTACTAGGGTCTGGACTACTTAGCTGTCCGTGCTTTTGAGAGTAAGTATCCTTTACTAAGGTCTTATTTCAGGCCAGCTTTCTCTCAGAGACTGTGACGTTACTCTTACTAGAGGTTTTGTCAATTTGACGGCCATGTATGTGTTATATTTTTGGCCGGTCTCTTTGAGGGAGTGATGTTCAGCGTAGAAGTGAGCAATTTCGACGTTCTGTTATTGTTTGTATTTTTTTCCAAGTTATTGTCACTTTTAGACGAGTAACTGATTTAATGCCCCAAAGTGAATTAACTTGGTGAAAATAAACAAAGAAATACGAAAGTAGGAATTGTATTATATGGATTTTGCTTGACTAAATGCCAAGATGCATGTATACAATTCTTCCTCCTAACATGTGCCGTGGCACTTTGGAGTAACTACTAACTACCTTATAGATATCTGATAGTGAACTGCGCTAGATGTGGTACTTCTTTAAATTATCTGAATTCCATGTACGCTGTATAGGTCGTCCATCTAGATCTTGGAGACGAAAAGTCCCACTGCGTAGCTCTTGGATAATCAGATAAGGTCCTTCCCAATTAGGTGTTAGTTTCCCTAACTCTTTAGCTCGTCCAACCGCTTCCATCTTTCTTAGAACAAGATCCCCTACCTTGAGCGGTCGTCTAACAACTCTTTTGTTAAACTCCCGAGTCATTCGTAGTTTGTACAATTGCATTCTTAGCAAGGCATTGCCCCTGACCTCTGGCACTTGGTCCAAAGCCGTGCGCAATGCAGCCCAGTTGGCATCCTCTGTGTATAACATGACTCGTATGGTGGGCTCTTCAACCTCAATGGGCAAGACGGCTTCAGTGCCATAGATTAACATGAAAGGCGTCTCGCCTGTAGAATTCTTAGCGGTTGTCCTAATGTACCATAACACCAATTGCAGCTCTTCAACCCATTGTCCCTTGGCGTTATCCAGCTTCTTCTTGATTCCATTTGATAGAATCTTGTTGAAGGACTCGACTTGCCCATTGGCTTGTGGGTGGGCGACTGCTGCAAAGTGAGCTTTGATTTCTCTTTCTGACAACCACTCTTTCAGCTTAGGCGTTTCGAACTGTGGACCATTATCAAAGACGATGGACTGAGGCATGCCAAAACGAGTTATAATGTTTTTCCAGATGAAGCCCTTGACGTCGTTTGTTGTTATTCCTCGCATGGCTTCAGCTTCTATCCATTTAGTGAAATAGTCCACTGCTACTATCACAAACTTCTTTTGCCCAGCAGCCACAGGGAAAGGTCCTAAGATATCCATGCCCCATTTGGCAAAAGGCAGAGGGAACAAGATGGGAGTTAAATAGTTAGACGACTTTTGATGCACATTTCCATGCTTCTGACAACTGTCACACTTCTTTGCATAGGCTAAAGCATCCTCCTTTAAGGTAGGCCAGTAGTACCCCGCCCTTAAAGCCTTTTCTCCTAATGCTCTTCCCCCAATGTGCGATGCACAAGCTCCCTCATGGAGTTCTTTCAGAACTTCTAGGCCATCTTCTCTGGTGATGCATTTGAGGAGAGGACGGTTGAATGACTTCTTGTAAAAGGTCTCATCCCATAGTTCAAACCACTTATCTCTAGCCTTCACATACTTAGCCTCTACAGGGTCAGAAGGCAATCATCCCGTCTTCTTGTATTCTATGATAGGCTCCATCCAGACTGCTCCTCGGCTAAGAAACATGATCTGCTCTTGGTCAATGCTCTTTTTGGGTTTGACTTCCCAAAAAACTGTTCTTGGCACATCACCTTCAGCCGAGCTGGCCAATTTTGAGAGGGCATCTGCTTGATGATTTTCTGACCTTGGTACTTGGTCGAGAACAAATCGTTTTAATGGCTCAATCTCATCCTTGATCAATCGCATGTATTTGCTCATTGATGCTTCTTTGCATTCAAAATCTCCATTGACCTGGCTGACGACTAAGAAGGAGTTCGATTTGGCCTCAATCTCAACAGCTCCAGCCGCCTTGCACATTTTGATTCCAGCTAAGAGTGCTTCATATTCAGCTTTGTTATTGGACGCTTTGAATTGGAATCTTAATGCATATTCAAACTTGTCCCCTTCGGGAGATTGACAAATGATTCCTGCTCCACATCCATTGATTGTGGACGATCCATCAACCATGAGCGTCCAATGCTTCCTTCCTCTAGCTGGATCAGATATTGGCTCTATGGTTGGCCGAGTAAGGTCAACTATAAAATCTACCAAGGCTTGCCCCTTAATGGCTTTCCTTGGTTCAAATGATATATCAAACATGTTAAGCTCAACCGCCCATTTTAGCATCCGCCCAGCGGCTTCCATCTTCTGTAGAACTTGCTTCAATGGTTGATCAGTGTAGACGATTATACTGTGCGCCAAGAAATAAGGCCTCAACTTTCTGCTGGCCATGACTAGGGCCAATCCAAACTTCTCGACTGGAGTATACCTATTTTCCGCATCTTTGAGCACATGACTCACAAAGTATATGGGAACTTGGATGGACTCTCTTTCAGCCAGAAGGACGGCACTCACAGCTTGAGTGGACACTGCCAAGTATACAAACAGTTTTTCCCGTTCGGCTGGACTGACCAACCTAGGAAGCTGCCGAAGGTGATCTTTGACGCGCTGAAGGGCTTGCTCTGCCTCTGCTGTCCATTCAAACTTGGCCTTTTTCTTGATCGTGGCAAAGAAGTGATGGCACTTGTCGCCTGACTTAGACAAGAAACGTCCAAGGGCAGCCAAGCAACCCGTCAGTCTCTGTACTTCCTTTGTCTTTGAAGGAGACTTCATATCTAGAATAGCTTGAATCTTTTCGAGATTAGCCTCTATACCCCTCTGGTCCACCAAGAAACCTAAAAACTTCCCTGACAAGACCCCAAAGACACATTTGCTGGGGTTCAGCTTTAACTTGTATTTCCTAAGAGTTTCAAAAGTTTCTCTCAAATCACCAACATGACTTTCTTCTTGACGGCTCTTGACTATCATATCGTCAATATATGCCTCCATGTTTCGTCTTTGAACCTAAAATCCCAACCAATTTCTTACGGTTGGCTATCAAAAACATGTATTAATCAATCTTTGAAAAGTGGCCGGGGCATTGCGCAGGCCGAATGACATCCTCACCCAGCCATGCAATCCTTTTTCAGTAATGAAGGACGTTTTGTCCTGATCCTCTAGCCACATCGGAATTTGGTGAGAAACCTAAATAGGCGTCCATAAAGCTCAGCAAAGCATGGCCGGCAGTGGAATCTACTAGACGATCCAACTTAGGCAAAGGGAAGCTGTCCTTGGGACAAGCCTTGTTGAGGTCTGTGTAGTCCACACACATCCTCCAGGTGCCATTGGGCTTCGGCACCATGACCACATTTGCTATCCATTCTGGATAATAAGTCTCTTTGATGAATTTTGACCCCAACAACTTCTGAACTTCCTGGTCGACCGCCTGATTCCTAGCCGGTCCCAAATGCCTCTTCTTCTGATGAACAGGTTTCAAATTTGGATCAACATTCAGCCGATGGACGGCTACCTCCGGATCAATTCCAGGCATCTCTTCAACGCAATAGGCAAACACATCTTCAAATTCTTTTAGCAAGTGCACTAGATGACCCTTCAAATCAGGACTGAGTGAAGATCCAATTTTGAGGGTCCTCTCTGGACGAGCTTCATCCAGACGTACCTCTTCAGGAGCTTCAACTGGCTCTGGACGTTCTACTGTCAGTCCCATGATGGCCATGACTTCTTCAAACGAGGAAGGTTCTTCCTTGATGATTTCATATTTTCTCTTCTTGTTGGGGAGATGCTCATACGCCTTCCTTGAGTAAGCGAGAGGCGTCTGAGGACTCTCAATGGTCATCTTTGTTGAGGCAACTTGGCCTTTGACAATTCCAGACGTTTTCCTCTCGCTAGCCACCTTCGTCTGATCTTTCTCTATTTCAGACGTTTTTCTTTCGCCAGCAACCTTCGTCTGACCTTCGTTGCCTATCTTCCATGATGACAGCTTAAGGGTAGTCAAATAACACTTCCTAGCCACCTGCTGGTCTCCATATAATGAGCCAATCTGGCCATCATCATACTCATACTTCATCAACATCAGGTGAGTTACTATTACTGCTTTGACATGATTCAGAGTTGGTCGTCCAAGAATAACATTGGAGGCTGGCAAGTCTCGGACCACCAAGAACTTGATAAACAGGGTTCTAGCTGCATCCTTTTCTCCCACTCGAACGGGCAAAGTAACAGTTCCCATTGGATGGATGACTCCTCCCCCAAACCCTATGATGGGATGGTGAACGGGAACTAAGTTCTTCTCCTCAAACTTTAGTCTGGACAAGCAATCAGCACTAATGATGTCCGTCGAGCTTCCGGTGTCGATCAGGATCCTTCTTACTCTCAAATTTGCTATTTTCATTTCTACAACCAAAGGATCATCATGGGGAGTCCTCAACCTGCCCCGATCTTGTTCACTAACCACCACCCTTGGGAAGGGCTCAGCCTTTGTCTTATCAGCTAACAAAACTTGGCCGAGCTCCCTAAGGTAGTTTTTGTGCCCTCTATTGGTTCGTCCTCCAGCAGCAAACCCTCCTGAGATTACGAGAACAATATCTTCGTTTGTGCTTGCACTGTCCTTCTTCTTGTTATGCCAATCATCTTTCCTCAAAAACTTCCTTCCCCCTTGAGGCATATAGGAGTTCATCTTTCCTTTTCGGGCTAAATCCTCCAAAGCTCTCTTGAGGTGCATACATTCATTAGTCTCATGACCACAATCCTTGTGGAAGTGACAATACTTGCTCTTATCCCTATTTCTATAAGGGATTTTCATCTCAGCTGGGGCCTTCAACTCATATTGATCCTTAATCTCCATGAGAATGGAGTATTGGTCTTTTTTAAACTCAATAGGATTGGATGATGATGGCTCGGCCTCCTTTCTCTTGCTCCTTCTGGACGAAGTGGTGGTAGCGGCTATAGCCCAGGTCTCGACCTTTTTGGGGTTGCTCTTCATTGGCTGAGCAGCCTCTTCAGGCTTCTTAGACTCGGGATGTTTTGCTTCAGCACACACTTCGGTAGCGTGGATAAACGCTTCCGCTTCTCTTAAAGCCTCAGCAAGAGTGGAGATTTTCTTCTTAACAAGATCAAACTTGAAACTTCCTGGCGTTAAACCCCTGATGAAGGCGTCAAAGGCTACTCCAGCATTAAGATCTTGGATCTGAAGTGCTTCTAGGTTGAATCTCTTAACGAAACTTCTAAGAGCCTCCTTAGGTCCCTGGACGACCTTGCCTAGGTGCATGCTTGTCTTTTGCTCTTGCTTGTTGGCAACAAAGTGACTAGTGAATAAGAAACTGAGTTCAGTAAAGTTGTTGACTGAATTGGGGGGAAGATTATTGAACCACTTCTGAGCTACTCCCTTCAAGGTAGCTGGGAAATTCTTACACCAAGTAGCGTCGTCCACTCCTTGGACGTACATCTGATGTTTGTAAGCAGACAGGTGATCATCAGGATCAGTTGTTCCATCAAAAGGCTCAATGGTTGGGAGTTTTATCTTTGGGGGGGGGCGCCTCCATGATCCTGGCCGAGAATGGGGTAGGCCAGTTGATCCGGAGGGCTCCCAGCTGTCCCTCAATGGGTATGAACTCCTTGCGATATTCTCTCATTACAGGATTGGATGAAGTGTTTGCAGGCACTGGACGCCCATAGACCATGGGCTGAGCCACTGTCTTCTTTTGTCGTGGATGAACAAGAAAGTGACTTAAACTTCGTCCCTCCCCTATGGACAACAACTTCAAAGGAGGGTCTCTCAAATATGGTGTAGATCCTGTCGCTGATCGTTGTAATGCAGCAGCTTTCTTTGCTTCTAGATACTCTCTGGCATCTGTTTCCATTCGGTGCCCGCTTGGACGAACATGGTCCTGAGTCCTCACCACCAGGTTCCAGTCCATCTTTCTTCGTTGATCATTATCCTCTGGCTGCTTTCCTCTTGCGGTCCTCCTAGAGGGTTCCTGACGAACATGTCGACTAGGACCTGGACGATCTACTTGAGAACGTCCTCTAGGACGAGGTGGATTGTTAGCAGCAGGCTCCGGGTTGTGATGAAAAAACAGCATATTGCTTTTAATCTGCTCCTGGACGACCGCTGCCATCTTAGTCTGAAAGTCATTCAGCACATTCTCCAGGTGGGCGGCGATCCTTTGGACGATCCGGATTCACTTGGATGACCAGGTTCTTGGCTTGGTCCAGGAACATTGACAATGGACGTGGGTCTATCTCTTCCTCTAGGTGGTCTTTCATGCTCCACCGTATCTTCGACGTTAACTTGAAGGCTTCGATTCAGGGCAATGTTGGACGATTGACAATCAGTCATCGTTGCGTCTCCCCACAGGCGGCGCCAAATGTTTTATCCACTTGTCCAACAAGTAAGCTGTAGGCTTAGCTTCCTTGTCGAGCAAGTAAATTAGTATCTTGAGTGTTCTTCAGCTGGGGACTTGTGCAACGATGTCTGAATCCGCTTAGTCCTTGGTCTGGGCTCTGCTCCCGAACTTGCAAAAAGGGACCCACCCTGGAGGTTTGGGTGGTGGTTCCCCCTCCGATGCTTAAGTCAGATATCAGGAGTAGTGAGAGAAAGTAGAGATAGAGAGAGAAAGTGAGAGAGTATTTTATCAAAGTAACTTTACACTGTTTTGCATTGAATGAATGTTTCTCCTGATTTCAGGGTATTTATAGTGATAGCAAGTTAACAACTATCCTTAAAACCTGCCTTAGAATAGTGGCTTCTGATTGGCTGGGGAATCAGATCATGACACGTGGCAGACTAGGACTGGTGAAAGTCTATTAACCACTCTCCTTCAGCCATCTGGTAGTACTGGATTCTGACTGTTGGACCAGAAATTCAATCCTTTTACCCCAACTGAGTATAGCCCAAAGGTTAAGCCTTCTTTTCATTTTGACTAGGGTGACATGTGTACGGCTCTGATGAGCCCATGTGTCGTTAAGAGAACCGTAGATGCTAGGCTACAACAATATCGGCCAATTTAGATAATAACTATTAATATGGAGGATTAAAATAATCCCATTTCGTATGATGATTGACTTTTGTATGGATGAAACCCACACACCATTGTCGTGTATACGATAAGATGCGTGGAATGTTAATTAATGTATTTTAAGAATAATTTATATTACTAAGTTTTGTATGGATGAAACCCTCTTACAACTATTTTGAATAAAATAATATCCAAAAACACTACTAATTTTATTTAGAAATGAATTGTGCTTGAATTAGTCAATTTTAGAACACGGTCTATAATTTAGGACATGTCCTAAACCTCTTTGAGGACTTAATCCAAACATATTTAGGACATGTTCCCAAATAATAACAACTTAATAATAATAATAAAAAGAATATTAATAATAACACTGCAAATATTTTTTTTAAAGAAAACATATGTTACTCAAACGTGCAGAGATGAAATAACAATGATTATAGAACGCTATTTTAGGACATGACCCAAGCAGCTTCAGGACATGAACAATCTTCTATGACATATTCTTCACGCATATGAGAAGTTAAATGTTTATATAGTATCAAATCTTTTATTTAGTATCAAATCTTAAAACTTATCAAATATGAATTAAGCGTATCGATAAGTTTATGAAGCATTTAGCATTCCTAGTACATTTACAATTATTGAGAACAATTGAATGTGCTGATACCCCTACCAACATGGTCACTACTCCTGCCACAAAATACTTATTTAAATGTGGCCTAGGTTCGAATCCTCTTACAAGCCAGCAAATTATGAAATCTTTTTTAACTATAACTCTAAAATTACCAATGACTACTTGGTAAAAACTAATGTTTTCTTAACAATTTTTTCATCAATTACCTTAATCGTCATATGAATGCAGATCAAATTAATTTTAAATTAATCATCAAAAGCGTGTTTCAGGAACTTAATTGATTTTTATGGATATATACCATTTTTGTCATTTTTTTTATTTCCTGATTATAATCATTACAACATAACAACTAATAATAATAATTTAACTCATACATAACAACTAATCAATTCATATATATTTTTGGTAAATGCCATAAATAATTTTCGAAATTTCCAAAAAATAAAAGGAAAAAAAAAACACCAAACATCCAGAAAAGATGTTTGGGCCATGGTACAAACATCTGTTAAAGACGTTTGAGCCTTAGTCCAAACGTCTTCTTTAGACGTTTGTACCATGGTCCAAACATTTTTAGCAGACGTTTGTTCCATGGTTCAAACGTCTTTTCTGGACGTTTGTGCCAATGAATTTTCGTCTTTTATCATAAAAATCAATTAAGTTCCTAAAATACGCTTTTCATGATTAATTAAAATTAATTTGATTTGTATTCAAATGACTACTTTAGAGTTATAAGTAAGAAAATGCATAGTTTGCTGCCTTGTAAGAGGATTCGAACCTGGGCGACATTTAAATAAGAGTGTTTTGTGGCAGGAGTAGTGACCATGTTGGCAGGGGTATCAACACATTCAATTATTCTCAACAATTGTAAATGTACCAGAAATGCTAAATGTTTCATAAACATATCGTTACACTTAATTCATATTTGACAAGTTTTTTTAAAAAAATTGATACTTAATAAACATTTAACTTTTCATATGCGTGAATAATATGTCATAGATGATTGTTCATGTTCTGAAGCTGCTTGGGTCAGCGTCCTAATAATCATTGTTATTTCATCTCAGCATGTTTGAGTAACATATGTTTTCTTTTTTTGTGAAAAAAAATTGTTTGCAGTGTTATTACTAATATTCTTTTTATTATTATTATCATTGTTATTATTGATTGTTATTATTATTAGTTGTTATAATTTTGGGACATATCCTAAATTATAAGCCGTAGCCCAAATTTGACTAATTGAAGCACAATTAATTTCTAAATAAAATTAGTAGTGTTTTTGGACATTATTTTATTCAAAATAGTGGTAAGAGGGATTCATCTATACAAAATATAGTAATTTAAAATATTCTTAAAATACATTAATACCATTCGTCGCATCTTATTTTATACAAGACAATGATTTATGGGTTTCATCAATACAAAAGTCAATCATCGTACGAAATGTGGTTATTTTGATTCTCCATATTAATAGTTCTTCTCTAAATTGACCAATAACAATACAATTCGTTCCTAAAATATATTAATACCATTCCTCTTATCTTCTCTTACATAAAATAATGGTTTAATGGTTTCATCCCTTCCAAAGTGAATCAAAGTAGTAAAAGGGGTTGTTTAATTTGATCATCTGTCTTAATAGTTATTCTCTAAATTGACCAATAACGATACAAATCATTCCTAATATACATTTACATCATTCGACATATCTTATCTTATACAAGATAATGATCTATGTGTTTGATCCATACAAAAGTCAATCATTTATCGTATGAAAAGGAGTTAATTTGATCATCCATTTCAATAGTTCTCCAAATTGGCCAATAACGATATAAATCATTTATAACACATTAATACCATTATATTCCTCGTAACTTATCTTATAGTGGAAAATAATGGTCTAATGGTATAACCCATATAAAAGCATCACAATAGACATATTTGGCTATATTTGTATAATGATTCTTTTTATTATAATTGCAATTAGAAAGTAATTGCTAAGCAAACATGTTAATATTATTATTAATTTAATGATATTATTGTCATTATGATCAATTAATATTCTTAAGATTGTTGATCTCTAACAATTTATGATTAATAATAATTCAAAATCACATGAAAAAAGACAAGAAATACAATCAAAGGTAATTTTTGCAAAAGAAACACCAAACATCCAGAAAAGATGTTTGGGCGATGGTACAAACATCTACTAAAGACGTTTGAACCTTGGTCCATACGTCTTATTTAGACGTTTGTACCAAGGTCCAAACGCCTTTAGGAGACGTTTGTACCATGGCAAAAAACGGCATTTGGGCCATGGCCGAAATAAGCCCTAAAGCGTTTGTGCCATGGTTCAAACGTCTTTTCTGGACGTTTATGCCATTGAATTTTTACCTTTTTCAGACAGAGAAACTCTCAAAAAAAAAAAAATTGAATTTTTAATTTTTTTATTTTTTTTTTTTTTTATTGAGTTTTCAAAATTATCAGAAATTAATTTAAGGTATTTTCATAAATATTAGAAATGTTTTTGAGAAAAAAAAATGAAAGTGGGCCATGTTAAATTTGTGGCTCATATTCATTGAGGCCCCACGTTTTCAGTGATCATATTTCAACTATGATCACCTTAGGATTTTTGTAATATGTGGCGGTGTCAGGATGGTTTTACTTCGTGCACCATGAACACACTGTGACTTTCCTTGGACGCGGGAACGAGTGAACGACTCAAGGTTTAAGCAAACAATTTTTTCCTCTCCCCCAATTTCATAAGCTACGCAAAATATTGTGTTTTCGGAGGTTTGATGGTTGTTTCTTTTGTGGGTTAGTTATAGAGGGGTCAATTCAGTTCAACACTTCAGATATGGTTATATCCAAAACAGTTCATATCAGTTCAGTTTACAATCGTTAAAATTATCAACAGTTCAGTCCAGTTAATAAAATTTTCAGTTCAGTTTAATTCAGTTATTTTCTTTCCAGTTTCTGTTCAGTTTAGTTGTAGTTAAAACCAGTTTTTACCCGAACAGTTAAACCAATCATCGGTTGAATCCATAGCAGTTAAAATACGTTGCAGTTATTTTCAGTTTTGTTTCAGTTTATTGCGGTTATTGACGAAAATTACATAAGTTCGACAATAATCGCATCGGTTCGAGTTGAAATTAGTCACATTCTTGTATTTGTTCGGCAAAAATGGAACTTCATGTCGGGTTTTGGCCAAATGTTTTTTCGGGTTCAGTTAAAATTAAAGTGGCAAATAAGTATAGTCCAGACACTTGTCTCGAAAAAAACGGTTGTACTTCCTAAAAACGTGTATGAAAGTGACATCGATATATGTATACTTTATTGATATATTCAGTTTTAATTGTTTCAGTTCAGTTCAGTTTGAATCAGTTACTTAATTCAATTAAATATTCAGTTCAGTTGATCGATCAACTTTTCAGTGTTACAATTTGTTTCAGTTCAGTTGCTATTCAGTTTTGGTTTTTCATTTACAGTTTATTTCAGTTACAGTTCAGCAATTTTCAGTTGATTTTAGTTACAGTTACTCCCAATTCAGTTTGCTTCGATTCAATTTCAGTTGTTTCATTTCAACCAGCAATTCATTAACCAAATTTACAGCTCTAGTTGAGTAGTTGGGTCCTAGTGTTGGGCTAGTTAGACTTTAGAGGGCTGTGATGATCTGTTTGGGGCTGTTGGCTTGTGTGGCTTCGAGGATCGTGGTGCTAGTGGTCAAAGTGGTGATGCTGAAGGTGGAGAGAGTGGGAAGGAGATAGAAAATGAAGAAATAATTAGAGGGTAGGTTAGTAATTACTACATAGTTAGGGTTAGAAATATTGTTACTTAGTAGGAATCAATATCTTTAAAAAAAAAAAAAGAGCAGTTTGATAGTATTAATGAAGCAAAAATCCGAAACAATTACATCCTCTATGGCACTAGGATAGCTATCCACTCACACTCTCGTAGAGAACTTAAGATGAGCCAAAAAGAATGAGTTGCAAGATTGACTTCTCCAAAAATATGAAAAAAAGAACTACATGAAAAAAACTAGTAAGAGAAACAATCTCCCATTTTTTGTCCCACTTGTGTGCCACTTTATTTATTGGTTAGTAATATCGCTATGGCCCACCAATATTTAATTAAGATTTAGAAAAACGTTATAATCAATCAATTAGAATAAGTGACACACAAATGGTACACAAAATGTGGGATATTATAGGTTAGTCATTATGTTCCTTAATAAGGGCACCTACTATATTAAACATTAACATAGGGTCACTACACAAAAATTATTGTAGTTTTTTTATGACTCCGAACCCACATGGTTGAGTTCGTGGATCTGCCACTGGTGTAGGGAGTACATGTGGCAACATGATATGTTTTTGCCTTGGGATATATATAGGTTGGGTTTTAATGAGAACCTTCTTATGGTGAGAACCGTAAGAACCACTAAAAATGAGCAAAAACTTCATAAAATGAGCAAAAAAAGAATGAAAAAAGCATAAAATGAGTAGAAAACATTAAATGAGTAAAAATATAAAATAACCAAAAATGTAAAACGAAAAAATCATGAAATAAGCATAAAAAAGTTAAATGAGCAAAAACCTAAAATGAACAAAATGTAAAATGAGAAAAAACGTTGTGAAATGAGCATAAAACTATTAAATGAGCAAAAATATAAAGTAAGCAAAACATAAAATGAACAAAAACGTTGTGCATCTTGGTAATATATTCTCATGTGATCCTACCCCTATGTATAGAAGTGAGTTCATATGAGAATACATACTTACATGAGAAATGAGAATGGATTTTACATGCTATAACTCTAATGAACAAGTGATGTAACTCTAATGAAAAAGTGATGTAACTCCAAAAAAACAAAAATTAGAAAAAATATTTCGAAATTTTTTTTTTTTGGGCTGGAAATTTTTTCGGGGGTATAACTCTAATGAACAAGTGTTGTAACTCTAATCCAATCGTGTGGTTGAGATTCATTCTCATTTCTCATGTAAGGAGCATTCTCATGTGATCCTACCCCATATATATATATATATATGTATATATATATGTATATGTATATATATATGTATATATATATATATATATGTATATATATATATATATATATATATATATATATATATATATATATAGAGAGAGAGAGAGTTAACATCCTATGTCCATCTTATAGTACTCCCTCCGTCCCAGGATAGTCTGCACACTTTCTTTTTTTGTTTATCCCAAATTAGTTTAAACACTTTCATTTTTGGCATAGTCCCACTATTATTATATTTGTTTATTTTCTTACACACCTTTGGCCTACACTTTATCTTTATCAATAAAAAGAATAGCAACTTTCTCTTTCTTTCAATTCAAAAAATACCCCTCAAACTCCTATCAGATCTACTTAATAAAATAATATTTGATAACCACCTTATAATTTATCATCTTAAACTACGTGGCTTAATAAGTGTTAAGATCTTCTAGAAAGGATGGAGTAGCAATAATTAAATTAGTAGAAATTATTTTTATTTTTTTACAAAGAAATATATGGAGTATATGATAATGTTTAATTAAGGTTATCTTCCCTCAATTGATTTTTACAAGGCACCCATATTATGTAAGTTTGAATTTTGGTCGCGAATTGCTCTTAATTGTATACAATGTATATTTTATTGTTGGTGCAAAATCAGTTCGTTGACCTTGCAAACAAGTTAATGGACACCCAATAGTTTAGTATTGAATGCTTTGGAAGACTTAGTCCCTGGGGGTTACCAGTTTTAATTAGCTAAAACCTTGCTAACGTACTCTGTTGCAATTTAATTAATGCTCAAACTACAACAAATTAATTTAAGGCGAAAAGCAATAAATAAAGCAAACAATGATTAAACATTTAATTAAAGTGTAGAACTCCCATACATGCCACAAACTTAGAGATGGATTTTACAACACACAAGGGATAAGGTAGGCTGGACAACTAAAGGGGAAACTCGAAGGCTGTTACCTCCATTGTTCCTTGCTTCAATCGGAGAATTAGAGATCTTGTCTAATGGCGCCAGAACATGCTCGGATGCCAAAGCTAAATCTAAAGAACTAAACTATAACCCCAGAAGGGGGTTGGGCTATGCTAACACTAAGCTACGCTAGGGAATTAAGAAATGCAGTTTTGATGGATTGTGTAATCCCTCGTATATTTATGAATTTTTTAAATATATATTAATGTATATTATATATATTTTAGTATTTAAACGATTTAATCTTCAAAGGTTGACTATTTGAAAGTCAAAGAAATTACTTTAACAATTTAGAAAAGTCAAACATTTTATGTAGTCATGCTTTGAAAAATAATTGAAAAGCTTAAAAACACTTTTGGGTTGCGAAAAGGGTTTTGAATTGCGTATAAGGAACCCAACCACCCAACTCATAGATCATTAAATACTAGTTTGACACCAATCATCTTTTCCTAAGCCCAAAAGGGGAACCAATACAAACCCCCCAAAACCCCAAATTCCCACACATTAAACACATTTATTTTCTCTCTCTTCCTCCCCCAAAATTTTAGGCCCTCTCTCTTCTTTTTCTTCTTCCTCCTTCGGTTCGGCCAGCAGCTCCGGTACAGCCACCGCCCGACCGCCACCACCGACGACAGCAGCATCGGGCCGCCGCCCTTCCTCCCTTGTCGTCGACTTTCTTTCCTCTCTTTGTTTGGTTGTTATTTCTTCCTCCTCAAGTTTTTATTTTAATGCAAAGTTTGTATTTTTAGGGTTTGTTATATTATGATTATGTTTAAAAGTCATAGTTTGATGATTTAACTATGAATCTAAGGTTATATAATTTAAGTATTGAGGAAATTAAAATTCAGATTTACTTATTATGTTTGGATTGGAATTTTAATCATCAAAGCATGGATTTTTAGGGTTTTAAAGGTTGGAAAATCATAGTAGTATGTTGTAGTTTGTAAATTTGGTCTTCCTATGATTATAATTATGTTTAAATATGTTTAAAAAGAATTTTAGTATATAATATGTTGCTGGAATTTTTAAAAGGGATGTTATGATGGCGTTTTTATGATTTAAACATGAGTTTTAAGGTAAATCAACTAGTAAAGTGGTACTATACTAGGAGGTTTTACCAATTAAGTTTTAATGATGTAGAAGGTTTTTAAACACTTTTAGAAAAGGTTTAAAGTATTTTTTTATTGCTGTAAATTCATAAGGGATTGATTGTGGATTTATATTGGTTGTTTTAGGCGGAGATTTCTCTTTAGGCGACTTTTAAGATTGTGAAAGTGGCCGTTCGATTTGTTTGCACAAGGTACGTACATACCTATGCGTTTATTGGACTAGTATCATGTCCTAAGGATGAGAATTGAATAGTATCATGTATAGGGAACTATTCTTAGTTCTTATGTGATTTATATTAAGTTGGAATTGCATGTTTTATGCCGTTGTGTGAAGCATGTTAGTTATGATATTGATATTATGTTTGTATGGAAGATTGATGCAAGCATATGGGATTTGGGAACTTTATTTTATTAATTCACATAAGGGATTAGTATATATGTTGGTTTGGATCATGACTGAATCATGTTGTTCCCTTTGGATTATTTGACTACTTTATGAGGACCGATGGCCTTATTTGGTAAGTTGATATTTTTATACCTATGAAAGGTTGGTTGGTTGTTGACTTGGTTCAACACTTAATTAAAGATTATGGATTAAATATAGGATTGATTCTTGGATTGTTATGTTGGTGATCACTTATCTAATCCTAAGATAAAAATGGAATTTTATGGTTATTTGATGATTATTGTTTGTTCTACTTGTGAGTCATAACAAGTAGTAATTTATTAATCATGTAAAGTGAAACGTGGATAGCAATAGCTTTAGACTTGTGCACGTCTTAAGTGTTGGACTACTATGAGTTGGAGTACATGGTGGTAGCCCATGGATTTTCTTAGGACCAGATTGATCACCGTGTCCTATTTTTATTTAAAAGGTTCATCGACATCGTAAGTCATGGGAATACAGAGTCGCGCCCGTATTTCGTCTTCTAAATTGAAGGCTGGTTTTGGTTTATACAACTCGTTCCATTGACTATTCCATCTAAATTAATTAACTTACTAGTGGTGGAGTTTAGTTTAGTAAAAGTAGTCTGCTATGTTGTTGCATGATTATTTATTCCTACTTATTATTTATTAGTATCATGTTAGGATTGTTTACTATTTGTTATGTAGTAGTCAGCTTTGCTGATTACGTGCTTGTGTGTGTATGTTGATCATGGCTTTGCCTTATTGATCCTGTGATGACCCTTTTGGTGAGCAGTCTCTGGGGATCAATAGTGTATCGTCATTTACAGATTTGAAGATGATGCATCATGGGTTCGGATTGGAGAGCTTGTGTAGATTATTTATCATATTTTCACTTTACACTTTTCGTAGTTGACTTTGACTTTTGTTGGTTTGACTTTTAGAGTCGACTTTGTGGTTGACTAAGTTTATTTCTAAGTTTATTTATTATGTTTTTCGCTGCAAAATTCTAAATAAGCCGATACGTTTTCACACGGGCGATAATACTTTGATAATTCTCTAAGTATTATATTTAAAAGGTATTTTGGAAAAGAATGAATTATCGGGATGTTACAAAGTGGTATCAGAGCTTTAGGTTTTATTGGCCTTTCGTGCCAACTTTAAATTTTTAGGCGCCTAGCTAGCTAGTTACTTAAAATGAATTTCTTAGAAATCGAGCTCCTATTTATTCGTTCGGTACAAATCACATTTCGAAACATTTTTTTTTAGATTCAAGATTTTGAATATTGTTTTTTTTCGAATAAAGTCCGAATTTTTTTTACTTGATTCAAACATTTCGAATTTCTTTATTTTTTTTTTATTTTTCGTTTCTTTTCATTTCTTTTATTTTATTCGAAAAATGTATATTAACTGTTTGTTTATTTATTTATCTATTTTAATTACTTTATCATTTTATGAGAGATGGGTAGTATAGGAAGGGCATATATGATAAAAATATTATAGTTTTGCATTAAATAGTTAGTTCAGTATGATTATACTTTTCTTCCCTGCTAACTGTTTATGTTATTCCTATGCTTTGAGTTGTGGTTATTCTTGCTTATTGGTTATTGTGGGGATCATACGTTAAGTGAGAGTACCCATTGCTCATAGAAGTTATATTTATCTGTTATAGGATCTTTAGTTATGTATGATAGAGGAGCTACTAGAATAGGGAGCTAAGAACCCGATTGTGCTGAGTGATGATGAGAGTGATAGATCTGGGTATGAGTCTAATGAGGAAAACTGCCTTAGAGAGTTGGAAATGCGTCGTATTCTAAAGGTTAGCAGTCCAGATAGTGATGATGAGGTCATTCGAGAGTTTAATCGTGCTGGAAGTCAGACTCGGAAGGATATTTACTATGATGTGATGAGGACTGTCTTTGGTGAGCTGAGGTATGCTGTAGCACATGAGGATGATGAGGATGATGAGGACATGGAAGATTTTGAAGATGAAGTTTTCACTCCAGAAAAGTACAAGGAATCAAAGGATAAGACTAATGATGTACTCCTTGTTTTTTTATCTTTCTCTTTGCTTTGCGTTTGTCAATGCACTTATTCTATCTTAAATATCTTTCTTACATATTAGTAAAATTATAATAATTGAATATTTATAAACTACTTTGGACGATCAAAATACTTTTTTTTTTATATTGAGCAATTTAAAGATTCTCCTGTTGTGAATAGTGTCAAGTTCTAGTGAAAGATAAAAAAGGGTATCACCCTAGATTATTAACCTATGTACTTATGCTTTGAGAATAAATGTTGGTTAATTAGTCAAGCAATGGTTTAAATTTATTTCTTAGTACCTTTATTTTGCTTAGAAAGATTTCAGTATTATGGATTGGAAATTGCTACTAGCATCTTCTGAGGAATAAAAAGCAAGTATTTAGTTACGCAAGTGAGCAAGAATTTATTTTGACACGTGAATGGGAATATTTTTATTTATTTTTTATGATCGAATTTTATTTATGGATCC
The DNA here is from genome assembly GCA_947646795.1 of Beta lomatogona. Lineage (NCBI taxonomy): Eukaryota > Viridiplantae > Streptophyta > Magnoliopsida > Caryophyllales > Amaranthaceae > Beta > Beta lomatogona. Next base: position 67,566 of record CANSNZ010001149.1, read on the forward strand.
TCACATGTGTTATTCTTGATGAGAATATTTTCATGAATGATAGTATGTTCCATGATGATTATTATGTGGTATTATTAAAACTTCTTGAGAAATTGTATGTTGATGCGATCTTGTATGATCAAATCAAATGTTGCCTTCATAGTGAATGGCATGTAAATTGTGTATCGAAACCTAAAGTAGAGTTGCGTTAATTTCAGGTCCCGCAGTAGAATGGCTGATAACGGTAATGATTTAGCTTCTGCTATTCGCCTATTGGCGGAGAATTTGACTCGTGAAAGAGCTGAGCGTCTCTATCCTGCTGGGGACATGTTTGAGAGACTAGCCAAAGTTAAGCCACCATACTTTAAGGGGCGAGCTGATCCTACCTTCTTAAAGAGTTGGATTAGGGAGTTTGAGAAGATTTTTGGGGTTGTGAACTGTCCAGAGGGTATGAGAGTAGGTCAAGCTGTACTGTACTTGAAAGATGAGGCTGCTTTGTGGTGGAGAGAAAATGGGGCTAGACTGAGTGCTGTTGAGGGATTTAATTAGGATTCCTTTATTACTGCTTTAAGAGGGAAGTTTTACCCTGCATTTATGAGGAAACAGAAGGCCCAGGGGTTTATAAACCTTAGGATAGGGAGTATGACCATCTCTGAGTACTATAGTAAGTTTATAGCACTGTCGAGGTTTCCACCTGAGGTAGTAGCCACTAAGGAGTTGAAGGCTCAAAGATTTGAGCAAGGTTTGACTGAGGAAATCCAGCTGGGGTTAGGTGGTGAAACTTTTTCATCTCTAGACATTGTGTATGGAAGAGCCGCCCACATTTATGGTCTTCAATCGAGGCGTGATAAGAAGAATGTTGTAGTGGGTGAGAAGATAAAGGATTTCAATGCTGGGGGAAATCAAGGGAATTTTAAGAAGAACAGAAATGGGAATGGGAATTTCCAAGGAAGAAATGGTCAGAGCCATAGTAATAAGGGCCAGTCTGAAAGAGTTCATTGTAAGAAGTGCAGCAAGAACCACCCTGGTAGAGACTGTAAGGAAGACCTAGTAACCTATAACTACTGCTAGAAGAAAGGCCATAGGGAGTATGAGTGCTTCACCAAGCAAAAGAAAGAGCAAAATGGTAATAGGAGTGGTAACCAGGTGAGGTATGGGATCAACCAATCAGGTAATCAAGGTTCGAAGCCTGTAGGGGCACAAAACAACCAAGGAAGCTACAATAAGCCTGCTAGTAAGAGCAACAACCAGAACAAGGCTCCGGGTAAACTGTTCGTGATGAGTCGCAATGAAGCTGATCGATCTGCCGACTTAGTTTCTGGTACTTTTTTCTATTAAATTCGTTCTCGTTAAAGCGTTGTTTGATTCTGGGGCGACTTATTCGTTTGTGTCGTCGTCTGTCATTAAGAGTCTGGGGTTGGTAGATTTTGAGGTAATTGACTTGCCTATTAGTATACCTAATGGAGAAGTCATAAGGTGTACCAAGTTGTTTAAAGATTTGCCTCTAAAGATAGGAGACTGTGTATTTCCTTCTGCTCTAATAGAATTCAATTTGGGAGATCTAGATGTAATTCTGGGGATGGATTGGTTAGGTTTCTACAAAGGTAAAATAGAAAGCTCATAAAGTAGTGTTGAGAAGCCCTTTGGGGAAGTTGACTTCATATCGACGTTTGGGAAGTCTAAGAACTTTGGGGTTAATTCTGCTATGCAAGTGAAGAAGTTGATGAAGAAGGGGTGTGAGCTATTTTTCGGTAGTGCACAAGATGCGAGTAAAGAGGTTTGTTGGATTGAAGATCGAGGATGTTCCAATCCTGAATGAGTTTATGGATGTGTTTTCGAGTAAAATTTCGGGTATGCCGTCTACAAGAGCCGTTGAGTTCACCATAGACTTAGTTTCTTGGAACTGCACCTATTTCTAAAGCACCTTATAGAATGGCACCTCCTGAGATGAGTGAGTTGAAGACGCAGTTGCAAGAATTGCAAAAAAGATGGGAGTATGAGATTGTGTATCGACTATAGGGAGTTGAACAATGTAACTATTAAGAACAAGTATCCTTTGCCTAGGATAGTTGATATGTTTGACCAATTGAATGGAGCGAGCATGTTCTCGAAGATTGATTTGCGTTTGGGGTATCACCAGTTGAGGGTAGATGATAAGGATATACCTAAGAATGCATTTAGGACACGTTATGGTCACTATGAGTTCACTGTAATGCCGTTTGGGTTAACCAATGCTCCAGCCATGTTTATGGATTTGATGAATAGGATATTCCATGAGTTCTTAGATAAGTTCGTTGTGGTATTCATTGATGATATTTTGATTTATTCAAGGGATGAGGAAGAGCATAATGAGCACTTGAGGATAATATTGGAGACGCTTAGGAAGAACCAATTGTTTGCCAAGTACTCTAAGTGTGAGTTTTGTTTGGAGAAAGTAGCATTTTTGGGTGTTTATTGGACTAGTATCATGTCCTAAGGATGAGAATTGAATAGTATCATGTATAGGGACCTATTATTAGTTCTTATGTGATTTATATTAAGTTGGAATTGCATGTTTTATGCCGTTGTATGAAGCATGTTGGTTATGATATTGATATTATGTTTGTGTGGAAGATTGATGCAAGCATATGGGATTTGGGAACATTATTTTATTAAGGGAAAACTTCATAAAAGGTTTAGAATCAATTTTTTTCAAAAAACTACCTTTTAATATTTTTCTTTCAGAAAAGTACCTTATATAACAATTTTATTTCAATATACTACCATCTTACCATAAATGGGGGTTTAATCAATAATACTTGAGTCACCGTAAATTGCTATTCTTTCCTCCCCTATCGTTTTTCTCTTCTTTTCTCGCTACTCCACTTGTAGCAACACCTAGGGCGATTGTCATTTATTGATTATTGTCAAATATAAATGTAACATGGTAGTATATTGAAAGGAATATGTTATATAAGGTAGTTTTTTGAAAGAAAATTTTAAAAAGGTAGTTTTTGAAAAATGTTGGTTATAAAAGGTAGTTTTTTGAAAATTTTCCTTTAATTAATTCACATGAGGGATTAATATATATGTTGGTTTGGATCATGATTGAATCATGTTGTTCCCTTTGGATTATTAACTACTTCATGAGGACCGAGGGCCTTATTTGGTAAGTTGATATTTTTATACCAATGAAAGGTTGGTTGGTTATTGACTTGGTTCAACACTTAATTAAAGGTTATGGATTAAATATTGGATTGCTTCTTGGATTGTTAAGTTCATGATCACTTATCTAATCTTAAGATAAAAATGGAAGTTTATGGTTATGTGATGATTATTATTTGTTTTACTTGCGAGTCATAACAAGTAATAATTTATTAATCATGTAAAGTGAAACGTGGATAGCAATAGGTTTAGACTTGTGCAAGTCTGAAGTGTTGGACTAGTATGAGTTGGAGTACATGGTGGTAGCCCGGGCTTTTCTTAGGACCGGATTGTTCACCGTGTCCTATATTTTTATAAAAGGTTCCTAGATATCGTAGGTCATGGGAATACGAAGTAGCGCCCGTATTTCGTCTTCTAAATTGAAGGCTGTTTTGGTTTAGACAACTCATTCCATTGACTATTCCATCTAAATTAATTAACTCACTAGTGGTGGAGTTTAGTTCAGTAAAAGTAGTCTGCTATGTTGTTGCATGATTATTTATTCCTACTTATTATTTATTAGTATCATGTTAGGATTATTCATTATTTGTTATGTAGTACTCAGCTTTGCTGATTACGTGCTTTGTGTGTGTATGTTGATCATTGCTTTGCCTTATTGATCTTGTGATGACCCTTTTGGTGAGCAGTCTCTAGGAATCAATAGTGCATCGTCATTTACAGGTTTTTAGATGATGCATCATGGGCTAGGGATTAGAGATCTTGTGTAGATTATTTATTATATTTTCACTTTACACTTTTCGTAGTTGACTTTGACTTTCGAGGTTGACTTTGACTTTTGTTGGTTTGACTTTTAGAGTTGACTTCGTGGTTGACTAAGTTTATTTCTAAGTTTATTTATTATGTTTTCCGCTGTAGAATTCTGAATAAGCCGATACGTATTCACACAGGCTATAATACTTCGATAATTCTCTAAGTTTTACATTTAAAAGTTAGAAAAATTGTTTTAAATAAGTCAACATTTGCGCGGTCATCCCATTTTAAGTCTACCTTTTGATTATCCCTGATTGAGTTAGGCTTGTATGTCTGTTTTCTTCTATTAAGTTTTAACCTGTTTGTGACTTGTTTAATAGGTTACTTATGATGCGTGTTACAATGTCCCTTCTTCTAAAACAGGCTAGGGAGGCGAGGGTGGGGGTGGGACATTGTAACACGTATCATAAGTAACCTATTAAACAAGTCACAAATAGGTTAAAATTCAATAGAAGAAAACAGACATACAAGCCTAACTCAATCAGGGATAATCAAAAGGTCGACTCAAAATGGAAAGACCGTGCAAAGGTTGACTTATTTAAAACAATTTTTCCTAAAAGTTATTTTGAAAAAGAGAGAATTGTCGGGTGTTACATATTGTTCGTGTCTCTTTGCTCGATAATAGTTTCTCTATTTATAGAGAAACATCACATGTAACTTCCATGCATGCTAGGGAGGGAAAATGTTTGAATCATATTTGATTCAAACATCAACTACTTTCTGGCGCTGAATAATTGTCACCCTATTGTGCACGTTCTTCTTCATGTTGAACCGTCTTATGATTATCCTATGATTGCTTGTTCTTTTACTGCCCTTGACTTTCATCTCTTGGTAGTCTTGATGGTCTTCCTTTGTTGATCTTGACCTCTGTTGACTTCACTTAATGGGCTTTATACTTATGTTGAGCCCTTATGTTAAAGCAAAATTAAACCTTTTGAGGTTTTAATTCAATGTACCACAATAAATGTTACTTGACATCTGAAAATGGTAGTAACAAATTACCCCCTTGATTTGTGGAGTGATGCACTCAACACTACACAAATTATAAGCATAGAGGGACTTCTAATGGTTATAGCCAATATCATCCAGTAGTATTCTGAATGTGACTTCTTCCATTGTTTTAAGATGATCAATAAATGCTCTTTTTTGAATGACTAAAAGTAGTTGGGAAGAATAACCTTTCATGTATTCCTTCACCTTTCTTTCTGGCTGTTGTGAAATCAATTAGGAAAGTTTCTTCAAGATTCACATTAGCATGGTTATTTGGTGATAACCAACAAGGATTTACATCCTAGGTCATGAGATCATACCAAATATGACATGCACATCTGTACTGTACTAAGATTCTTGATGATGATCCATCCACCATTCTGTAGACTTTAACCTTCTTTTTAGTTCCTTTGACAAAGAACCTTTTCAGATATCTCCAAGGATTGTTAGGTTGCCACATCTCTTCTGTGATGACTTTGCCCCACGATTTGCAAACCAGAAGAGATGTCACCTGGTCAATCCTTTCAAGTTTTGGAAATATATCAATTCTTTTACGAGATCTAGATTAGACCCTATTTGGAAGGCCTTAGATTCTCTTTTATTCTCTGAATTCTGTTGCATAACAGGATGGTCTCTGAAGTATTTTTGAATAAAGGAGGTCCATTTTATAGTTTCATGCTTAGTAAACTCATTCTTATCTCCAGATATGATACTTAATGTCTTGTGGTGATTCGAGCATTTTGTTGGGTATGGCATATCTTTTGGAGCAGTTTGACGAAACATGGGAAGATGTGTGTAATCCATTTTGGTCTGAGTCTAAGATCTCTTGGAGATCACATATATAAAGACTTAGGCACTTTAACCGGTTAATAATTATTTCCTAACAGTTTAATTTCGTAGAAAACTAAAAACAGTTTTGTAGGGAATACAACTAATAAAAGGGCGTATGATTGATTCAATTTGGTGAATCAAAAACTTGTGCTAGAGCGAATTAATCATTGAAAATATATTATTAACAAGAATACCATTTGAGGTAACATTGTTACATTTTGTACTATGACTTATCTTCTTAGAGATGAGTCACTAAGAACATTTTAATTAAAATGGGTAGTATCTAGAGACAACATTTTGAAATGTTCCCTACACAATATCTTTACCATCATCCTGTACTCTCAAGCTTCTAACTCGTACCCCGCATTGTTCTTGGTAACTCTGAAATAATAGCCATCTTCAAGGGAGTACTTGAATTTTGCTTCAAAGATATTTCTTTGGTAACTGCCATCCCAAGCATATCTCCTATCAATCAGCGCTAGTGAACATCCAGGAAGGGAAGTGACTTTCTTGGATAAACAGCTTCCACAATTCACACAAACATATAAAGTGAATTATTCTCCCATGATGTTCGTTTTGACCCTTTTCCATCCTAACCACTTTGAGGGAGGACTTGGTACTGGAAAGAACTAGAGTTTTTGCATACATCCAGTTCATTCTTTGCGGTCTTGCGAAGTTGGAGGTAGTGGAGATCTCCTTTCCCCACTTTTTGCAAACTGTTAGCAGTTTGTCTTGTGATTCTTCTCCCAACTTAGGCCAAATGTAGATGGATAAGAGATCCATATTAGAACCAACCTTTGTAGCGCTTGATTCGACTAATTCAAGGTCTTTTGGCTCAACGACAGGTTCATCTCCAAAAACTCGTGCCATCTTCTCTATCCATATGGCTCTTTCATTTATAATAAAAGATGCATTGTCTTCTTCTATGCCATTGAAGGCACGACGATGATTAAAGCAGTCATCATCGAATTCAACCATCAAATTTGCATATCCCTCATTATCCATTTTGATGTTTTGAAATGAAAATGTTATGATAGCATGTTATGGCTATGTTTTTTTAATTAACCAGGTAATCTGTCCAACGGTTATTTTTGTAATAACTTCTAGGATCGGTTACTGGTTAAGTACGCTTGACTTTTTTAAATGAATTTTGATTTTTCTTTGATCATCATTTGTTTTAATGTTTGAAAATTATCAATTTGTTGATAAATCTAAACCTTTATATACCGTCTTTGAGGCGTTTGTGCCTAAGATTAACCCCTTGAGTCTACTGTTCATTTTATGAACAATGTCATTTAAGCTCACAATTTACATATCTGGAGATGCATTGACAAAAGGGATAACAAAATAAAAATTATTTCATAATGAAGTAAACTTGTCTAATCATGAACATCTTTAAGAAGATATTCACTAACTAAATTCAGCTAAGTTAATAGATACATAGTTTCCTAGATAGGTTCTAAACTATGCATTATCACTAGAATCACTAAGAAATTTATAATATTGCTTGATATGTCAAGCATGGAGATGGGCGAAACTGATGATGATTTGTGGTTCCTGTTTTCATTAATGTCAGGATCATCATCATCCGAGTAGTCTTCGCCAGGGAATATAGGGATGCCTCCTTCGAACAAACGTTCATACCACAATAGGCAAGTACACTCGTACTGTATCCCAGTTGGATTACCCTATACTTTCTGCTAAATAAGCCCAAACTGCCTTCACAGATCATGGACTTATGGTATTTCATCATAAGTTCGGGGAGAAAGTACTTTTTGACAATGCATTCTCCCCATGCTTTGTAGACGCTCATTATTTTCAATTGCTCATCTTTTTTCATTTTTGGCCAAAGATTCAATGCTAAGAAATCCACATTGCTTCCAATGATAGTAGCATTGGACCCTTGTTCCGTAGGATCTCTAGCTTTGACCTTTGGATCCTTTCCAAAGAATTTCGTGACCTTAGACTGCCACTTCCTCATCTCATCATTTTTGAATTCCTCCCAATCCTCTTGTATTATGTTAATGTTGAACCGATGTCTCCAACATTCCCTAGGAAAAGACAAGAGAGATGTTTGTGGGTTAGCCATACTCAAGGATTTTTGGGTTGATAAAACAAAAATGTTAGGGGCAAAAAACCTCGGAGTTAGAATGATGTATTTATAATACAGCCATTATAACTATCCCTATTTTTTAGGGTACGTGAGGAATAGGTCGTTATATCTCCAGGCGACGTGTTACATAATTTTGTAACTACCCTCAACAATTTTAAGTTTAGGCTTTAGTGGGTAAAATGGGTTTGCCCATTAACCCCTCAATGTGTCATGTCATTTTTAGGATTTGCCATTAATGGTATGTGTAGTTTGGAAGGTAAATATTACTTTTAAAGTAACGTTTTCTCATTCATTAATAAATTTTAATAAGTTTAGTATCCCAAGGGATACTCCATTTTACTTCATTTTAATTTAGGCTGTTGAGTGTGCATTATTTGATTTGACAGTTTATATATATATATATATATATATATATATATATATATATATATATATTTTAAGAAATATTAATTTGAACAATTTTGATTGAACAAAATAAGCAATGCAAATATGGGATACAATAATGGAAACTCGAGCAATAGATAGAAAAATAAACTTCATTAAATAAGAAATTTTTACAAAACCTTGGATTAAAAATTTTATATTAGAATAAAAATTACAATTTATTATTTAGAATTTTTGAATTCTAAACTCTAGGCCTAAATTTCTACTATGTCCTTTGGACATGGTGGTTTGTCATTGTCCGAGTCCTCTTCGGAGGCTGGCTCCGGAGGAAGGCCATCTTCATCATCATCTCCAGCATCATCACCGGAAGGGAGAAAATCGCTTTCCCCGCTGGAGGTGTCCTCAGGGAAATCTCTGACCCTCCTCCTCTTGGCGGCGAGTTCGTCATCATCAGACTTAGAGTCTGATGATGGAGAAGCATCCTCCTCATCTTCTTCTTCCTTTTCATCTTCTTCCTCTTCTTCTTCCTCTCTTTGTTCCGGTATCTCTAGAGGAGGAAGGAAGGGTTGGTCAACCTCTTGTGGGCTGACTTCCTGGAGCCCAGTAATGCAGGATTCTGCGGAAGGTTGGGGAGCATCCATTTTAGAAAAGAGAGTTTTTTAGAAGGCTTTGAGAGATAAAAGGTTTGGGGGTGTTGATCAAGAGATGAGTAGTGTGTCATTGTTATCACACTTTCCCCTTTTTATAAAGAGATTTTTACCGTCTCTTGGAAAATGAAAAGTCATGCATTCTTTGGAATGGGCTTCTAAGTCACGTGCCTTTTGGAATGGGCTTATTTAACATGACTTCAGGACCTTGCGTTTTAATTTATTAAAACATGGCTTTAACATGGCCTAATGAAACATGACCCAAAATGAAACATACCACGCGTTATGCACGTGTTTTCTTCTTTTATTGTTTCATTTTAGTTGTATTCTTCATTAGTACCTTTTTCAAGGATTTTAGGAAAATTTAAGATCTTTCAGACAATTTAATTACATTTCTTTATGAATTCACAACCATTACCAAACTTCGATTCACCATGTCAAATGAAAGAGTTCGTGAAGATGAGATTAGTGAAGCACTTGCCAAAAAATGTGATGCCATGCAATCTGAAGCAGCTCGTCAATTATGGAACGCCATTAGAGTGAATCTTGGAACTTATAAATCTCAAGTATTATGGTATGTGAACAAGAATACTGATCCTAACACTCCTTTAGAGGATAGAATTGCCACTATTGGTCCCTACTTTCCTTGCAAGATTCAAAAACCAAAGCGCTAAATAGTCTTAGAGCAACAATGTTACCCGTTTTTGGACCACATTATCTTGGAGGATCATAAGCTTAGAACACTTCCTTTTGCCCCAAAAACCCTCCCAAATTTGAATGGGCCTTTAGCCAAAAAACCCTTTAAGGGTTGGATTTCAGGGGTGGATGCAAGAGCATGGTTTCTGCGAATGAAACCTTTTCATGACAAATGGTCCAAGAATAAAATATTGTCCTTCTTGTGACTAGATTCTTATGAAACCATTCCCTTTGATGGGGCTATGTCCACTGCATTACTGGCCTTTTGGGACCCTGCCATCAACTGCTTCTTGTTTCGGTGGGGGCCAATGACTGTAACATTAGCTGATATTGCCTTTATTACTGGGACTTCTCCAACAGGTAAATATGGAATTAATCTTCCCATCTTTCACCATGTTAAAGAACATAATCAGCTATATAGTAAATGTTTATCAACCTTTCGCCAAATTGCTAGTCCTACTGCTAGTGCCAATAAATGTGGATTTCAGAAATTTGTTGATTTCTTCATTAGTAAGGACGCTAGTGAGGAAGTTACTTCTCAAGAGGAAGTACTTTTTCTTACCTTTGCCTTTTCCAAATTAATGATGTCTAGAGCTGGAGGAGTGGTAACATTATGGCTATCTCTAGCTGTTAACATCTCCTCTACTTCGGAAGAAGTGGCTTTGGCTCCTGTTCTATTGGGACAACTTTATAGATGTCTTTTTAGGAGTAGAGAGTCCTTTAAAGGTTTTCGAATTCATCCTTCTGAATCCCCCATATTCTCTACTGACAAGGGATTTGGACCCCTATCACTAGTGGGAAAAAGCCCATCTGATGCGGTCAAAACCGGGCTTACTGCTGCGGTTTTGGGCCGCATCAGGTGGGCTCGCAGCCGATATCAATTATTTACTGATCCGGTCCTAAACCGGATCAGTAAATGATATTCTGATCCGATTTTTTAGGAAAACCGAATCAGATAGTTAAATTATCTGATCCGATTTTCCTAAAAAAACCGGATCAGAAAATGTACTTGGCGCCAATTTGGTGTATGCAAAACACAAATTTTAAAAAAAAAGAAGAATAATAATAAAAAATATATATTTAAATATTATCGATCCGGTTATTTATTTTAGGAAAATTTAAAAAATATATAGATTGTATATATATATATATATTTAAATATATATATATATATTTAAATATTATATATATTTATATATATATATATATATATATATATATATATATATATATGAAGCTTATATTTAAACCTGTTATAATTGGAAAAAAGTATCACGCACGCGTCGTATACAAGTCAAAATGATATTATATAGATAGTATTTTGAGAATTAATGTACTACAAATAAAGTTGAAATAAGTACTAAAATCAAAAATACATATTTGGACCTATATAAGTAGCTAGTAACATAATATAAGAACATAAAAACTCAAAGCCGCGACATCATCTTCACATGCAAAAGTCGGTAAGGTAGCGTGCTAGCAAATCTTGAACCTCGTCTATCTCGGTCGTGGTGAAACAACCATCCCTTGGTTTGCCATCGAGGAATACCTTATAAAACAAACATAAGGAAACACACATATATCATTTAGTTGACTCTAAAGAGATTGAGGAAATAATATAATGTAAGAAATTAAGGAAATCGAGCTTAAAATGTAAAAATCGGCAAAAAATGACAATCATTTACCCATAATGGGTTTCACAGCATGTGAGTGGACTTTAGTTGACTTTAATACTTACATATATACTTATTAGAACTATATATGAGCTTAAAATGAGAGTAAGTGCGGGAGATAAAGGAAAGTTGAGCTAAGAAGGCCAAAATCGGGCCAAAATGACATTCATTTACCCAAAATGGGTTTTAAAATCATATGAGTGGAATTTACTTGAATCTAATGGTTATAAATTTTGTTATTAGAACTATACATATCCTAACATGTGGCTACATGTAAGAAAATAAGTAAAATGAGCTTAAAAGGACAAAATCGTCCCATACTTGGCATTCATTTGCCCCAAATTGGGTTTCAAAGCATGAAACATGATTTTGCTTGACTCTAATGGTTATATATGTTGCTATTAGAACTATATAAGTCCTAACATGTGGCTAAATGTAAGAAAATAAGTACAATGAGCTTGAAAGGCAAAATAGGCTCGAAATGGTCTTCATTTACCCAAAATGGGTTTCAAAGCATGTGAATGGATTTTACTTGACTCTAATGGTTGTATATGTTGTTACTAGAACTATACACGTCCTAACATGTGGCTAAATGTAAGGAAATAAACAAAATGAGCTTAAAAGGCCAAAATCGTCCCGAAATGCCAAAGTGGGTTTCGAAGCATGAAGAATGATTTTGCTTCACTCTAATGGTTATATATGTTGCTATTAGAACTATATATGTCCTAACATGTGGCTAAATGTAAGAAAATAAGTACAATGAGCTTGAAAGGCCAAAATAGGCCCGAAATGGCCTTCATTTACCCAAAATGGGTTTCAAAGCATGTGAATGGATTTTACTTGACTCTAATAGTTGTATATGTTGTTATTAGAGCTATACATGTCCTAACAAGTGGCTAAATGTAAGAAAATAAGTACAAAGAACTTGAAAAGGCCAAAATAGGCCCGAAATGGCCTTCATTTACCCAAAATGGGTTTCAAAGGATGTGAATGGATTTACTTGACTCTAATGGTTATACATGTTGTTATTAGAATTATACATGTCCTAACATGTGGCTAAAAGTATGAAAATAAGTACAATGAGCTTAAAAGGCCAACATCGGCTACGAATGGCATTCATTTACCCAATTTGGGTCTTAAGTGTTGTGAATGTAGTTTACTTGACTCTAATAGTTCTATATGTACTTGTTATAAGTATATATGACCTAAAATGTGGCTAAATGCGGGAAAGTTAAAAAAAATGAGCTTACGAGGCCAAAATCGGCCGTATATTGAGCTACTTATTATTTATGTATAATACCTTCTCAAGATCCCCGACTTCCTTGCAACTTGAAAATATATCGAACATGAACCTCAACACATAGTAGCCACACTCGGTTCCCCCGCGTTGTTGAGCACACTAATTATAAAATTACATAAAAAAAATCATGTAAGAAACGTACATGTTTGTTTTTTATAAAAGAAAGAAGTAGCTTAAGTAATATCTATTACCTTCATTGCTTTCCACTTAGGAACTTGTCCTGTTCTCTCAACTTTCTTCATACATTGTAGTTATGTTAATTTCATGTGGAAGTGGGCAAAGGATGAAATTAGTGAAACATGTTATGCTAATAAGCATTTTAAGTCACAAACATACCTATTTATGCATGATTTGAGGGTAAGGATCGTGGTGGATCTTGAGTGAGAATCAAACTGATATATTGTGTTGTTTGAAGGACAAATCACAAGGAGCGACCAATGGAGACTAAAATCCCAAAAAAGTTAGGAAGCAATCATGTGAGTACTTGTATTGTATAATAATAAAGTGACAAAAATGGATATAAGGTTAAGAACTATACTCTTTAAAACAAGGGGCAAATATGAACTTATGTTGTGCACGTTTAGCTGTTTTGAGACATAGCCACATATACCTCACTTGTGTTTTGCAAACAACTGTCAGCTCGGACAAAATTTGGAGATAACCACCCAAACTGATCGCGTCCACTAGGATCATCTTGGAGTCATCTTCAAAGCACAACCAAGTACATAACATAGATATATTATTAGATATTGCAAAGGATGTTCATACATTTCATAAGTACAACTATTATACTGATGAAGGTTTGAATCAAGGAAACATTCAACATCTCTCCGCAAAGGAACTCCTTCACATCAACCTTAGACACCCATGTCGATGTTTCCTCGTGGTAGTTGAATTGTGGTACCCAACTTCACCTCCACGGTGTATCATCGGCATATCACGCACATTTGCATGTAGCCATAAGCATGACTTAGTGAGACGAGCGTTGGTTTCGCAATCCAAGTATCGTAGACGGGTTTTGTTCGCAACTTAAACCTTTGGAGTCTTGCGTTCCTTTACCCAAAATGGCCTTCTTTGGCCTGCTTGTACCCTCCTTTTCCTTCGCCTTTTCTAGAGGAGGTGAGTCTGCCTTGCTTTCCTTGGGCTTGCTTATTCTCTCCGAACCTATTAATTCAAAGGGAAAACATTCAACTTAGTTAGTTTATATTTAATAGGTATGAAATAAATCAATATGAATATGGATTTTAGTTTCTCATTTTACCTCGTCTGAAAACCTCACCCATGCCGATGGCCACAACACATAACCACCACGAGCGTCGAGCAAGACATTTATATCAACTGACGGTTTAGGCAACGGAAGAGCAAAGTCTTCGTAACCAGGAGTGATGGTGACTACACTAACCGCCAAGTGCTTATTGTCCATACACTCGTGATGGACTATTGGTCGTTCACTTCGTGGTTGTGCATTTCCTTCAGCCACCACAATCAAACCCTCATCTTTTACATCTAGTAAAAGGCGGCAGGCGTTTCTTCCTTCCAAAAGTAAATGGATTGAGGTTAGTTTATATTACTTAGTTTTAAAAATTATAAGAAGGATAGTAGTTACCTCTAACTCAAGTATAGATGGTGCTGATTTTTGTGTGTTAGGACTTAGGATGGCTAGCTTTATCCTCCAAAGGACGATCCAAAGGACGTATCGCCGGTATACCAAACTGTGAAAGGACCGCGTTGAAACTTTCCGTGATTTTAGCCGTCACTTTCTCTGTAATTTCCTCCGTAAGCTTCTCCCGCATAACTTGTCACATAGATTCGTTAGAGCGTGATCTTCTACCCACGGAGGAATCTTTAGCATAGGCTTTTTTCACATCGAGACGAATACCACCAAAACCCGTCAAACGTCCATTGTGGTCCTTTCCAAAAGTCTCGTAAAGAACATCTTTGTTGCCTTCGGGAGTGAACTCGCCGCTAACCTCTTTTTGCTTGATCCCCATCTACATAGACTATAGAACTACAAGTGTAAGTATAAAAAATTACAAATTAACAAGGGGGGTTGTGCAATGGGGGGGGATTGTGCGGGGATGTGGCAGCAAGCAAGGGGAGGGGGGGTAGCAGGTGGGGAGGGGGTGCGCAGGGGGGCTGCAGGGGGGGGCGGCGGGGGAAGGGGGGGTGCACGGGGAGAGGGGGCAGCAGGGAGGGGGGGGGGCAAGGGGGAAGGGGGTCCGCAGGGGCGAGCGGGGGAAGGGGGGTCTGTGGGGAGGGGAGGGGGCGGGGGGAAGGGGGTGTCGGGGGGGGGGGGCAGCGGGGAGGGGGTCGGTAGGGGGGGAAGGGGTGGTCCGCAGGGGGAGGGGGGCAGCGGGGGGAAGGGGGGTCGGGGGGAGGGGGCAGGGGGGGGGGCGGTTGGGGGGGGGGGGGGTGCAGGGGGAGGGGGCAGCGGGGGGGATTGGGGGGGGGGGGGGTGCGGGGGAGGGGGAGCGGGGGATTGGGCGGCAGGGTCGCGGTGGGGCGTAGGGGAAGGGGGCCAGCGGGGAGGGGGGCAGCAGGGGGAGGGGGTCCGAGGGGGTGGGGGCAGCGGGGGGCGGCGGGGGCAGCGGGGGGATGTGGGGCAGCGGGGAGAGGGTATGAGGGGGGGGGGGGCAGCAAGGTGGGGGTCCGCGGGGTGGCGGCAAGGGGACGGGGGTTCGGCGGCAAGGGGACGGGTGTTCGGCAGCAAGGGGACGGGGGTTCGACAACAAGGGGACGGCAGCAAGCGGGGGAAAAACATGTGAATTCAATTACTTACAACGGCATTTGCTATCTTCAAGGTCCCCGGATCCGAAATGGTCATTTTATTGTTTGAATCACGCCTATGCATGGAGCACCACCAATCAGCGACACAATCAACTTTGACAGATGCGGTGTTGGAGGTAGAAGATGTCGTTGTTGATGCATTGATCGAAGGGTAAAATTTATCGTCAATCCACACCTGTCTCGCCCTCGCATAAGTGTAGGAACCCATATGATGGTAGTGGTTCCTCCGTTTTGAACTGTGTGCATGTTTCTCACGCTTAGCCTATAAAATCACATGGTTAGTTTGAAAACACATCTAATTGTATTAAAAGTAAATATACAAAGTCGAATATGCGATAAATAGCACAATACTTACCACCATCTCTGGCGTAGTATTTTGGGCAACAAATGCCTCCCAATCCTCTGGTTTTATATGGCCCCAAATCTCATAAGGCATGTTATCCAGTTGTGGTGGCTCTTCCTCTCCCCCGTCATTTTCTGTTTCTATTGTCTCATTTTGCTTTGATTTTACAATTTTCCTCCTCTTTACATTCTTCTTTTCATTCCTCTTTCTCCGTTTCGTGATCCACCCACTAACTAGTTTGCTTTTGAAAGCTCTAAATCTTTCGGCCATCGCGGATAGGAACAAATTCTATAGAAACAAGAAGCCAACAAATAGTTAATTTCCATATAGATATATATCAATGAAAACATGTTGTTTATTAGAGCTATATATGTCCTAACATGTGGCTAAATGCGAGAAACTAAGTACATTGAACATGAAAAGCAAAAACCGGCACGAAATAGCCTTCATTTACCCAAAATGGGTTTCAAAGCATAAGAAGTGATTTTTCTTAGCTCTAATGGTTGTATATGTTGTTATTACAACTAAATATGTCGTAACATGTGGCTAAATGCGAGAAACTAAGTACATTGAACATGAAAAGCAAAAACCGGCCCGAAATGGCCTTCATTTACCCAAAATGGGTTTCAAAGCATGTGAAGTGATTTTTCTTGACTCTAATGGTTGTATATTTTGTTATTACAACTATATATGTCCTAACATGTGGCTAAATGCGAGAAACTAAGTACATTGAACATGAAAAGCAAAATCGGCCCGAAATGGCCTTCATTTACCCAAAATCGGTTTCATCTACCCAAAATGGGTTTGAAAGCATGTCAATGTATTTTAGTTAACTATAATGGTTGTATATGTTGTTATTAGAGCTATATATGTCCTAACATGTGGCTAAATGCGTGAAACTAAGTACATTGAACATGAAAAGCAAAAGCCGACCCGAAATGGCCTTCATTTACCCAAAATTGGTTTCAAAGCATAAGAAGTGATTTTTCTTGGCTCTAATGGTTGTATATGTTGTTATTACAACTATATATCTCCTAACACGTGGCTAAATGCGAGAAACTAAGTACATTTAACATGAAAAGCAAAATCGGCCCGAAATGGCCTTCATTTACCCAAAATCGATTTCATCTACCCAAAATGGGTTTGAAAGCATGTCAATGGATTTTAGTTAACTCTAATGGTTGTATATGTTGTTATTAGAGCTATATATGTCCTAACATGTGGCTAAATGCGAGAAACTAAGTACATTGAACATGAAAAGCAAAAACCGACCCGAAATAGCCTTCATTTACCCAAAATGGGCTTCAAAGCATAAGAAGTGGTTTTTATTGGCTCTAATGGTTTTATATGTTGTTATTACAACTATATATGTCCTAACATGTGGCTAAATGCGAGAAACTAAGTACATTGAACATGAAAAGGAAAATCGGCCCGAAATGGCCTTCATTTACCCAAAATCGGTTTCATCTACCCAAAATGGGTTTGAAAGCATGTCAATGGATTTTAGTTAACTCTAATGGTTGTATATGTTGTTATTAGAGCTATATATGTCCTAACATGTGGCTAAATGCGAGAAACTAAGTACATTGAACATGAAAAGCAAAAACCGACCCGAAATAGCCTTCATTTACCCAAAATGGGTTTCAAAGCATAAGAAGTGATTTGTCTTGCCTCTAATGGTTGTATATGTTATTATTACAACTATATATGTCCTAACATGTGGCTAAATGCGAGAAACTAAGTACATTGAACATGAAAATCAAAAACCGACCCGAAATAGCCTTCATTTACCCAAAATGGGTTTCAAAGCATAAGAAGTGATTTTTCTTGGCTCTAATGGTTGTATATGTTGTTATTACAACTATATATGTCCTAAAATGTGGTTAAATGCGAGAAACTAAGTACATTGAACATGAAAAGCAAAATCGGCCCGAAATGGCCTTCATTTACCCAAAATCGGTTTCATCTACCCAAAATGGGTTTGAAAGCATGTCAATGGATTTTAGTTAACTCTAATGGTTGTATATGTTGTTATTAGAGCTATATATGTCGTAACATGTGGCTAAATGCGAGAAACTAAGTACATTGAACATGAAAAGCAAAAACCGACCCGAAATAGCCTTCATTTACCCAAAATGGGTTTCAAAGCATAAGTAAGTGATTTTTCTTGGCTCTAATGGTTGTATATGTTGTTATTAAAACTATATATGTCGTAACATGTGGCCAAATGCGAGAACTTAAACTAATTTAGTTGAAAAATAAACTTACACAAGTGTCTTCCCATAATGATTTCTTCATTCCCTCGGGCACATCTTTCCATTTGACCAAAATGTTGAGTTTGCGCATACAAAACCCAATATGCTGCCCATACTTTGCATGCCACTTACCACAAGGTTGACCCAAATCATCATACTCGAGGGTCATATGGATATTTCTATCGACATTCAAACCCTTAGTCGCACCCCTTCCTTTTCGCTTCTTTGTTGCAACGATGCTTGGAGTTTTGGTGGTCCTATGCAATTCTTTCCCCGCATTATTGTGTGGCACAACGATGGATGAAATAAATGGAAAATCTTCCCTAGCATTGTCATCAATAAGAGGAGGATTATCGGCTAGCACCTCATTCATTTCCACCTAGCGAATTTCCCTTTCACGCAAGCGCTTCTCCTCATCATCAGCTATGTCTTCCGGTTCACCTTTATCCTCCTCCTTGTCCGCATCATACTCATCATCATCATCGGTTTCTTCCTCCACAATCACATCATCTCGGTCCATGTTTGAAAGTCCTGAAATAATGTAAAAAAAATAAATTAGAGACGGCAAGAGTTAACAAAAAAACAATGGTATCAAACAAAAATCAAACAAAAATATAACCCCCGCTGCCCCCACCACCCTGCTACCCCCCTTGCTGCCCCCCCCCCTACCCCCTCTGCCCCCCCCCCCCCCCTGCCCCCCCCTGCTTTGCCCCCCCCACCCCCCCCCCACCATGCCGCCCCCCCCCCCTACCCCCTACCCCCGCCCCCCCCCTTGCTCCCCCACCCTTGCTGCCCCCCGCTCCCCCCCTACTACCCCCCCCCCTGCTGGTCCCCCCCCCCTGCTTCCCCCCTACCCCTGCTCCCCCACTCCCCCCCCTACTGCTCCCCCACCCCTGTCCCTCCACCTCCTGCTCCCCCCCTGCTCCCCACCCCTGCTTTGTCCCCCCCCCCTGCCCCCCCCCCGTTCTCCCCCACCCCTGCCCCCCCCGCTCCCCCACTCCCCCCCCGCTCCCCCCCCACAAACCCTACTTCCCACCTCCTTGTCCCCCCCTGCAGACCCTCCACCCTCGCTTCCCACCTCCTTGCTCCTCCCCTTGCACCCCCGACCGCTTCCCCCCACGCATGAGACCCCTACCCTTTGCCCACACCGAGACCCCCTTGCTTGCCCCCTACCCTTGCCAGAACCCACCTCTGCTGCCCACCCCCCTTGCACAACCCCCCACCCCGCTTCCCCCCTTGCAGATTCCCCCCGGCCCGGCCCCCGTGCAAACACCCCACCCTTGATGCCCCCTGCAGACCCTCCCGCACAAGCCATAATTCGATCGGAAATATCTTTAAAATCATGCGACCCAACTTTAAGGGACTCTAATGGTGATACTTATACCAATAAGAACTATACATGACCTAAAATCAGGCTAAAAGCGATAAATTAAAGAAATTGAGCTCGAAAAGCCGAAATCGGCCCGAAATAACATTCACTTACCCAAAATGGGTTTCAAAACATGTGAAGCGAGTTTCGTTGATTGTAATACATATATACATACCAATAAGAACTATACATGTCCTAAAATCAGGCTAAAAGCGATAAATTAAAGAAATTGAGCTCGAAAAGCCGAAATCGGCCCGAAATGACATTCACTTACCCAAAATGGGTTTCAAAACATGTGAAGCGAGTTTAGTTGATTGTAATACATATATATATATACCAATAAAAACTATACATGACCTAAAATGAGGCTAAAAGCGATAAATTAAAGAAATTAAGCTCGAAAAGCCGAAATCGGCCCGAAATGACATTCACTTACCCAAAATGGGTTTCAAAACATGTGAAGCGAGTTTAGTTGATTATAATACATATATATATACCAATAAGAACTATACATGACCTAAAATGAGGCTAAAAGCGATAAATTAAAGAAATTGAGCTCGAAAAGCCGAAATCGGCCCGAAATGACATTCACTTACCCAAAATGGGTTTCAAAACATGTGAAGCGAGTTTAGTTGATTGTAATACATATATACATACCAATTAGAGCTATACATGACCTAAAATGAGGCTAAAAGCGATAAATTAAAGAAATTGAGCTCGAAAAGCCGAAATTGGCCCAAAATGACATTCACTTACCCAAAATGGGTTTCAAAACATGTGAAGCGAGTTTAGTTGATTGTAATACATATATACATACCAAATTAAACTATTCATGACATTACAAACGACAAAAAGTGATAAATTCAGTCAAACGACCTTGAAAAGCCGAAAGCCAGAATTTGAACTTGAGAAGTCGAGCCTATTGTTTACTTTTGCCACCTTCCTATGAAGTTTCAACCATTGTCCCTTCCCCGTGATCTGCACGCATGTAATTTGTCGCTAACTCGACATTAGTGACATCGGACTTGGGAATGGTGAAAGGCGGGGTGTCTTCAAACGCATCATACTCCTCATCCTCAACATCACCAACTCCAAATATACTTCTTTTTCCAAGGACAACAATTGTCCTCTTTTTATCAGAAGGGTCAGTTACGTAGAATACTTGCTTAACTTGTGATGCAAGCACGAATGGCTCTTCACTATAACGCAACCGACCCAAGTCTACAAGAGTAAAACCACAAGGGTCATCTTTTCTTATGTAGCGCCGGTTATAATCAACCCACTTGCATCGAAATAAGCAGACCGTGAAACCAGAGTAGTCAAGCTCCCATATATCTTGAACCCGCCCATAGTATAACAATTTAGCATCAATAGGAGACTTGTCTTCGCCACTATTCTGCAGAGATCTCGACTTTTGATCTTGACGATTTGTCCAAAATGTAAATCCGTTAACATCATAACCCTCATAGGAGTGCACAGCATCTCGAGGACCAAATGCTAGCCACTTCAGAGTTTCAGAAACATTGGAATCTACATCACACATTAATCGGTTATGGAACCAATCAATTAACGTCTTATTATGCAACTGCATCAATGCTCTAGTCCCTTTACCTGGATTCTGATCGCGTAACTGCTCCATATGCTCATCCAAGTAAGGATGGACCTGTACCATATGCTGCAATACAAATAAGTGTGCTTGTATGCGCCTTTCAACAGGAGGTACGATCATTTTGGAGCCAAGTGTACCTTTACTCTCGAGTCTGCCCTCGTGTCGAGATGTAGGAACTCCAATAGGATCAACATTAGGTAAGAACTCAGCCAAAAAATTACTGACCTCTTCACTCACAATCCCCTGAATTATACTTCCTTCTGGTTGAGTAGGATTCCTTACCTTATCTTTCAAAGAGCCCATATGTCTCTCAAAGGGATAGCACCACCTCAAAAACACCGGACCACATAGCTTAATTTCTCGAACTAGATGTACAACCAAATGGACCATAATGTCGAAGAAAGCAGGTGGGAAATACATCTCAAACTTGCACAAAGTCTCTATCACACCAGCCTAGAGAGCATCAAGCTTCGACGGTTGTAACTTTTTGCTACATATAGTATTGAAAAATGAACATAGCTCTGTTATGGTGTGTCTCATGTGTTTCAGCAATATCCCTCGATTTGCAATCGGTATGAATACTTGCATCATTACATGACAATCGTGAGACTTTATACTCGATAATTTCACTCACCGTCTAAGGTAACAAATCTTTTCACGTTCGATGAGTACCCTAATGGAACCTTAATGCCGTACAAAGACTCGCAAAAAAGTCGCTTCTCAGCTCTAAATAGAGTGTAGCAAGCCGGAGGCAAATAGTTCCTATCATCATCCTTCACCGTTTTCTTTCCTTTTCCTTCAATTCCTGCAGGCGACCCGTCTTCTTTTCCCTTTTCTTTTCCTTTACTAGGCACTTTTTCTTTTTTCTTTCTTTTCTTAGTGTCCCTCTTTTGAGCCCATAGCTCTGGTCGAAGTCCCTCACTTTCCAGATACAGTCGCACCCCTTTGCTATCCTTTGTCTTATGTGGAATATTCATAAGTGTCCCCAAAATAGCGTCACATACATTTTTCTCTACGTGCATGACGTCAAGACAATGTCTAACCTCTAGATCTCTCCAATATGGAAGTTTCCGCAGAATAGACTCCTTTTTCCAAAGTTCCTTATCACCAACACTCGATCCTGTGCCGAATATCGTTTCAATACCCTTGCCTTGATCATAAACCTCAATACCAGTCAATGGTCTACGAGCAACCCCTTCCTCAACTGTTCCATCGAATGCCTTCTTCTTATTACGCTAAGGATGGTCGCGTCGAAGGAACCTTCAGGTGCGCACATAAACATCTTTGTGACAAGTACTAATGTATTTAGATGATGTGTCGTCCAGGCAAATCGGGCATGCTTTCTTCCCTTTGTTCTTGTACCCGGATAAGTTCCCATAAGCAGGATAGTCATTAAGAGTGAATAAAAGCATGGCACGCAATATGAATACCTCATCAGCATGTGCGTCATGCACAGAAACCCCTTCATCCCACATTTTTCTCAAATCATCAACAAGTGGCTGGAGGTAGACATCTATGTCATTTCCAGGCTGTTTCGGCCTTGAAATAAGAATCGACAACATGATGTACTTGCGTTTCATGCACAACCAATGAGGCAAGTTGTATATAACTAGAAGAACCGGCCATGTACTATGTTGAGAACTAAGAGTGCCAAATGGGTTCATCCCATCCGTGCATAGGCTAAGCCTCAAATTTCTGGCCTCGGCACCAAAGGGCTTATGCACCCTGATCGATACCTTTCCACTCAGGAGAATCAGCCGGATGTTTGATAAAACCGTCCTTCTTCCTTCGTTCTGCATGCCACCTCAAGTTCTTAGCATCTTTTTTAATTGAAAACATGCGCTTGAATCGTGGTATAATCGGAAGATACCACATCACCTTTGCTGGAGGCCCTTTCTTATCACTAACCCCTGCGCGCCTGTAACGCGACTTCCCACATCGAGGACACTCATCCATATTTTCATATTCATTTCGATATAGCACACAATCGTTTGGAAAAGCATGTATCCTCTTGTACTCTAAACCGAAGGGACACATCAGTTTCTTAGCATAGTAGTTCGACTTGGGTAGTTCATGGTCGTCCGACAACATATCACCAAAGGCTTGCAACAAGGAAGTGAAACAAGAGTCACTTATACCGGCTTTCGACTTGATATTAAAGAGTGTTATCACGGTCGGTCAGCTTCGTGTACCTCGTACAACCGGGATACAACGGTTTTCGAGATGCCTCGGTCTTGCACTAAAAAACACGAGGCCGTTTGCCAACATAATCATCCACTCCCTCCATCATCTCCTCTATATAGTCCCCTTCATCATCATCATCCTCTACTTCATGATCCTCATATTCGTCCTCGATGTTCTTGTCATTCTCAATGACATCAAACTCACCTCCTTCACGCACATAGTTAACAATGGCATTCCCACCATCATATATACCCTCCTCACCGTGCCAAACCCATACATGGTAGTCTTGCCTAAACCCCTCGGTTCTAACCATGCCCACATTACTTCAACACAAGGCAATAAAACTCGGTTCTTGTTGATGACTTAATGCGGCATCACAAAATTCATAGACCCCATCCACGAATTCACACTTGTCGCGACTACCGTACATCCATGCACGATTCATTTCAATCAGACCTCTAATTAAACACAACCAACAAGTACCTCATGTCAATGACGAACTTCATTACATGATTAGAGTTTATGAACCATATATATTTAATGAAATTAGGCATGCTTTCCAAGGGTCCTTATCACTCCAACCTAACCCATCCTTAGATGTCTAATCTCACTAGTGAATGTATGCCTTCTTTTCGATTCTATGGAAAATCCGGCAGCATTTCCCTACAGTTCTCCAAGTACACGATGTAGATATATAGTTACTTATATCTACATATGTACCCAAAGAACAAAATTAGGGCAACGACGAGCCAAGATTTTCCTCTAGAATCGAAATAAAGGCCATTCACCACCTAAGTGAGATTAAACATCTAAGAACTGTCCCAAACCGGGGACTATTTAAGACTTACTCCTAATGAGTAAGTCTCGAACGGGTATCTAGGCATATGATATGATGATGCATACATAGGTTTTTAAACAACAAAACATTTTACATCTAATCTCAATTCAACGAAAAATATATACATTTTTTCACGTATAAACCAATTTACTATATATGAAAGCAAGAAAGTTAAATATGAATGATAACATACCAATATCAAGGTTGTAAATAGTAAAATCAAACTCAACACTCCGTCACTAGCTAGCTTCAATCAACAACAAAGTTAAAGTTAACATTAGTATAAATTAGCAAATCAAACAAAACAAAACAAAACAAAACTAAACTAAACTACACCAAACTAAACTAAACAAAACAAAAATAAACAAAACTAAACTAAACTAATTAAGTACAATAACAACACAACAATCACTACAACAACCACAACAACAACAACCCCACCAAAACCCTAGTTTTATAACCTAAAATTCACACTAACTACTTAATCTAAAATCAAATTAACTCAAATCAATCAACTTTGAACCACCCTTTAACTATCATACAACCTAATTTCACTAACAATTATTCATAAAACTACAATGAATTATATAAAATTGAAGTTTCAATATGAGATTAAAATAAAAGTTATGAACTTTTAGTTACCTAGAAAGAGGTGGAGGAGGAATGTAGTTGTTTTGGGTGGGGTCGAGGACGAATGTAGTTGTTTAGGAGGAGGAAGGTGGAGGTGCGCCAAAAATCGCAGAGGAGTCGAGGTGGATATGTGCGCAAGCTTAGGGCAGCAGTACGTGATATTGTGGCGACGGTGAGGTGTGGTGGAAGCTTCTGGTGGTGGCGGCGGTGAGGTGTGGTGGTGCGTCACTACGTCGCTGAATTGAAGGAGGGATGAATTGAAATTAGAAGGACAGAATTAAAATGGGTGAATTAAGGAGGGAAGAAAAACACGAGCTGTTTTGCTGGGAAAAAAAGAAAAAATCTGATTCGGTCCTACGAACCGGATCAGATTATAAAAAACCGCAGCAGATTATGTAATCTGGTCCAGTTCTATAAAAGACCGGATCAGATTTTTTGCTTTTTTTCCCTTCCCATTTTTCCATTGGTTTTCGGATGCGGTTTTCTAAAAACCGAATCTGCTACTAAGTGACAGATAAGGTTTTTTCCAACTAGTGTATAGCTTTTAATTTGCTAGGGACACACGTATCTACCTTGTTTAATGGTCCTCATTCCCCCTTCTGCTTTTGAAGCTCCCAAGGGTTCAGAAGAGGAAGATCTTTCTTTTGATACCCTTCTGTTTCTCTCTAGTCTTGATGATTGTAGTTGTTATGGTGAGGTTAGCTTCAATCTTATTTCTCTAGATGAGGTTTGGCATCCAAGCTTGATTTTCTTGTACTTCTTGGTTTTTAAGTCAAATCCTGGTAGCTAGAACATTTTTCCAAGCAAAATGACTATTTCTGTTGAGGATGAAGCTTGGTGCCGTCAGGCAGTGCCTACTTGGCTACAATCTCTTGACATCCACTCTAATTCCTTAGGGAGTGGAAAGTTTTGGAGTAGTGTTCTTAGGTCTAGAGATTTAATAGCTGTTGAGCCTAAGTATGTTGACTTTGAAGCCTACAATCCACAGCTGGTAGCTAGACAATTCGGATTGGTCCAAATACTATCTATACCTTACTTCTTGACCCGCAATGATCCTTGGACTTCAAGGGGTCGTTTTGAGGAGGGTACCCTTCAAAGTAAAACTCTCAACCTTACTTCCATGTCCATTTCTCCTTGGAAATGGATCACCAAAGCTGTTCGAGGTTTTCATTTATGGTTAGATCATGTATTCCCAGATAACTCAACATGTTTTGAGGCTTTGACGGGCTTTGAGAATCAACTTTTCTTAGGCTGTAAGTAATTTCTTTCCTCAATTATTTTTTACAATTTTAGTAGGAATGAGCTTTACTAAATTTCCTTGTGCTTGTTGTTGCCTCTTAGCTAAAGCTGGCAAGAAAAAGATAAGCGTTCATGATGGCATGGAAACAGATTCTTGATATGACAAACTCTATTGGACCACTATAGACCAAAGGGTTCCGCCTCCTGCTTCTTCCGAGGATGAAGATGCTGCTTATGATCATGGGGCTTCCTATGGAGATGTCCAGACTGTGGAGGATTTTCAGTTCATGGGGCCAATGGAGCAGATTGACCCTTTTAAGAGAGCTGCAAGAAAGAGAGATTACAATTGCCTCTCTGTTTCCAAGGACACTCAATCCATGGGGCCAATGAAGCAAAATGACCCTCTCAAGAGAGCTGTAAAAAAGAGAGATTACAATTGTTTCTCTGCTCCCAGACCCTCCAGACATTCGAGCAGGAAACGCCCTAAGTTGAGAGCTTCTTCTGAGGCACAATAGTATGTAATCTCTTCTTTCGATGAAGATGATGCCAAGCCAATATCTCAAAGTTTTCCAAAAAGGAAACTCCCAGGAGTCAAAGCAAGTATGAACACCATCTTTACTCTTTTTATAAGAAGTTTCACTCTTTTGTTTGGAATATTGACTATCTAATCCTAGGTCCCACCATTGTTGGTGACCTTGAGCCTAAGATTCCCAATTATTCTTCTTCTAAGAAGTCATCACCTCTTAGCTCTGCGAGCAATCCTTCAGTGAGCACTTCCAAAGTGGTTGATCTAGAATTAAATTCAAAGGGTGTCTTTGTTGATGAATCTGTTATCAACCATCCCCCTCTTTCTTCAAGCGATGCTGCCCCACAGTTGGAGAACGTGGCTACTTTCCCTTTCAAAGGAAGCACTGCCCCCAGTTTGAAGAGGTTGATCATCTCCATGTGGATTCTCCTGATGAGGACTCATTTCATCCGTTTAATGATAACCCCTTGGAGACAAATCCTTTAAATGTTGAAGTTCCGAGCCCAAATGCTGATTTAACAAATTTCAAAGCAATGTCTTCCATCGCTGGGAGTGTAATCCCAAAAGATGTTATTCCTTTAGAGGTCACACCCTTAAGGAGCAATAATGAGCTTTTGACTACCTATGTATTCAAAGGCTCTTCATCAACTCCACAATCTACTTCTAGGATTGGTTTGCCTTTCTTTCCTCGTGAATTCATTTTAAACTTCCTACATATGAGTCCATGTCTTCATGATACCAGACTTCACTCTCTTGCTAACTTGGCTTCTCCACTTTATGATGCATAGGGAAGCACTCAAGAAGCAAGTGTGATGAAAGAGTCTAATGGAGGGAAATAAGTTAATTTGCAAACATCTATGATTGTGAGGGATCAACCTGTGGATCAGCCTACCACTGCTAACAGTGACCACTCTTCTAAACATATGAGAAAGGAGGACTCTGAACATATGAAACAAGAAGACAAAATATGGGAACTCTGCTTGACCTTGACAGATAACCCTTATGATCAGGCTTCTATACAGGCACTTAAATAAATCTTGGAATCCCTAATCTCTCAAGGATTTGAATATTGGATACCCTGCCTTGACTATGTCAAAGAGACCCTTCTTCTTCAATAATGTAATGCTGAAACAAGAGTTCAAACTCCAAAGTTCTCAGCTCAAAAACTTCAAGAAGAGAAAGCTTCTTTGGAAACTCAAGCCAAATCTAACAAAAAATTCATTAAGCAGATCCAAGATTCTTTGAATTCTTTTGATCATAAGCTGAAGCTTCTTTATGAGAAAATACAATATCTACAAAGTCGTTTGGCTGAAATCAATAGAGAGGAAATCAACATTATCAATGAGAGGTCTTCACTTCAGAACTCCATTGATACTGAAGAGAAAAAACTGCACCAAGGACGAACCAAACTTGCCAATTTGAGGCAAGAGATGTTCAAAGATATGGCTGTACAACAGAGATTGATTCTCTAGAAGGAAAAATTTTGTAATGCTTGGTCAACCATTAGAAACCTTAGTTTTGCTGTTACATAATGTTGGAATTTTATAGGACATAACATTTTATTATGTTGTAATTTCAATAGTCCTTTGCAGTTTGTAACAAATCTGCATGTTTTTGTTGAAACACAGGATCATGTTGTTCCCATAGATGGGTGATATTTCTTTAGAAATTTTCCATTCAAGGGTCTATCTTTTATGTTACCATCTATGTCCTTTAACACATATTCATTTCCAGACATTTTCTTATGAATGATAAAGGGACCTTGCCGCTTAGGTGACGATTTCCCTAATTGTGGATCTTTGTAAGCTGCTTCTTGCAGAAACATTTTCCAAACTTTATCATTTGGGCACTACCTTTTTGTTGTAGGCCCTAGCAACCTTTTCTTTTTGGATTCTCATTTTGGCTAAAGCTTTTTCTTTCGCCTCTAGAGCATCCATAATTTCAATGTTCATCACATGTGAATAGTCATCTCCTGATAATCCCATTTATTGGGCTACCCTTGATGATCTTACATTCACTTCAGCTAGGATCATTGGAGTGTGTCCATAAACTAGGTTTTAAAGGAGTAACTCCTGTTGCTTCCCTTTTAGAGGCCATGTAGGCCCATAGGGCATATAGCAATAACTCATCCCATTTTCTTAGATTGTTATCTATTAGTTTTGAGATCCCTTGTACTATGATCTTATTGGTAGCTTCAGCTTGACCATCTGCTTAAGCATAGTAGGGTGTTGAATGCGACTTGGTAATCCCAAACTGATTGAAGTAATCCAGTAGGTTAGGGTTCCTAAATATTGTGGCCTGATCAAAGGTGATAGTTTCTGGAATTCCAAATCTTGTAAAGATTTTCTCTTCCAAGAAGTTTATTACAACATGGGTATTAATTTTGTTGAAAGCCTGAGCCTCTACCCATTTAGTGAAGAATCAGTCACCACTAGAATGTATGACTGCTTCTTAGAAGATGCAGGGTTAATTTCCCCTATGGCATATACTGCTCATCCTTTGAAGGGCCAAGGTTTAAGAATGTAATTAAGTTCTGAGGCTGGGCCCTACTGATAGGTCCAAATCTCTGACATCTTTTGCGACCTTTTAGCATAATCTATACAATCCTTTCGCATGGTGGGCCAATAAAAGTCATGCTCATGTAGTAACCATCTCATTTTTAGGCCGTTTTGATGAGCTCCACATAACCCTTGGTGAATCTCTGCCATGAGGGTTAGAGCTTCTCCAGCATCCACACATTTTAAAAGTAATCCTTCTGGATCCTTTCTGTGTAGTTCACCAAATTGTATATAGAACTTAGTTGCTGCCATTTTGATTCTATTTGGCACTTTTATCCCAGTTGGGTTATGGAGATACTGGTTAATTTCATTTCTCCAGTCTTTTTCCTCTCTTAATATTGAAATTTTATAGACTTCCAATATATTTTCTGATCCTTCCTTATCAGTTTCCATGAGAGGCTCTAGGACTTTCTTCTGGAGAATGATATCTTCATTTCTGAATGTATCTCCTCCCTAGCAGAAGCTATTTGAGACAGCTGATCTGCTATTTTATTTTCTTCTCTGCGAATATGTATGAAAGTGATTTCCTAAAATTATTTAGACAACTATTATGCTTTCTTCCCACACTCCTGTGATACTGATGATATACTTTTGAATTCTTCATTCATTTGGTAAATGACCAACTGTAAAATCCCCATATATCTTTGGTCTCTTGCCTCTCAAGTCTAGCAACATCTCCAATCCAATTATTAAAGCTTCATATTCAGCTCTATTGTTTTTGGTCTTGTAACACGGAAATGGATGTAGATTCCACATGGACAAAGATAGAACTTGGTATAAAGGAAGTGGCGAAAAAGGCCCTTGGAGAATCTAAAGGAACTGTACCATCAAGTAAGGACACATCTTGGTGGAACGAGGAGGTGAGACAAGCGATAAAAGACAAACGAGAAAGTTATAAACTTTTGGGAAAAGATAGCAGCGATGTGAACTATGAGAAGTACAGAGAGGCTAGAAAAGAAGCCAAGAAGGCAGTATGGGAAGCTAAAGCACAGGTAAACAAAGAGCTTTATGCAAGATTGGATACGACAGAAGGTGAAAAAAACATTTATAGAATTGCGCGTATGAGGGACAAGAAGACAAGAGACATAAGGAAGGTAAAATGTGTCAAGGGTGTGGACTAAAGAGTGCTTGTGGAGGATGAGGAGATAAAGGATAGATGGAGGTCGTACTTTGATATCTTGTTCAACGGTGATAAAGCACAAGACATTGGGGATGTACACATTCTGCCAAGTATGTTAAATCGAGAGTTTATGAGGAGGATTCAAAAGGGAGAAGTCGTTGCAGCATTAAAAAAGATGGGATTGAAGAAAGCTACGGGGCCAGATGGCATACCTATCGAAGTTTGGAGGTGTTTAGGGGGGAGAGGAATCGAATGGCTGACAACATTCTTCAACATGATTTGGAGACACAACAAAATGCCATTAGAATGGAGGAAGAGTACTCTGATTCCTTTGTATAAGAACAAAGGCGATGTACAAGATTGTACCAACTACCTTGGAATCAAACTAATGAGTCATACGATGAAACTCTGGGAAAGGGTGATTGAGCAAAGACTTAGGAAACATGTGAAGATATCGGAGAACCAATTTGGATTTATGCCTGGAAGATCGACTATAGAGGCCATCCACCTCTTAAGACAAACAATGGAACATTACACGTGATAGGAAGAAGGATCTACATATGGTTTTCATTGATTTGGAGAAGGCATATGATAGAGTACCAAGAGAAATACTTTGGTGGGCATTGGCAAGGAAAGGTGTTCCACAAAAATATATAGATATCATCAAGGATATGTATGAGGGGGCAACTACGAGTGTGCGGACTACGGTGGGGAGGACAGAAGAGTTTCCTATTACGATCGGAGTGCATCAAGGTTCTGCACTTAGTCCCTTTCTCTTTGCTCTAGTCATGGACGAACTAACGAGGTCAATTCAAGATGATATACCATGGTGTATGATGTTTGCGGATGATATTGTGTTGATTGATGAGACAAAGGAAGGTATTGAGAGAAAGTTGGAATTGTGGAGGCATACATTAGAGGCCCGGGGTTTTAGATTGAGCAGAAGTAAGACGTAGTATATGGAGTGCAAGTTCAGTGGGGTTACAAGCAGCGAGGCGAGGGCGGTCACTTTGGATAGCAAAGTGGTTCAAGGATCAAACGTCTTCCGTTACCTAGGATCCATTCTCCAAAAGGATGGAGAACTGGATGGAGACGTGGCTCATAGAATTAACGCGGGTTAGTTAAAGTGGAAAAGCGCCACCGGATTCCTTTGTGATTCCGGCATTCCCCAAAGCTTGAAGGGAAAGTTCTACCGTACGGCAATTAGGCCTGCTTTGTTATATGGCACCGAATGTTGGGCGGTGAAACAATGCCACGTTCATAAGATGAACGTGGCGGAGATGCGTATGTTGCGGTGAATGTGTGGCCACACAAGGAAGGACCGATTAAGAAATGAAGTGATCCGGGAAAAAGTTGGAGTTGCATCCAATGAAGAAAAGATGAGGGAGAATCGGTTAAGATGGTTTGGTCATGTGAAAAGGAGATCAGGTGATGCACCGGTGAGAAGAATTGAAGAGTGGAGGAGTAACCAAATTGTAAGGGGTAGGGGAAGACCTAAGATGACTTGGATGAAGGTAATTGAAAGTGATATGAGGTTACTTGGGATTAAGGAGAGCATGACGTTGGATAGAAGTGGGTGGAGGGGAAGTATCCATGTGGAGGAAGGGGTGTGATTACTGCATTTATTTTGTTTTTCTCAATTGTGTTGGTATTAAAACCTTTTGTTGAAAACCTCTTTTAAAACTTGTTGGTGTAAACCTAGTTTTCAAAAAAAAAAAAAAAAACTTCTCTAAAAATTCTTAAACCTTAAAAAAAACCTAAAAAAAAAAAAAAAACCTTTTATCACCATCGTCGATGCCATCCCCTCTGGTAACGGTTTCAGTTGAAGATTCATGTTAGCCGACCCCAAATCACTTTGGGAATAAGGCTTAGTTGTTGTTGTTGTTGTTGTATTCAGCTCTATTGTTGGTACATAGACCCTTAAGGCTTACTTCTAGCTTAGTTGGGATCCTACCAGGAGATAAAATATATATCCCAGCTCCTACTGTTTTTCTAGTGTTGGACCCATCAAAGAATAAGGTCCATGGAAGGATATCTTCATCAATGATTCCTTCGTCACAGCAAGGATGGGTTGCCAAGAAATCCTCTAGAGCATGACTTTTTACTATCTTTTGTGGTACATATATTAGGTCAAATTATAGTAAATGTAAACTCCATATGCTTAACCTACCTTTTATAAAAGGTTGAGATATCATATATTTTATGACATCTGTTGGAGATACTATTTCTACTGTAAAAGCCATGTAATAATGTGTTAGTTTAACTGATGCATCATATAAACACATACACCATTTCTCTGCCATGTTATACCTTTTTTCTGTATCATGCAGGATTCTGCTTAGGTAGAATATGGCCTACTCATGTCCCTTTTCATTTTCTTGAGTAAGCAGACTACCAATGGAATCTTCACAGGCGAATAGATACAGTCTTAATGGTTTTCCATTTTGCCTTAGAGGAATCAATACAGGAGGCCTTGCCAAATCATGTTTGATTTGGTCAAAGGCCTTTTGATGCTCCTCTTCCCATTTGAATTCTGACATGAATCTTCTGACATAATTGACCTATCCAAGGAATATTTGCAATTCCTTTTTATTAGAAGGTGGTTTGGCTTCCAATACTGCCTTTGCCTTATTCTAATCAATTTCCATTCCATTCTTATGAATGAGGAATCCTAAAAAGTTACTAGCTTTAACTCCAAATGCACATTTGAGTGGATTCATTTTCAGGTGATATTCTCTCATTCTGGTGAATGACTTAACCAAATGCTCTCTATGTCCTAAAAAGTTATTTGACTTTACAAGTATATATGTCATCCACATAAACTTCCATGATTTTACCAATCATGTCCTTAAAGATTGCGTCCATTGCTCGCTGGTATGTGATTCCAGCATTTTTTAATCCAAATGGCATGGCCACATATTCAAACAAGCCTAATCACTTTGGACATCTAAAGGCTGTTTTGTTACAGTCTTCATGTGTAATCCTTAACTAGTGATATCCTGCATAGCCATCCATAGAAGATATGTATTCATATCTTGATGCTGCATCTTTATTAAGAGATCAGATACTGGCATGGGGTAATGATCTTTAGGTGTAGCTTTATTTAGATCCCAAAAGTCAATGCAGATTCGTACCTTGCCATTTTTCTTAACCACTGGAACTATATTGGAGATCCAGTTAGCATATTGGCAAGGCCTTATGAACTTTGCCTTGAGGAGTTTGTTTATCTCCTTTTGTATAGGCTTTGTCAGTTGAGGCGCCAATCTCCTAGGACTTTATGCCACAGGCTTAAATCCGTCTTTAATAGGTGGTTTATGCTCTACTATTTGCCTATCAATGCCAGGCATTTCATGATGCTCCCATGCAAAACAGTCTTTAAATTCTTTTAGAATTTCTATTATTTCCTGTTTTTCTTGGTTAGTGAGGAGCTGGCTTATGTAAGTTTGTCCCCTAAATTTATTTATTCTAGTGGATCATGAACCTCCTGTTTAATATCCTCACTTTTTTCCCATACTTTTTCATCCTCCTATTCTAAGGATTCAGTTTCGTATAAAGTTGAGCAACATGCATTAGAATTTATAAGAAAATCCTCTTGGTATCTTCTATAAACTAAATCTTTCGTTACTTGATCAACAATAGGGGTAAACCCCTTATAGCATTCTTCTTGGTTTATAAACATAATAAACTTTTATAAGAAAAATACATCCTAACTCTATAAACTAATAAGAGCTAGGGGTTGATCATAATCTAGCGCTGTTGAACATATTCATATTTTGATTGAATGTCTTCAACTTTTGGGACGTCCTCGACTTCTTCAATGAGAATTGCACCTGAGTCTTCCATCTCTTGGTGAGTTTGTAACTCAAGTTGTACAGCAACCTCAATTTTGATAATAGGAACTGACTTTAGAGAGTCCCTAATAAAAACTTCCTCATCTGCTTGAACCATTTAATAAGTGTCACCATTCCACAAAATTAATACTTGGTGCAGTGATGATGGAATAGCATAGTTATGATGTAACCAATCTCTTCCTAAATTGCATTATAATTAGTGTCACTTTCGACTATGAAGAAACCAGTATAGGTAGTTTTAGTTCCTACTCTAATCTTTAGGATAGCCATTCCTTTCACTTTTTCTGACAAACTAGAAAAACAAGTTATGTTGATTTGTATATTATACAAATCCTTTCTAGTTTTTCCTAGCTTTCTCAACACAGAGAGTGGCATAATATTAACGGTAGCTCCAGTGTCCATGATAGGCGTGTCGCGCACCTAACAAAAATAACCTAACTAATCCTTCTAACTATGTAGCAAGGTAAGTCAAGGTCGAATCCACAGGGACAAACGGTATCAAACACTAGAAATCTCGACTCAATTTAGCTAAACAAGTGACAAACAATGATGAAAAAGTGTTGAACTAATAATAATACTAATTATGACAAATATTAAGAACACACGAGACAAAAATCAATCAATAAAGACATCTAGAATTAAGTATCCCCTCTAGCATGAATAATTCCCATCCCAATAAACATAATTAATGATTCAAGAGGACTAATGCACTCTATATAACTACCAAAGATGTCTCCCGAGTACCTATGGCTACTCTAAACATGCAATCAAACCTATTCCCATGGAATCATGCAAGAAAGAGACATTAAGCATGGCATCACATATAAATTCCTAGTAATCCTATCTACTTATTCCCATAGAGATATTCATACTTTTGATTAAATCACAAATTCATCTAGATTCAATTCCCATTGAAAATAAGATATAATGAACCAATTCAAAATCACCTATCCCTAGTATGATAATGAAATTAAGCACAATTCAATCAAACAAGAACAACTAATCACATCAAATTGGAATTATGGGAGGGATTCATGCATTAGTCATTGCTAGGGTTCAACTTAACCCTAGATTATAAAACTACTCACTCATAATTGAAATAACAAAGCAATTAATAATTAAATTGAAAGACATAATAATAATAATAATGAAAAGAAGAAAATTAGAAAAACTTAGTCTTTACTTCAATGGATCAAACTTGTAGAATTTAAGGCTTCAATAATGGAGTTTCTCTCAAAAGCTCTCTAAAAGTAATACTCTAATTTCTAATTCTGAAAAACTGCCCTCAAAGCATGTTTTAATAAAACCTAATATCGTTTACAAAAACTAAAAAAAGAAAACAATTGAAATCGCGTAAATCGGGTTAATAACAGCTTGCACGGGCAAGCAGAAAACCGCACGGGCGTGCGCTACATCGCATGGGCAAGCGAGATCTTGCTTGGGCGTGCACGCGAGGCAGAAGGTTTTGATGGTTTCGTCCACAGATCTGCACGGGCAAGCGGGATATCGCTTGGGCGTGCGCTATGTCGCACGGGCAAGCGGGATATCGCTTGGGCGTGCACGCGAGGCAGAAGGTTTTCCTGATTTCGTTCACAGATCTGCACGGGCAAGCGGGATCTTGCTTGGGCGTGCAGGTCGGTGCATGGGCAAGCGGGATCTTGCTTGGTCCCGCGAAAACAAAAATTCTTCGGTATCATAATTCCTTCAATCCTAAAGCATTCAAACTCGTTCTCTTGCATCCGAGAGTCAACAACTAGATCATCAATGAGCCATCTTATCCTCTCTTGGTCACAACCGCCCATAAAACCTGAAATTCAAAAGTAAGAGGTAAAAGTATCTCCGAACAACACAATGGTTCAAAAGAATGCTTAAATCATGCAATTAGACCTTAGATGCACTACAAACTACATGGAAATGAGACTTAAGACCTACTTAAATGCAACTAAAAACCGACTTATCAAACTCCCCCAAGCTAAACTATTGCTTGTCCTCAAGCAATCCAAACTAAGAAATCAAGGAATGAGTTCAATAGCCGCCTCAAGCAAAGGATTCATGTCAATTTCCAAAACCAATTCAAACATATTTCAAAGTTATCACGGTAGAAAACAATCAAACCTCATAGTATAACACAAGGTAAAGCAACCATCTTACCACAAGTTCTCCCCTAAGCTTGACTCAATCATGAATATAGTAGCTCTCACTTTAGTCGTGCACAATATCTCTCATGTGTATGAAAGGGTCAAATGATCACTCAAGGCTCCATTCCATTGACTATATCCTACCATAAGCTTGCATATCTTCTCACTCTCCGCCACTACAGGACTACGTTACATGCAAAGAATCATGAGGGCTTCATATGGGTTGTAATGAAGGCTTAAGGTATGGGTATGGAAGATTTTAGGAAAGTGGTGCTCAAAGTGGAAAGTGAAGCTTTTCAAACACCTTTGACAACAATTACAAAACTCCAAACACAAGCACTCCAATTGCACTTCAAAAATTTTTTTTTTTCTTTTTCATTAACTGAACCATAATTCCTCAAAGATAATCTCCAATTTCCTTTTATTGAATACTAAAAGACATAAATCACAATTCTTTTTTTTTCTTTTTTTTTTTATTAATTTTTTTTTTTCGAAGGATTTAACCAAAATCATCTATAGAGAAAATTAATAGGAGTATTAAAAGTAACTCTGAGGAAATGAACTCAACACGGATCATGAGTTCTAACTAAGCATTATATCGCATCAGACACCACAACAAATCTCCAATATCACAACTTAACTATCATCAACATAGCTTCACAATCCCCTAGGTAGGACAAGGTAAAGGGTTAGAGATGTAGCTAACAAAAGAAACAGGCTAGGCTCACAAGGGTGACAAAAAGGAGTAATCGATGTAGGTGGCATTTGGCTATGTAGCTCAGAAATCAACAATTGCCTCAATCATATTCAATGCATAAACAAGTCAATGCGGTTTCAAGGAGTATCAATGCAAGTTCTAGAGAATAGTCGTCAAGGAAGAGCATCACACACAAAAGGAAGAAGACTGAAAAGATGTCAGTCTATAAGGCATAAGAACATCCTCACTAGGTTGTAGCTACCAACACTGATCTAATCGCACATAGGAGAGACCAATCTTACCACAAACCAATCAATTCCTTGTTAACTATGAGATTCTTAAAAACATTTTTCTATTTTCACAAGCACATGCATAGATCTTTGCTATCATTGGGGGACTGCGGGTGGAGGAGGTGGATTGGAGGGCACATTGGGAGTACGGGTGTTTCTGAGATGGGAAGAGGAAGTGCGCCGGGCCGGGTTCGCTCGAGAAGATGGCCTAGGAGGCATGATGATCACAAACAAGGTAGACACAACCAACAAATTCACAACACAATCTCCCAATGATAAATTTCCAACCAAAGAATGTCTACGAACTCTCTCAATGCAAAGAGTTCAATACCAAAGAATAACAATAGCACCAACAATTCAACTCCACAATTATACAATGCACCACTAAAACTTCAATTTTCATGCACTAGCCAACACAAAAATGTTCAATATTGAGCAAGAAGACAAGAAAGTCCATCCAACAAGCAAGTATGCAACCCACAAATCAATGTCAAGCAAGTAGTGCAATGAATTTCAAATAGAAAAATCAAAAACACTATGAGATGGAAAATAGAGTGGAAAGAGTATACCAAACTTGAGGTGGGTGTCTAATACTCACAATTGATCCGTTCTTCACTTCCAAAAGGACTAGAGATGCTTCCTTGCTACCCAAATTGCTTCAATTGCGAACCACAAACAAATCCCCAAATTGATTTCAAAGTTGGGGTTTTCAGAATTTTTGAATGAAGAAGGGAGAAAGAAGGATGGAAAGAGGAGAAGAGGAGGCGTGAAAGTCGCCGGTGGGGTGGCGAGTTCTCGTCGGTGGTGAGCCGAAAAATGTGGGGCGGCGAGGATTGGTGGTTGTGGTAGGGTGAGAGAGGGAGTAAGGAGAAGTGAAGTGAGGATGAGAGAGTTTTGAAAGGAAGGATGGGGGCTCGAAATATTGGAAAAGGAAGGAGAGAAAACCCGTGAAAATGGGTTTAATGACGTTGGACGTCAGGTCGCACGGGCGTGCGGTAGGCTTCTTGGGCGTGCGATTTCTCGCTCGGGCGTGCAACTCTGCAGAATTCCTTCTCCAACTCTCTGCCTCGACCGCACGGTCGAGCAGGAGTTCGCTCGGGCGTGCGACCTGCAGTCAAACGCCAATGAAAACGATTTTTTTTTTTTTTTTTTTTTTGGTTATGAGATTAACTAGAGGATTAGCAAATAAAACTATAAAATAAAGAAATAAAAATCTAGAAAATGAAAAAGAAAATAGAAGAGAAAAAAAATAGAAAATTGGGTTGCCTCCCAATAAGCGCTAGTTTTTAAGGTCATTAGCTCGACCTCCTCATTGATCAATCACATGAAGGAATAGAGAGTATGATGTCAACTCTCTCAGCAATGGGATCTCCAGCTCGGTAGTGCTTCAATCTGTGGCCATTCACCTTAAAGGTGCCATCTTGGCGGTTCCATAATTCCACTGAACCATAAGGAAAAACCTTACAAACCTTGAATGGACCCGACCACCGCGAACGGAGTTTACCAGGAAATAGCTTCAGACGGGAATTAAAAAGAAGAACTAAATCTCCTTCCATGAACTCTTTTCGCACAATACCTTTGTCATGCCATCTCTTGGTTTTCTCCTTGTACAACTTTGAACTCTCATAAGCATCAAGCCGAATTTCATCAAGCTCATTAAGTTGAAGAAGTCTCTTCTCACCCGCCGTTTGAGAATCGAAATTGAGGCTCTTGATAGCCCAGAAAGCACGATGCTCTAACTCAACAGGAAGATGACATGCTTTTCCATAAACAAGATGACAAGGGGTGGTACCTATAGGGGTTTTGAATGCCGTTCTATAAGCCCATAGTGCATCATCAAGTTTTGCTGCCCAATCCTTCCTCGTTCTCGCAACCGTCTTCTCTAAGATGGTTTTGATCTCGCGATTAGAAATCTCCACTTGACCACTAGTTTGTGGATGATATGAAAGACCCACTCTATGGTGCACACCATATTTCTTGAGCATAGCTTCAAACTTGTTCTCCAAGAAGTGCTTGCCTCCATCACTAATCAGAACTCGTGGAATGCCAAATCTTGGAAACTTAGTTTTCTTGAAGAATCTACTAACCACACGAGCATCATTAGTAGGAGAAGCAAGAGCCTCCACCCATTTGGAGACATAATCCACAGCAACCAAAATGTACTTATTCCCATAAGAAGAAGGGAACGGCCCCATGAAATCCACACCCCACACATCGAATAACTCAACCTCAAGGATGGTGTTGAGAGGCATCTCATTCCGACGGGAAAGATTTCCCGTCCTTTGACAACGATCACAAGAATGTACATAATGATGAACATCCTTAAACAAAGTAGGCCAATAGAAACAACATTGAAGAATTTTCGCTGCAGTTTTATTAGTACTAGCATGGCCTCCACAAGGTAAATCATGACAATGAGATATAATAGGTGATACCTCATTTCCAGGAATACACCTTCTAATCACCCCATCTGCGCAAGACTTGTAAAGAAAGGGATCATCCCAAAAATATCTCCTCACCTCCTTAAAGAAATTCTTCTTTTGTTGTGATGAGTAACCATGAGGAATAGTGTCACTAGCCAAATAGTTGGCTATATCAGCAAACCATGGGATCTCTGTAGTGGCTAGAGCTAGGAGTTGCTCATCAGGAAATGTATCAGCAATTGGAAGATCCTCATCACCTTCAATATCAAGGACAAGTCGAGAAAGGTGATCAGCAACAACATTTTCGGCTCCTTTCTTGTCCCGAATCTCCAAGTCAAATTCTTGTAGCAACAATATCCACCGAATCAAGCGGGGTTTAGCATCTTTCTTGCTCATCAAATACCTTAAAGCCGCATGATCAGTGTGAATTATCACCTTCGACCCTACCAGATAAGATCGAAACTTCTCCATCGCATACACCACTGCTAACAATTCCTTCTCAGTTGTGGCATAATTCATCTGGGCTGGATTAAGAGTCTTGCTTGTATAGTAGATGGCATGAAGCTTGCCATCTTTCCTCTGACCCAAGACTGCCCCCACAGCATAGTCACTAGCATCGCACATAATCTCAAAAGGGAGATTCCAGTCGGGCGATTGAATGATAGGGGCAGAGATAAGAGCTGCTTTTAACCTGTGAAAAGCCTCAGTACAAGCATCAGTAAACACAAAAGGGACATCCTTGCCTAAAAGTTCAGTTAGAGGTCGAGCAATTTTTGAAAAATCTTTTATGAAGCGGCGGTAGAAGCCCGCATGACCAAGAAAACTCCTTACTCCTTTGACAGAGTTAGGAGGCGGTAGGCGCTCAATGACCTCTATCTTTGCTTTGTCGACTTCGATGCCCCGATGAGAAACAACATGACCCAAAACAACTCCTTGTTGCACCATGAAATGACATTTTTCCCAATTGAGAATCAAATTAACTTCTTGACATCTATGGAGCACCTTTTGTAAATTAGCAAGGCAAACATCAAAGGATGTTCCATAGACGGAGAAGTCATCCATAAACACTTCCATAGAGTTCTCAATAAGACTTGAGAAAATTGCCATCATGCAACGCTGAAAAGTGGCAGGAGCATTACATAATCCAAATGGCATCCTTCGATATGCAAAGGTACCATAAGGACATGTAAAGGTAGTCTTTTCCTGGTCACTTGGATGGATAGGAATTTGGAAGAAACCGGAGTATCCATCCAACCAACAGAAAAATGAATGTTTTGCCAACCTTTTCAACATCTGATCAATGAAGGGGAAGGGGAAATGATCTTTTCGGGTGGCTTTATTCAATCTCCTATAATCAATACACATGCGCCACCCTGTCACAGTTCTAGTTTGAACTTGCTCACCCTTGTCATTCTTGACAACGGTCATGCCTCCTTTCTTTGGGACTACTTGAACAGGGCTAACCCACTTACTATCAGAGATAGGGTAGATTATTCCTGCATCAAGCAATTTTAGAACCTCTTTCTTGACTACTTCCATCATATTTGGATTAAGTCGTCGTTGAGATTCTATAGAAGAAGCATGTTCGTCCTCAATAATGATTTTATGCATGCAAAATGAAGGATTAATGCCCTTAATATCATCAATGGTGTACCCAATGACATTCTTGTATTTTCTCAAAACAACAAGTAGCTTTTCAATTTGAATGTCATCAAGCTCAGCATTAACAATGATAGGGTAAGTATCATTGGGACCCATGAATACATATTTCAAAGTAGAGGGGAGAGGTTTCAGTTCTACCTTAGGAGGCGTAGTACTCTCCTTAGTTTCTCCCGAGCTCAATATCTCCTTGATAGGCTTTTCAGATTCAATGGCTCGTGTCTCCTCTAGAATTCTCTTGTATTCCTTGGTTTCCCAATCTTCCTCATCAGCGCTACCCATCAAGACAGTTTGTAGTGAGTCATCAAGTTGCAGACTGAAAGCATTGGCTGCTATAACTTCATCAAGAGCATCCACTCTATAAACAGTTTCGCCTATTGAAGGAGAATTCATGGAGTTTGTGAGAGTGTATTCTATCCTCTCATCACCTACTTCAAAGGTGATCTTACCCTTTTTCATGTCAATAATGGCTCCAGCAGTGGCCAAAAAGGGTCTCCCAAGGATGATGGGAACCTGCGCATCTTCTTCCATCTCCATGACAACAAAATCACATGGAATAAAGAATTTACCAACTCTAAGAGGAACATCTTCAAGGATACCAAGTGGAAACTTGACTGTTCTATCTGTTAGTTGGAGAGAGATGCGTGTGGGTTTCAGTTCACCCATGTTGAGTTTATTGCAGATAGACAATGGCATGAGACTAACACTAGCCCCAAGATCACACAAAGCATTCTTGATAGCAATATCACCAAGTTTGACTGGAATAGAATAGCTGCCTGGATCTCCAAGCTTTTCTGGAAGCTTGTTCTGCAAAATAGCACTACACTCAGCTGTTAGTGAAACAGTGACATTCTCTTCAATTTTTCTTTTGTTAGAGAGCATGTCTTTCAAAAACTTAGCATAAGAAGGCATCTCAGAAATAGCATCCAAGAAAGGGATGTTGATGTGCAGCTTCTTCAAAATGTCAAGGAACTTCCCGTATTTCTTCTCAAGTTTTGCCTGTGCCAATCTTTGAGGGAATGGAACAGGTGGCTTGTATGGTGGAATAGGGATAACAGTGGGTTCCTTTTGCTCAGTCTCCTTAGCTTCATCTTTCAAAACTTTCTCACCTTGATCGTCTTCACTCAACCTTATAACCTCTTCTGCACTTTTCTTTTGCTCGGTCACCTTCTTTGTAGGCTCTTGCAATTCCTTACCGCTCCTCAATGAGATGGCATGGATATGCCCCTTAGGATTTGGTTCAGTTTGCCCAGGAAGTTGGCCTGAAGGTTTAGAAAGATGACTGATTTGTTGAGCAAGTTGGGTCATTTGATTCTCCATCAACTTATTGTGAGCAGTGATTTGTTGAAGAATTCATTTTGCTTGGCTTGATATTCGACTTGCTTTGCTTGAGAAGAAGCTAGATTCTCCATGATACTCTCAAGGTTGGATCTAGAGGATGAGGAGGAAGAGTTGAAAGGTGGTCTTTGTTGGAAACCTGGTGGTTGGGAGTAGTTGGTGTGTGGAGGTTGAGGTTGGTTATTTTTATAGGAGAAATTTGGATGATTCTTCCAACCTTGATTATATGTGTTTGAGTATGGGTTGTTTTGTGGTCTTGTGTTTGTGTTTAGGAGGGCATTGACTTGCTCAGATATCATGCCCATGGTGTTGTATTGACACTCATTCAATAAGTGGCCTTGCACTTCACAAATCTCACAAATAGGTGCTATTGGTCCGCTACTCAATTGATCAACCTTAGCTGCCAAAACTTGCACAGTGCTAGTTAAAGTAGCAATAGCATCAACCTCATACTTACCTCCCCTTTTTGGGGCTCCACGAGACACACTCCAATCATTCAAATAGTTGCTGGCAGCCATATCATCCAACAATGTCTTAGCAGCTTCCGGAGTTTTGGCCATGAAAGTACCGCCAGATGCGGCATCAATAGAGCTTCTAACCTCATGCTTCAGACCATTGTAGAATGTCTGAATCAAGAGCCACTCAGGAATGCCATGGTGCGGGCATTGTCTTTGCAAAGCCTTGTACCTCTGCCATGCCTCATAGAGAGACTCCAATTCATGTTGTTGAAAACCAGATATCTCATTTCTGAACTTGGAAGTTCTCATAGGAGGGAAGAACTTGTAGAGGAAAGCTTTTTTCAATTCTGGCCATGTGGCAATCTTCCTTACTTCTTCTTCTTTCAACCATTCTTTTGCTTCATCCCTGAGAGAAAAAGGAAAAGCACAGTATCAAATCAAATCATCAAAAACGTTTGTTAGTTTTAGAGTATTACATTTCTCTAGGAAATTAGCCAAATGATCAGTAGGGCTCTCTTTGGGTGTTCCCGCATATGAGTCCTGTGAGATGAAGTGAATGAATTGTGGCTTGAGCTCGAAATGTGTAGCAGTTGTAGTTGGTCTGGTAATGGTGGTGGTGGTCTCATCGGGCATAGCATATTCCCGTAAAGACTTTGGTGGTGTTTCATCTCCCTTTGTTAATCTTTGTTGTTGTCTTCTTCGTTGACCTCCTAATCTCCTTGCTGTAGCTTCAATCTCGCGATCAAGAGTTGCTAGATCTTTTGGACCCTTGCTACGAGTGCGCATGCAAC
The DNA here is from genome assembly GCA_947646795.1 of Beta lomatogona. Classification (NCBI taxonomy): domain Eukaryota; kingdom Viridiplantae; phylum Streptophyta; class Magnoliopsida; order Caryophyllales; family Amaranthaceae; genus Beta; species Beta lomatogona. The sequence continues at coordinate 111,236 of CANSNZ010001149.1, forward strand.
AAAGAAGACTGAAAGAAAAGAAATCAAACAACAAACAGAGTAACAATAATCGAACAAAAATAAGGTTAGCTAACTAAATCAAAGATAAACTAATCTAATACCGTTAGTCCCCGACAACGGTGCCAAAATTTGATAGGCGTGTCGCGCACCTAACAAAAATAACCTAACTAATCCTTCTAACTATGTAGCAAGGTAAGTCAAGGTCGAATCCACAGGGACAAACGGTATCAAACACTAGAAATCTCGACTCAATTTAGCTAAACAAGTGACAAACAATGATGAAAAAGTGTTGAACTAATAATAATACTAATTATCACAAATATTAAGAACACACGAGACAAAAATCAATCAATAAAGACATCTAGAATTAAATATCCCCTCTAGCATGAATAATACATGAGAAATTTCCATCCCAATAAACATAATTAATGATTCAAGAGGAGTAATGCACTCTATATAACTACGAAAGATCTCTCCCGAATACCTATGGCTACTCTAAACATGCAATCAAACCTATTCCCATGGAATCATGCAAGAAAGAGACATTAAGCATGGCATCACATATAAATTCCTAGTAATCCTATCTACTTATTCCCATAGAGATATTCATACTTTTGATTAAATCACAAATTCACCTAGATTCAATTCCCATTGAAAATAAGATATAATGAATCAATTCAAAATCACCTATCTCTAGTATGATAATGAAATTAAGCACAATTCAATCAAACAAGAACAACTAATCACATCAAATTGGAATTATGGGAGGGATTCATGCATTAGTCATTGCTAGGGTTCAACTTAACCCTAGATTATAAAACTACTCACTCATAATTGAAATAACAAAGCAATTAATAATTAAATTGAAAGACATAATAATAATAATGAAAAGAAGAAAATTAGAAAAACTTAGTCTTTACTTCAATGGATCAAACTTGTAGGATTTAAGGCTTCAATAATGGAGTTTCTCTCAAAAGCTCTCTAAAAGTAATACTCTAATTTCTAATTCTGAAAAACTGCCCTCAAAGCATGTTTTAATAAAACCTTAAAACCTAATATCGTTTACAAAAACTAAAAAAGGAAACAATTAAAATCGCGTAAATCGGGTTAATAACAGCTTGCACGGGCAAGCAGAAAACCGCACGGGCGTGCGCTACATCGCATGGGCAAGCGAGATCTTGCTTGGGCGTGCACGCGAGGCAGAAGGTTTTGATGGTTTCGTCCACAGATCTGCACGGGCAAGCGGGATATCGCTTGGGCGTGCGCTATGTCGCACGGGCAAGCGGGATATCGCTTGGGCGTGCACGCGAGGCAGAAGGTTTTCCTGATTTCGTTCACAGATTTGCACGGGCAAGCGGGATCTTGCTTGGGCGTGTAGATCGGTGCATGGGCAAGCGGGATCTTGCTTGGTCCCGCGAAAACAAAAATTCTTCGGTATCATAATTCCTTCAATCCTAAAGCATTCAAACTCGTTCTCTTGCATCCGAGAGTCATCAACTAGATCATCAATGAGCCATCTTATCCTCTCTTGGTCACAACCGCCCATAAAACCTGAAATTCAAGAGTAAGAGGTAAAAGTATCTCCGAACAACACAATGGTTCAAAAGAATGCTTAAATCATGCAATTAGACCTTAGATGCACTACAAACTACATGGAAATGAGACTTAAGACCTACTTAAATGCAACTAAAAACCGACTTATCAGTCCACCAATACATTGCCTAAACGAACTCCCTCAAAATCAACATTTAGAAATAAAGCTTTAGTTTGCTTATTGTCCACATCAACTGACCTAAAGATTTTATCTATGATTAATTTCTCTAGTTAGCTTTTAGAGATGTCTTGTTAGGAACTTTCTTGTGAGGTGCATTTAAATAGGATGACAAACTTCGGGAAGAAGTAACTTTAAATTTACCCGACCCCTCTTCTCTGTCAACTGCATCTTCCCATGATGTGGTGTTAGTCTGGAATTCTGATTGTTCTTTTGACTTTTTAAACTCTGTTGGTAGTATGTCCACGTTACACTGCACGTTTTGGCTCTCTCCCATTTCTTTTTGAGGCTCAGTCATCAACTGGTCTCCATCCAACATCAAGTCACTATCTGACACCAGTAAGTCTAAATCTTCATATCCAAACTCTGAATCATAATCCTCATTAAAGCCATTTCCTGGTATCTCTTTCGTAAGAGAGTCACCTCCTTGAGACTGCTGGTCATCATTCTTGGTAGATGATTCACCACATTGTTCCTCTTCCAAAGGTAATAATTTAGTGATGCCAGCTTGTAGTGCGTCTTCATCAATTCTTATATTTGCAATAAGGGACTCCTGCATATTTTGATTGCTAATTTGAGCCTTGACTGCAGCAGCTTTTGCACTTAGCTCTTTCATCTTTGAGGTCCTACTCTAAGGTAAATTTTGGACATCTTATAATGGTAATGGCTTAACTGCTGGTTTGATTTTTATCTCCCCTTGGTCCCTATGGGACTTCACCCTTCTTTTAAGAATTTTGGGAACAGGAGTTTAACTTGGCTCCATTTCTTTTCCTTGTGAGGAAGGGCCTAAACTGGGGCTATCATATTTTCTTGGTTCTTGACTTCTGGACCTTTTCTAGAATGGACGCTGATAAGCAGGCACATAAGTAGGATCATTTGGAATGATCTGACTCCTAACCATTTTGAAGGTTAGCCTGTCTGCACATTGTGAGCACATTCCATTCCTCAGAGCTTTCCACCCTTCTATTGCCATAGTCTGCAATGGGAATTTTTACGCGGCTTCCTTATAGGTTTTAGCTCTTTCCTCATGCATTACTGGGTTTGGAGTTGGATTAGACTTAGCATGTGCCTTAGCTTTAGCTAAGTTGGCCTTATATTGTTCTAGCTTCATGGCATGTTGTTCCATTTCTAAGACAACCAATCATCTGAGATTTAATTGCCTAGTCAGGAATCCTCTGAACACTTGCCACTGGTCTGTTGTATGTGACCCATCCATATGCCATCTGTATATATCCTACAACCCTTCTTCATTGGCTATTTTCGGCATAACCAAGATTCCTTCATCAAGCAATCTGTTAAAGAGCTAGTTACCTATTTAAGTAGCTTGAGATGCCTGCAACGTAACAGTAAACACACTATTAGCTTCTACCATACCACAGAAAAGTTCAAATGGTTCATCCATTCCAACTACATTCACATCTTCATCATCAGGAAACATGATATTTTTCTTATCAATTTCATCCTGGATCTTATTTCTGGAAACAATGCACTCAGAAGTATCATGAGTTACTGCATCATGCCATTTACAATATTTTTTACCCTTAACTTCTTCAGCATTTCTTACTCTATGTGTCCCTACCAATTTTATCTTTTTGTTAGATAACAACCAATCAAAAATAGCATTAGCTTTCTTGGCATCAAAAGTATATGTCCTCTTTTTTCCAGATTTCATATCCTTTGGAGCCATAAACTCTTTTCTTCTCTAAAGGAGAACATTTTTAAAGTACTCCATGAATGATTTCTACCACGTCCACTTCTTGTACAGTTTCAAAGTGGAAGGGCTCCTCATTATGAGAAAATAAACTTTGGTGCCTTGCTGCACTTTCAACTTGTAGGGTTCTTTCATACCTTCCGACTAATTCTGCTAATTCAACAAAATCACTAAAGGCATGACCATCAAACCTCTTTCTAAACTGAATTAACATTCCTTCTTGAGCCATTTGTACAAATTCTCTTTCAGGAATGCTAACATGACACCTAACCTTAGCCATCTTGAATCTAGATAGGTAGTCTTCCACATACTCTCCTAACCTATGTTGGATTCTGGTTAGATCACTTAGGGTCACTCCTGGTTCAGTGCGTGCAAAATGATTTGTAAATTGCACTTGCATGTCCTGCCAGGAGTGAATAGAATTGGGTGGTAAATTGGTGTACCACCAAAAAGCAGTCTCAGTAAGAGACATGAAAAACGTTCTAAGTTTTAAGAAATCATTGTCAGCTGCTTCTCTACACTAACAATTGAACCTAACTAAATGTTCTTCAGCATAAACTCTATCATTTCCAGAAAACAAAATAAAGTCAGGTATCTTAAAAGTTATAGGAAATGGATTTGCCCTATCAATCCATTCAGGGTAAGGTTTTTGACCTATCTGCCTCTGATTTCTCGTAGAGGTATTACCCACTAATCTTTGAACTAATGCTTCAACCTACACTGCCAATGGATCTTGCCTTCCTTAATATCCCATATTCCCATATCCCATGTTTCCTGCATGATCATATGCAAGGTTAGGATTAAGGTTGAAAGGTTGACTTTGATAACCTCCCATGGGAATTTCTTGGTTGTGCATGAAGGTAGGATTGGCTGCTCCTTCTACCATTTGTGGTGGAAGTGTGTTTCCATTCGTGGGCATTCCTTGATGATAAGCACCAGTTGCTTAAGCAAATGGAGCTTGGGGCTGATCGAACCCTGAAACATTCCCATAATAAGGAGTACCAGCCATAGTTAGTTGGTTAGGAGGTATATAGGTATATGGTGTAGAAGGAGTACCAGCCATAGTTGGTTGGTTAGGAGGTATATAGGCATATGGTAGCCTATTGTTGTTTGCAACAAAAGTACCTTACCTCTCTCCTCCTTGTGATGGTCCAGGTTAGGGTGTGTTGTCGCCAACTTGTCCACCACCCATGGAAAACGAAGATTGATAATGTCCTGAAGCGTGGTGCCAGCTTAGCTCCACGCCCGCTGCCATTCCATCATTTCTCCTTAGATTTCCATGATTACCCTCTCCATAGCTCATGGATATTGCCCTTGTTTGATGCACATGTGAGGAAGTTTGTGGATCGCTTGGGATAATTAGATCCCTTGTTACAGGATGGGAGAAATGTACCCTTGGAGGGTAACCTATTAGAGGAACATCTGGCGCTGTGCCACAACTTCCCCTTGCTCTATTTAACGGAACCTCTTCTAAGGCCTTAACTAGTTTCTCATTTAAGTGATAGTGTTTTTCGACTAGTGGTTCTAAGCGACAAACTACCTTAGTGGCAAGAGACTTGGACATTGTCGTGAAAGTTGTACTCATAGTATCATTGATATCTACAAGTATCCTGTCAATTTGTCTAGAGTTAATATCTCTATTCTCTTCACTTATCCTTTGGAGGATATCCGTGAAGACCCTGGCAGACTCATGGGCTAGAGTTCTGTAGTTAGAGTCAAATTGTTGTCTCTCACTCTCTCTGGCTTCTAATAGTAAATTCTTTACTACCACCGTGAATTTTTCATACATTTGGTGTATAAGTCCACGACCAGTACTACTTGGAGATGAGCCATCCCTTGGTGGGGCCTCTCCAATTGACTCTTCTTGATTATGGTGAATTGGTTCACCATTGCTACCATGTATCCTTGTCTCTGGAGGGACAGAAGAACTAGTTTCCATGATGTGGAAATTAGATTCACCCAGAGCAACTTCTTTATTCTTCTTAGAACGTGTTTCCGGCATTTTAGTATAAACAACAATAACCTCTTTTTACAGTTAATTTTTAAAAAGTATGAAGAAGAAATTTCACAATTTGATTATGAATCTCCTTCTCCCACTATGGACGCCAAAAAACTTGTTGGTGCAAAATCAGTTCGTTAACCTTGCAAACAAGTCAATGGACACCCAATAGTTTAATATTGAATGCCTTGGGAGACTTAGACCCTGGGGGTTACCGGTTTTAATTAGATAAAACCTTGCTAACATTTAATTAATGCTCAAACTACAACAAATTAATTTCAGGCGAAAAAGCACTAAATAGAGCAAACAATGATTAAACTTTTAATTAAAGTGTAAAACTCACATACATGCCACAAACTTAGAGATGGATTTTACAACACACAAGGGATAAGTCAGGCTGGACAACTAAAGGGGAAACACGAAGGCTGTTACCTCCATTGTTCCTTGCTTCAATCGGAGAATTAGATATATTGTCTAATGGCGCCAGAACATGCTCGGATGCCAAAGCTAAATCTAAAGAACTAAGCTATAACCCCAGAAGGGGGTTGGGCTATGCTAACGCTAAGCTATGCTAGGAAATTAAGAAATGCAGTTTTGATGGATTGTTCGTGTCTCTTTGATCGATAATAGTTTCTCTATATATAGAGAAACATGCTAGGGAGGGAAAATGTTTCAATCATATTTGATTCAAACCTCAACTACTTTTTGGCTCTGAATAACTGTCACCCTATAGTGCACGTTCTTCTTCATGTTGAACCGTCTTATGATTATCCTCTGATAATTGCTTGTTCTTTTACTACCCTTGACTTTCATCTCTTAGTAGTCTTGATGGTCTTCCGTTGTTGATCTTAACCTCTGTTGACTTCACTTAATGGGATTTATACTTATGTTGGGCCCTTATGTTAAAGCAAAATTAAACCTTTTGAGGGTTTAATTCAATGTACCACAATAAATGTTACTTGACATCTGAAAATGTTAGTAACATTCATACACAAGGTTTTGGTGAACTCAATCACTCAAATTAGAAAATAAACAAAAAAAATTACCCTTTCATTTACAAAGTTGATTTTGAAGTGATGGCATAAGAGACCGCCTACTTTTTATTTAAGATTAGGCAACGGCCCAAACCTGATATTAAGAAGAGAATTGACCTTTCTAAATATAGTTACTATTTTAATCTATTTAGTGACCATTTTAATCCATTCAGTTATTTCATTCTTTAATCCTTTAATTTAGTTACTAGCTTGATCCAGTTAGTGACTGGTTTAATCCACTTGGTAAGACTGCCGTCTTACTTTTTAAAATTATCTACTGTAGTTCGAGATTCGAAAGGAAATTAATGAAGGAAAAGAGAAGAGACGAATAGGTTGGTGCGAGACATCTAGGGATAGTGCTGGTTAGAGTGAGATGAAATTGACTTGTTAATTAGGAGAATATAGGCTTGAATTTGTCTAGTTTTACTGCCTATTATAATAATTTTTGTTAAGTGATTAGAGTTGATTGAATTTGTTGTATATTATACCCCTGACGTACATAATACATGCTACTCTTTGTGTACCTCATAGTATAGTTATTTCATATTAGGTAGTTGTCAATAAATTTTCTTGTATGTTGTTAAATATTGTGTTCAAGGAGGAAGAAATTGAAAAGTACATAAGGAAGCCATTGATGAACTTTGGAAGAATAGTAGACACAGAGAAAAAAAGAGTGGAACGAGAAGAGTGAGGAAAAACTACATTGTATTATTATGTTGTATTATAAAATGAAGTACAAGAAAGTATTTACACTTATCTAATTACATCCAACAAAAACTAACTTTCCATGTATTACGGAAACTAAGTAACAAACTTTGTACTAACTTCCAACACGAAAACATTTTCAGTTTCAACTAGATTAAAGGCATAGAACTCATGTTTCAAATAAATATTGGGTGTAGTACAAATGTATAGCTTCATATTCAGCTCATTATGATGGGGCATAAATGGATGTGCAGCAGCTTCTCTGTTGATGATTATAGTTTGTGAGCCATGACTTCTAGGCATGATATGAGTCTAATCTCCAACCTACATGGAAGGCAGTTGAACATACCCCAAGCAATAAAAAAAATTGGAATCTGGTACGGAGAATAACTCAAGAATATCTTTGAGTAATCCTTCTAGAACTGAACCACACATATTGTCTAATATTGTTGTGATATTGCCTGCTATCGAGAATTAGCTCAACTAACATCACCACTACAAGTACTTAGTCATCAAAAAATGTAGCACCACCAAAACTTTTCAAGCACTTAGAATTCACTAGTTCAGCATTGTCCAGAGCAATAATCAAACAACAGTTATTTGCGAACTCCAACATTGCACATAAATAACATCATGGAAATGCTTAGGTACAAGAAACACCTCACAAAAGTGACCGCATTAGAGTTACTGTAGCCATCAGATGAAGGTGGGCCAAGCTAAGCTTAGGAAGATCACTCTGCATCCCTCGACCATTGAACCGATGCCCTTAAATAGCTCGGGTTGGATCATGTTGTAGCTATTCTTGTAAGTTGTAAGTAAGCTAGACATCAATACCAAGATACCACAATGCACCAATGTAAGATGTAGAACATGCCTTCCTCAAGCTTGGAAGGGATCCATAACATTCCAAGCTTGAAAAGAAAACCAATCACTGAGGTGTGATACCATATGTGCCGAGTGAAGAACTGTGACACAATTCATGTGTTGAACCAAGAAAGGGAAGAAGGAGAGAAAAAATGGAAGGAACAAATATAGGAATGATAAGGGAAAAATGAGGAAGATTGGAATTTAGCAAGAATAAGATGTTGAATTTGAATAATATTCAAATGAATAGAGTTGATCTCAAATGATCAACACAAGAGGTTAAAGTCATAAGAATATCAAATGAGGTTAAAGACATAAGACTAGCTATCAAAACTTTGGAAGTTAAAGTCATAATCAAAAGATCACTATGGATCATGAAAAATGAACGCCATGGGACTAAAAATGACCTCTAGGGGTCCGGGAAAAGCCTCTAATGAAAAAAAAACAGAGAAAATGATCACACAAAGGGATCACAACAAAGGCCTCTAATGGGCACAAAGACCACAATTGGTCACAACAACAAAAAGACCTTTATGGGTCTCAAAAGTTGGGATGGCATTGGATCGGAGATAAGTCGGGTGGAGCTCCATCCGCCCCATCCCCGGCGTCCCAAAACTCCATCTACACCATCCATCAGCCACCAAAAATTCACCCATATCCGCTCCACCCATCATCCGCGGGTGGGGCGGGTGGAGCGGATGGGAAACGGGTGATACTAGGAACAAAAACTATTTTTTAAACTAACAATTTTAAGGAAATTAATATATGAAAAATTAATTATGGTATCATAGATTAACAATAAAGTGACAAAATATCAATCTTATTACACACCGAAAAGTAATTATAAGTATTTTTTTATCCCTTAAAAAAATTAAGTATTTTCTTTAATTACCTTAAATGACACATGGCAGTAATATATATATGTATATATATATGTATATATGTATATATATATGTATATATGTATATATATTAGTGAATGGATGGATGGAGCGGGTGATGGATCCAAAAAATATCATCCATATTCGACCCGACCCACCACCAATCCATCCATCACCCGCTAGTCACCCGCTTCACCGCGGGTGATCACCCATTTATTCGGGGCGGGTAGGTGGATAATCTACTCACCCATAGATAAGTGTCATCTCTACTCAAAAGTGATTACTGAGGATCAGGAGTAATACAGACAAACAAATTCAGGGCGGAGGAGGAACAGAAAAACAACCCCAATTCAGCAATAACCAACAATGACTGCGATTAACAGGAAGTTATGCATTCAAATAACTCCAAAGAAAGCACTTCCAAGAACCGATTGCGACTCTTCACAATCTTCACTCTTTTAGGCAGAATTTAATAAAAAAAAAGGAATTTGTCTTAGCAAGTACTACAACATCAATCATTCATAGCAAACACAATGTAGAGGAGACTCCATATACCCAGAAGATGCACATTACAAACACCAAAGCTTCAATACAGCCAACAAATGATGAACCCAATATCTACCTAAATCTAAATATCCAAATCACCAAATATCACATAAACATGAGCTCAACCAACAAGAACAATGCCAATAATACCAACACCACCATGTCCAATAACACCGACAACACCATCTCCAGAACATCAAGAAATCAATTCATATCAACCTTCATATTTTTATCAGCAACACAACATCAACACATCATTATTTTGAGACAACAGAACAATAGGCATCACCAAACACTTCTAAACTCCAACACAATATGTGCTGAAACCAAATATCTGAATCTACATAACCCCATCCAAAAAATAATAGAACAACCACTTTTCAAGGCAACAATAATACTAACCAACAACTGCCTACCAAATTCATTCACAATCTTCATAGCAGTGAGACAAATTCAACATTATTCAAGAATGATATTCCACCCGTCAAAACAACACTAACCCATCAATTATCATCAACAACAACAACAACCAATCAACCAAAAAACACCAACCATCAACAACAACAAGCCCACAAGAAATTCCAAGCACACCAAGAATTTAATCAATCAACCATTAACAATAAGACCTCCATCAGTTTAGCATCCAAGAAACAGTTGAGCAACATCCCGTGTCAATAAAAAAATCCAAAAATTACAAGTTGCTAGAAACGAGTACTTACTATAATCGACCTCCAAATCGAATTTGATAATATTTGAAATTCACTAAATAACAATCAAATTTCGACGCAAGAACTGATCGCTGAAGAAAACTGAATCAAATCAACTCGAAGCATATGAACGACACTTTGCGCTGGACCAATCTCAAATTCTTGTACAATAGGGCATAGGATTGAATATACTGCACGATCTTGCCCTAAGAACGCGGCAAAATGAACTCAAGATTACAACCGAAACTCTGATATACCACCGATCAAACTCCGACCAACCTCCAATCAAAATGCTGAATATTGTGGAGACGACTAGGCTTGTAGTCAACCTCTTATACCTAGATTTTGCAACCTCATAACATTGCTCGAAATATTCAAGAAACACTAATAGACTTTGACTGATATAAAGAGTTTTTTACGGGGATATACCAGGGTAATAGGGCATTTTGTGGGGATATACCTCACTAAATTTTTTTTGTGAGGATCTACCAACCTAAATTTAAATTTTGTTAAAAGGTACCAAAAATACTATTTCCGACGAGAAAGTCAAAATTTCCGGTCTTTGACTTGGTAGGAACTCGCGAGTGAGCCACAAATGTTGTGTTTGACCCCCTCAAGCACGCGCATACTATTGAAATGTTTTTTTAAGAACTCCCTCCCTTAATAACCAACCCCCTTAACATTTCCCTCTCCTTAAACCTTGAAAAAGAACGTTCTTCAATTCAGCAAGAAGGGGCAGTCCAAAATCATCAATTGCAAGGTATGATGTCTTATTTTAGCTTTAATCTCAATTCAATTACTTCTTGTGCTCTTCAATTGTACTATGTGGTGTTAATCTGTGCTATAGGGTATAAATTAGGGTTAAGTTACCAAGTCAAAGGCCGAAAATTTGACTTTCTCGTCGGAAATAGTGTTTTTGGTACCTTTAAACAAAACTTAAACTTAGGTTGGTATATCCCCACAAAAAAAATTAGTGAGGTATATCCCCACAAAATGCCCTATTACCCACGTATATTCTCGCAAAAAACTCTGACATAAATGTATAGAAAAAAGGAAAATAGTCTAAAAATGATATAAACTTTGACTGATATGTGCAAAATAATATGAAGTGAAAGTTGCTATGAATAATATGATTCCAACTGTTACTCTTGCAAAAAGATATGGGGCTCACTAACGACAGAATACTCTAGGTTTAATATGCTTGGAAAACTTAATAAAATAAAAGATAAAAAATAAAGTAATATATGTCAACATTATTTTCTAAGTTTTCTGGTAGTATGTAATCAAAATATCCAGTTATCAGTAAGCCACATAGCATTTTTGCGCAACTAATAGTAAATAGTCCATTTTACTTTGCACATATAAGTGAAAATTCTAAAACCTGCATAATGCTTCGAGGAGCTTCCAGGTGTTCTTTTTCTTTTTTTTTTAAATGTAAGGAGAATTCCTTTGTAAGAAGGGGGTAAATTGGGGATCCTTCTTGCAAGGGGTGAGAATCGAACCCCTGTCAATTTTCATAAGGGTGGAAGGAAGGCCTTACGAGTACTAGTCCAATCTTGATCCTTAGGTACTCTTCTCATATCCTTAATTGTTCTACATGATCATGAGAGCACCTAAGAATTTACAGTTTTTTGGTTCAAAATCAGTTTGTTGACTTTGCAAACAAGTCAATGGACACCCAATAGTTTAGTACTGAATGCCTTAGGAGACTTAGTCCCTGGGGGTTACTGGTTTTAATTAGATAAAGCCTTGCTAACGTACTCTGTCATAATTTAATTGATGATCAAACTACAACAAATTAACTTCAGGCGAAAAGCAATAAATAGAGCAAATAATAATTAATCTTTTAATTAAAGCATAACATTCACATACATGACACAAACTTTGAGATTGATTTTATAATACACAAAAGGATAAGCCAGGCTGGACAACTAAAGGGAAGACATGACGGTTGTTACCTCCATGGTTCATTGCTTCATTCGGAGAATTAAAAATCTTGGCTCCAGAATATGTTCTACGTCTAAAGAACTAATCTATAACCCCATAAGGGGGTTGAACTAATGCTAACGCTAAGTACGCTAAGGAAAGAAATGCTTGTATTTGATGAGTTGTTCGTTTTTTTCTGCTTGATGATGGTTTCTCTATTTATAGAGAAACGTAATATGTATCTTCCGTAAGTGCTATTTGATTCAAATCTCCTTCTGGCGCTAAATAAATGTCACCCTATTGTGCAAGTTCCTCTTCATATTGAACCGTTTCATGATTGTTCTATAATTGTTTGTCCTTTTACTGTTCTTGACTTTCATCTCCTGGTGATCTTGAAGTTCTTTCTTCGTTGACCTTGACTTCCGTTGCCTTTGCTTAATGGACTTTATACTCATGTTGGGCCCTTATATTAAAGCAAACTTAAACCTTTTGAGGTCTAATTCAATGTACCACAATAAATGTTACTTGACATCCGAAAATGGTAGTACCAAATTGCCCCCCTTATTTGTGGAGTGATGTACTCAGCACCACACAAATTATGAGCAGAGAGGGATTTCTAATGGTTGTAGCCAATATCATCCAGTAGTATTCTGAATGTGACTTCTTCCATTGTTCTAAGGTGGTCAATATACACTCTTTTAGGATGACTAAAGTTAGTTGAGAAGAATAACCTTTCATGTATTCCTTCACCTTTCTTTCTAGCCATTGTGAAATCCATTAAGAAAGTTTCTTCAAGATGAGTACTTGCAAGGTTATTTGGTGATAACCAACAAGGATTTACATCATAAGTCATGAGATCATACAAAATTTGGCATGCACATTTGTATTGTACTATATCTCTTGATGATGACCCATCCACCATTCTGTAAACTTTTACTTTCTTTTTAGTTCCTTTAACAAAGAGCTTTCTTAGATATCTCCAAGGAATGTTAGGTTTCCATATCTCTTCTGTGATGACTTTGCCCCATGATTTGCAAATAAGAAGAGATGTAACCTGATCAGTCCTTTCGAGTTTAGGGAATATCAATTCTTTTATGAGATCTAGATTAGACCCTATTTGGAAGGCCTTAGATTCTATTTTGTTCTCCGGAACCTGTTGCATGACAGGATTATTTCCAAAGTATTTTGAATAGAGGAGATCCATTTGGTGGATTCATTCTTAATAAATTCATCCTTATCTCTAGATATGACATTCAATGCCTTGTGATGATTTGGGCATTTTGATGGATATGGCATATTCTTTGGAGCAGATTGGTGGAACATGGGAAGATATATGTAATCCATTTTGATTTAAGTTTAGAATCTTTCGGAGATCACACATATATATATAAACTTAGATGCTTCAACCGTCCAATAATTCTTTCCTAACTGCCTCATTTCATGGAAAATTAGGGATAATTTTTTAGGGAGTATAATTAGTAAATGGACATATAATTGTTTTACTTCAATTTGATGAAACAAAACTTATGCTAAAGCAGTCGAATCATATTAAAACAAATATATTATTGTTAAGATTACCATTTGAGGTAACTTGGTTACATTTGTCTTATGGCTTATCTTTATGAAGATAGATGACATTTTAATTGAAAAGACTTGCATCTAGAGATAACATTTGGAAATGTTCCCTGCACACTATTTCTAACATAGCTTTGTATTCGACTAATTCGCACCCTGCACTACTCCTGATAACTCCGAAGTGGTAACCATCTTCAGGGGAGTAGTTGGACCTTGCCTCGAAGAGACTCATTTGGTAACTGTTATCCCAAGCATATCTCCTACGATTAATGCAACATACATCCAGGAAAATAAATGTTCTTGGGCCAATAGCTTCCACAGTTCTCACATACACTTAAAGTGCACTATTGTCCCCTAACGCTCATCTTGACCTTCTTCCATCCTCACCACTTTGATGGAAGACTGGGTACAAGAAACAACTAGATTCTTTGCATATGTCCAGTTCATCCTTTGAGGTCTTGGAAAGTTGAAGATAGTGGAGACCTCCTTGCCCCAACTTTTGCAAACTGTTAGCAGTTTGTCTTGTGACTCCTCTTCCAATTTAGGCCATATATGGGTGGACAAGAGGTCTATATTAGAACCGATTTCACATCGCTTGATCCTACTAGTTCCAGATCTCTTACACTACGTGTTCATCGCCAAACACTCGTGCCATTTTCTCTGCCCATTTGGCTCTCTTATTTGTAATAAAAGATCTCTTAATTTTTCTATGTTGTTGAGGGCGAAACGATGATTAAAACAATCATCATCAAACTCAGTTGCTATGTTTGTATACGCATTGTTATTCATTTTGACTTTTTGAAATGAAGATGTTCTGCTAATATGCTATGGCTAGGTTCCTTTAAATAACCAGCCAATTTATTCAACGGTTATTTTTGTAATAACTTCTGGGGTCAGTTAATAATTAAGTACTTTTAACCCCTTTTGAAGGAGTTTTTTTTACTTTTCTTTAATTATCATTTGTTTTAAAATTATCAATTTGTTGATAAGTCTAAAACTAATATACCATTTTTAGGCGTTTGGGCCTAAGATTACTTCCTTGGGTTTATTGCTCATTTTATGAACAATGATATTCAAGTCTACAATTTTTTAATATGACCAGGAGATATATTGAAAAATTACCAAGATAAAAATTAATTAATTAGTGAAATAATATTGCTTAATCATGACATATCTTTAAGAAGACATTTATTAACTGAATTTAAATAGATACATAGTTTCCTAGGAAGATCCAAACTACGCACTATTACTAGGACTACTAAGGCATTTAACATATTGCTTGATCTATCATGCACGAAGATGGGCAAAACTAATGGTGATTTGTGGCTCCTCATTTTCATCAACATAAGGATCATCATCATCTGAGTAGTCTTCACCCAGGAACATCGGGATGCCTCCTTCCAATAAGCGTTCTTGCCACAAAAGACAAGTACACTTGTACTGTATGAGTTTTTTGTAACTCACATTTTCGTCCACTTGGATTACCCTATATTTTCTATTGAATACGCCCAAGCTACCTTCACAGATTATAGACTTGCGGTGTTTCAACGTGAGTTCAAGGGGAAAGTATTGTTTTGCAACGCATTCTCCCCATGTTTTGCAAACGCTTAGTAGTTTCAATAACTCACATTTGTCCATCTTTGGCCACAGGTTCAACGCTAGGAAATCCACATCATTTCCTATGATAGTAGCACTAGACCCTTGCTCCTTTAAGTCTCCAGGTTGGACCTTTGGATCCCTCCCAAAGAGCTTTATAATTTTGGACTGCCACTTTTTCATCTCCTCTTCTGTGAATTTCTCCCAATCTTCTTGTGTGATATCTCTATTAAATCGGTATCTCTAACATTCCCCAAGAAAGAGTAATGGAGCGATTTGTTGATTAGCCATACTCAAGGATTTTTTGGGTTTTGATGGTAAAACAAAATATTAGGAGTGAAAAATCTCAGAGTTACAATAAAGTATTATACAACTATCATAACTGTCATCCCTATTTTTAGGATACATGAAGCGTTTGATGTTATCTTTTCAGATAACATATCACATATTTTTATAACTGAACTTAACCACTTCAAGTTGAAGGCCCTAGTAGGTAAAATGGGTCTGCCTATTAACCCCTTAATGTGTCATTTTACTTCTTGAGTTTGTCATTAGTGGCGTGTAGTTGGATGGTAATTATTACTTTTTGAAGTAACTTTTTCCATCTTATTAAAACGTTTTAAGAGGTTTAGTTTCCCAAGAGACACTTCATTTTTCTTCCATTTAATTTTGGCCGTAGAGTTTGCATTATTTGATTTGACAATTCCTTTTTAGAATAGCATGTTAATTTGCACATTTTAGATTGAAAGAAATAAATAAATAATGCCAACAGGGATAAAAATGGTAGAAACTTGAAAATGTAGAAAACTAAATTTCCTTAATTAAAAATAAATTTTACAACCTAGGACTGAAATTTTTATATTAAAATAAAAATTACAATCTATATTTAGAATTTTTGAATTCTAAATCCTAGGCCTAAATTTAGTCCCTTGGAGATCGCAGCTTGTCGCCATCTGAGTCTTCCTCAGAGGCGGCCTCATCATCATCTCGAGCAGCAGCATCGCTGGAGTCATCTCCAGAGAGGAGAGAGCCGCTTTCACCGCTGGAGGTTTCCTTTGAGAAATGATCATCTTCAGCCCTCCTCCTTTTGGCGGCGGGCTCATCGTCATCTTCATCTTCATCCTCATCCTCATCATTAGATTTGTCTGATGGTGGAGGAGTACCCTCCTCATCTTCTTCTTCTTTATCTTCTTCCTCCTCTTCGTCTTCTCTCTCCTCTAGTATCTCTGGAGGAGGGAGGAAGGATTGATCAACCTCTTGAGGGTTGTCCTCCTGGGTCCCAGTAATGCAGGACTCGGCGGAAGGTTGGGGAGCATCCGTTTCTGGAGAAGAAGTTTTTGAGAAAGTTTTTTGGGAAATGAATGGTTTTGGGGGTATTGATCAAGAGATCAGTAGTGTGTTAGTGTCATTACACTTACCCCTTTTTATAAAGAAATTTACTGTCTTTTGAAAGATGAAAAGTTATGCACTCTCTGGAATGGGCTTCTAAGTAACACACCCCTTGAGATGTGCTTCTAAATCACGCACCTTTTAGAATGGGCTTCTTTAATATGACTTTGTGACCTTGTGTTTTAATTTATTAAAACTTAGTCTTAACATGGCCCAATAAAAGATGACCCAAAGTGAAACATATCACGCATTCTGCACGTGTTTTCTTCTTTTATTGTTTCATTTTAGATGTCTTCCCCATTAATACCTTTTTCAAGTATTTTAGGAAAATTTAAGATCTTTCAGACCATTTTAATACATTTCTTTACGAATTCACAACCATCACCAAACTTTAATTCACCATGTCTAATGAGAAAGTTTGTGAAGATAAGATTCGTGAAGCACTTGCTGAAAAAGGGATGCCATGCAATCTGAAGCAGCTCGTCAATTATGCAACTCCATTAGAGTGAACCTTGGGACTTATAAGTCTCAAGTGTTCTGGTATGTGAACAAAAGTAATGACTCTAATACTCCTTTAGAGGACATAATTGCCACTATTGGTCCTTGTTATCCTTTCAAGATTCAAAAACCAAAGCGCCAAATAGTCTTAGAGCAGCAATGCTACCCCTTCTTGGACCATATTATCTTAGAGGATAATACACCCAGAACACTTCCATTTACCCCAAAATCCCTCCAACATTTATATTGGCCCTTATCTAGTAAGCCTTTCAAAGATTGGATTTCAGGGGAGGATGCAAGAGCATGGTTTTTGCGGACGAAACATTTTCATGACAAATGGTCCAAGAAAAAAATATTGCCCTTCTTGAGACTAGCTTCTTATGAAACCATTCCCTTTGATGGGGCTATGTCCACTGCTTTGTTGGCTTGTTGGGATCCTGCCATCAACTGATTCTTGTTCTGGTGGGGACCAATGACTGCAACATTAGCTGATATTGTCTTCATTAATGGGACTTCTCCAACAGGTAAATATGGAATTGAACTTCCTATCTTTCACCATGTTAAAGAACATAATCAGATGTACAACCAATGTTTATCAACCTTTCGCCAGATTGCTAGTCCTTCTATTAGTGCTAGCATATGTGGCTTTTAGAAATTTGTTGATTTTTTCATCAATAAGAATGCTAGTGAGGAAGTTACTTCTCAAGAAGAATTACTTTTGCTTACTTTTGTATTTTCCAAATTAATGATGTCTAGAGCTGGAAGAGTAGCAACACTATGGCTATCTCTAGCTATTAACATCTCATTTACTACTAAAGAAGTAGCTTTGGCTCCTGTTCTATTGGGACAACTTTATAGATTTCTTTTTAGGAGTAGAGAATCCTTCAAAGGTTTTGGAATTCATACCTCTAAGTCCCCTATATTCTCCACTGACAAGGGATTCGGACCCCTATGGCTTTTGACTTGCTAGGGCCATATGTATTTACCTTGTTTGATGGTTCTCAATCCCTCTTCTGCTTTTGAAGCACCTAAGGGTCCAGAGGAGGAAGATATTTCTTTTGATCCCCTTTTGTTCCTTTCTAGTCTTGATGATTGTAGTTGTAATGGTGACGTCAGCTTCAATCTTGTATCTCCAGATGAGGTTTGGTATCCAAGCTTGATTTTCTTGTACTTCTTGGTTTTTAAGTCCAATCTTGGTATCTGGAAGATTTTCCCAGGCAAGATGGTTGTTTCTGTTGAAGATAAAACCTGGCGCCATCAAGCAGTACCTGCTTGGCTACAATCCCTTGACATCCACTCTAGTTCCTTAGGGAGTGGAAACTTTTGGAGTATTGTTCTTAGGTTTAAGGATTTAATAGCTGCTGAGCCTAAGTATTTTGGCTTTGAGGCCTATATCCACACCTGGTAGCTAGACAATTTAGATTGGTCCAACCGCTAGCTATACCTTACTTCTTGACCCGTAATGATCCTTGGACTTCAAGAGGTCGTTTTGAAGAAGGTAAAGCCCTTCAAAGCAAAACTCTCAACCTTACTTCTATGTCCATTTCTCCTTGGAAATTGATCACCAAAGTTGTTCGAGGCTTCCATCTGTGGTGGGATCATGTATTCCCAGACAACTCAACATGATCTGATGCTTTGGAGCATTTTGAGAATCAACTCTTCTTAGGCTGTAAGTAATTTCTCTCCTTAGCTATTTTTATAACTTTCAGTAGGAATGAGCATTACTAAATCTTCCTTGTGCTTTTTGTTGCCTTTTAGCTAAGGCTGGCGGGAAGAAGCTAAGAGTGCATGATGGTATAACAACATATTCTAGATATGACAAACTCTATTGGGCCACCATAGACAAAAGGGTTCAACCTCATACCTCTTCAGAGGATGAAGATGCTGCTTATGAGCAGGGAACTTCCTATGAAGATGTCTAGATTGTGGAGGACATCCAATCCATGGGGCCAATGGAGCAAATTGACCCTTTTAAGAGGGCTACAAGGAAAAGAGATTACAATTGTCTCTCTACTTCCAAGGACACTCAACCCATAGGGTTAATAGAACAACTTGAACCTCTCAAGAGAGCTGCCAAAAAGAG
The DNA here is from genome assembly GCA_947646795.1 of Beta lomatogona. Lineage (NCBI taxonomy): Eukaryota > Viridiplantae > Streptophyta > Magnoliopsida > Caryophyllales > Amaranthaceae > Beta > Beta lomatogona. Next base: position 130,521 of record CANSNZ010001149.1, read on the forward strand.
ATATTATAGCTGCCTTTCTGCCTCTAAACCTTTGAGACATTCCAATAGGAAACTCCCTAAGTTGCAAGCTTCTTCTAAGGTATAGCTGTATGTAATCTCTTCTAATGAAGATGATGCCAAGCCCATATCCCAAATTTTCCCTAAAAGGAAACTTCTAAGAGTCAAAGCATGTATGGATACCATCTTTTACTCTCTTTTATAAGAAGTTTCACTCTTTTATTTAGAATATTGACTGTTTAATCCCAGGTCCTTCTGGTTTGAATGAGCCTAAGACCCCTAGTGATCCTTCTTCTGATAAGCTATCACCTCTTGGCTCTGCCAGCTAACCTTCATTAGATACTTCTAAAGTGGTTGACCCAGAATTAAATTCATAGGGTGGTTCTGTTGATGAATCTGTCATCAATCATCCCACTTTTCCTTTAAGCTATGTTGCCCCCTAGTTGGAGAACATGACTACTTCCCTTTTGGAAGAAGGTATTGCCCCCCCAGTTGGAAGAAACTGATCATCTCCATGTGGAATCTTCTGATGAGGACTTATTTCATCAATTTAATGAAGATCCCTTGGAGTCAAGTCCTTTAGATCTTGAAGTTCCAAGCTCTCATGCTGCTACAACAAATGTTATAGCGATCTCTTCTATTGCTGGGAGTGAAGTTCCAAAAGATGTTATTCCCTTAGAGATCACACCCTTAAGGAGCAATACTGAGCTTTTGACTACCTCTGTGTTCAAAGGCTCTTCATCAACTTCGCAATCTTCTTCTTGGACTGATTTGCCTTTCTTTCCTCGTGAATTCATCTTAGACTTCCTCTATATGAATCTATATCTTCATAAAACTAGACTTCACTCTTTTACTAACTTGGCTTCTCTACTTTATGATGTAGAGGGAAGCACTCAAGAAGTAAGTGTGATGAAAGAGTCTGATGGAGGGAAAGAGGTTAATTTGCAAACATCCATCATTTTAAGGAATCAGCCTGCCTCTGCTAGCAATGATCACTCTTCTAGTGATGAGTCTTCTGAACATATAAAACAAGAAGACAAAATATGGGACCTCTGCTTGACCTTAACAGATAATCCTTATAATCAGGCTTCTGCACAGACACTCAAACAGATTTTGGAATCCCTAACCTCTCAAGGCTTTGAATATTGGATACCCTGTCTTGACTATATCAAAGAAACTCTTCTTCTTCAGCAATGCAATGCTAAAACAAGAATTCAATCTCCAAAGTTCTCAGCTCAAAAACTTCAGGAATAGGAAAGCTCTTTGGAGACTCAAGCCAAATCCTTCAAAGACTTCAATAGGCAGTTTCAAGATTCTTTAAGTTCTTTTGATCAAAAATTGAAGCTTCTTTATGAGGAAAGGCAGTCTCTACGGAATCGCCTGGCTGAGATCAATAAAGAGGAGATCAACATTATCAATGAGAAATCTTCACTTTATAATTCTATTGATACCGAAGAGAAGAAGATGCACCAATGACAAACCAAGCTTGCCAATTTGAGGCAAGAAATGTTCAAAGATATGGCTGTACAACAAGGCTTGATTCTCCAGAAGGAAAAACTTTCTAATGCTTGGTCAGCCATTAAAAACCTTAGTTTAGCTGTTAGACAATGTTGGAATGTTTAGGATATAACATTTTTATTTATGTTGTAATGTTAATAATCCTTTGTTGTTTAGAACAATCCTGCATGTTTTTGTTGAAATATAGGATCATGTTGTTCCCATATAGATGAATGATATTTCTTTAGAAATTTTCCATTTAAAGCTCTATCTTTCACTTTGCCATCTATATCCTTTAATATGTATGCATTTCCAGACAATATTTTATGAATGATAAAGGGACCTTGCCACTTAGGTGACCATTTCCCTAATTATGGGTCTTTGTAAGCTGCTTCTGGCACAAACATTTTCCAAACTTTATCATTCTCCTAGAAGTCTTTAGGCACTACCTTTTTGTTGTAGGCCTTAGAAACCTTTTCTTTTTGGATCCTCATTTTGGCTAAAGCTTCTTCCTTAGCTTCTAGAGCATCCATAATTTCAATGTTCATCACTTGTGAATAGTCATCTCCTGATAATCCCATTTATTGGGCTACCCTTGATGATCTTACATTCACTTCAGTTGGGATTACTAGAGTGTGTCCATAAACTAAGTTAAAAGGAGTAACTCCTGTTGCTTCCCTTATAGAGGTCCTGTAGGCCCACAGGGCATATAGCAGCAACTCATCCCATTTTCTTAGATTGTTATCTATTAACTTTGAGATCCCTTTTACTATGATTTTATTGGTAGCTTCAGCTTGACCATTTTCTTGAGCATAGTAAGGTGTTGAATGCAGCTTAGTGATCCCAAACTGATTGAGGTAATCCAGTAGATCGGGATTCCCAAATACTGTGGCTTGATTAAAGGTGATAGTTTCTGAAATTACGAATCTTGTAAAGATTTTCTCTTCCAATAAATTGATTACAACCTTGGTATTGATCTTGTTGAAGGCATGAGCCTCTGCCCATTTAGTGAAGTAATCAGTCACCACTAAGTTGTATGAATGCTTCTTAGAAGATGCATGGTTAATTTCCCCTATAGCATCTACTGCCCATCTTCTGAAGGGCCAAGGTTTAAGAATGTACTTAAGTTATGAGGCTAGTGCCCTACTGATGGGTCCAAACTTATGACATCTTTTACAACCTTTAGCATAATCTATACAATCTTTCCTCATGGTGGGCCCATAAACTCTGTATCTCTTTTTAGGCCATTTTGATAAGCTCCACATATCCCTTGGTGAATTTCTGCCATGAGGGTTAGAGCTTCTCCAGCATCCACACATTTCAAAAGTAATCCTTCTGGGTCCTTTCTGTGTAGCCCACTAAATTTTATACAAAACTTAGTTGCTGCCATTTTGATTCTATTTAGCAATTTTGTCCCAATTGGGTTCTGGAGATAATGGATTATTTCATCTCTCCAGTCCTTTTCCTCTCTTAATATTGAAATTCTATAGACTTCCAATATATTTTCTGATCCTTCTTCATCAGTTTCTTTGAGAGGCTTTAGGATTTTCTCCTGGAAAATGATATCTTCATTTTCTGAACGTATCTCCTCCCTAGCAGAAGCTATTTGAGACAGTTGATCTACTATTTTATTTTCTTCCCTGGGAATGTGTATGAAAGTGATTTCCTTAAATTGTTTAGACAACTTCTGTGCTTTCTTTCCACATTCCTGTGATACCGATGATATACATTTGAATTCCTCATTCATTTGGTAAATGACCAACTGGGAATCCCCGTATATCCTTGCTTTCTTAGCTCCTAATTCTAGCAGCATCTCCAATCCAATTAATAAAGCTTCATATTCAGCTCTTTTATTGGTACATGGACCCTTTAAGGTTACTGCTAGCTTAGTTGGGATCCCGTCAGGAGATAAAATATATATCCCAGCTCCTGCTATTGCTCTAGTGTTGGATCCATTGAAGAATAAGACCCATGGAAGGATGTCTTCATCAATGATTCCTAAGTCACAGTAAGGATGGGTTGCTAAGAAATCAGCTAGAGCTTGACCTTTTACTGCCTTTTGGGGCACATATACTAGGTCAAATAGCATTAGATGTAAATTCCATTTGCTTAACCATCCTTTTGTAAAAGGTTGAGATATTATATATTTTATGACATCTATTGGAGATACTACTTCTACTGTGAAGGCCATGAAATAATTTATGAGTTTAGTTAATGCATCATATAAAAACAAACACCATTTTTCTGCCATGGTATACCTTTTTTTTGTATCATGTAGGATTCTACTTAGGTAGAATATGGCATGCTCATGTCCTTTCTCATTTTCTTGAGTAAGAAGACTACCAATGTAATCTTCACAAGCATACAGATACAATCTTAGTGGTTTTTCATTTTGCCTTGGAGGAATCCACACAGGAGGATTTGCCAAATCTTGCTGGATCTGGTCAAAGGCTTTTTGATGTTCTTCCTCCCATTTGAATTCTGATTCATGTTTTAGTCTTAGCAAAGGTGAAAACTTTTTAGTTTTTCCAGTTAAATTAGCCATAAATCTCCTAACATAATTGACCTGCCCAAGAAATCTTTGTAATTCCTTTTTATTGGAGGGTGGCTTGGCTGCCAATACTGTCTTTTCCTTATTTTGGTCAATTTCCATTCCATTCTTGTGAATGATGAATCCTAAAAAGTTACTAGCTTTTAACCCGAATGCACATTTGAGTGGATTCATTTTTAGGTGATATTCTCTCATTCTGGTGAATGACTTAATCAAATGCTCCTTATGTCCTAAGAAGTCATTTGACTTTTTCAGTATGTCACCCACATAGATTTCCATGATTTTAAAAACCATGTCCTTAAAGATTGCATCTATTGCTCGCTGGTATGTGGCTCCAGCATTTTTTAATCCAAATGGAACGACCACATATTCAAATAAGGCTAATGACTTTGGACATCTGAAGGCAGTTTTGTTACAGTCTTCATGTGCAATCCGTAACTGGAGATATCCTGCATAACCATCCATAGAAGATATGTATTCATATCTTGATGCTGCGTCTATTAGGAGATCAGCCACTGGCGTGGGGTATTGATCTTTAGGTGTAGCTTTATTTAGATCCCTAAAGTCAATGCAAATTCTTATTTTACCATTTTTCTTAACCACTGGAACTATATTGGAGATCCAGTCAGCATATTGGCAAGGCCTTATGAACTTTTCGTTGAGAAGTTTGTTTATCTCCTCTTGTATAGGCTTTGTCAATTCAGGCGCCAGTCTTCTAGCACTTTGTGCCACGGGCTTAAATCCTTCCTTGATAGGTAGTTTATGTTCTATTATTTGACTATCAATGCCAGGCATTTCATGATGTTCCCATGCAAAACAGTCTTTAAATTCTTTTAGAATTTTTATGATTTCCTGTTTTTCTTGGTTAGTAAGGAGCTTACTTATGTAAGTGACATGTGGATTTTCATAGTCCCCTAAATTTATTTCCTCTAGTGGATCATGAACCTTCTGCTTAATAACCTCACTTTTAGCCCATACTTTCTCATCCTTTAGGATTCAGTTTCGTATAAAGTTGAGCAACATGCATTATTAGAATTTATAAGAAAATCCTCTTGGTATCTTCTAAAAACTAAATTTTTCATTACTTGATCAACAATAGGGGTAAACCCCTTACAACATTCTTCTTAGTTTATAAACATAATAAACTTTTATAAGAAAAATACATTCTAACTCTATAAACTAATAAGAGCTAGGGGCTGATCATAGTCTGGCGCTTGTTGAAAATATTCATATTTTGATTGAATGTCTTCAACTTCTGGGACGTCCTCGACCTCTTCTATGAGAATTGCACCTGAGTCTTCTATCTCTTGCTGAGTTTGTAACTCAAGTTGTAGAGCCACCTCAATTTTGATAGTAGAACTGACTTTAGAGAGTCCCTAATAAAAACAATCAGGAGATGTAATTAGACAAACTTCCTCATCTGCTTGAACCATTTCATAAGTGTCACCATTCCACAAGATTAAGACTTGGTGGAGTGATGATGGAATAGCATAGTTATGATGTAACCAGTCTCTTCCTAATATTGCATTATAATTAGTGCCACTTTCGACTATGAAGATTCCAGTATAGGTAGTTTTAGTTCCTACTCTAATCTTTAGGATAGCCATTCCTTCTACTTTTTCTCACAAACTAGAAAAGCAGTTATGTTGATTTGTATATTATGCAAATCTTTTCTAGTTTTTCCTAGTTTTCTAAACACAGAGAGTGGCATAATATTAACAGTAGCTCCAATGTCTACAAATACTTTGCCTAAACGAACTCCCTCAAAATCAACATTTAGAAATAAAGCTTTAGTGTGCTTATTATCAACATCAACTGACCTAAAGATTTTATCAATACATAATTTCTCTAGGTTAGCTTTTAGAGATGTTTTGCTAGGCACTTTCTTATGATGTGCATTTAAATAAGATGGCAAGCTTCGAGAAGAAGTAACTTTAAATTTACCTTCCCTCTCTTCCTTATCAACTTCATCTGCCCATGACGTGGTATTGATCAGGAATTCTGATTGGTCTTCTGACTTTTTAAACTCTGTTGGTAGCATGACCAAATTACACTGCACGTTTTGGCTCTCTCATACTTCTGTTTGAGGCTCACTCATCAGTGGGTCTCCATCCAACATTAAGTCACTATCTGACACCAATAAGTCTAATTTCTCAGATCCAAACTCTGAATCATAATCCTCATCAAAGCCATTTCCTGATATCTCTTTCATAAGAGAGTCACCTCCTTGAGGCTGCTGGCCATCATTCTTTGTAGATGATGCACCACATTGTTCTTCCTCCAAAGGTAACAATTTAGTGATACCAGCTTGTAGAGTCTCTTCATCAATTCTTATATTTGCAATAAGGGACTCCTGCACATTTTGAGTGCTAATTTGAGCCCTTGCTGCATCAGCTTTTGCACTTAGCTCTTTCATTTTTTATGTCCTACTTTTAGGTAAGTTTTGAACATCATGGAACTTCACCCTTCTTTTAAGAATTTTGGGCCCAGGAGTTTGACTTGGCTCCCTTTCTTTTCCATTTGAGGAAGGGCCTAAACTGGGGCTATCATATTTTCTTGGTCCTTGACTTCTGGACCTTTTCTGGAACGGACGCTGATAAGCAGGCACATAAGCAGGATCATTTGGAATAATCTGAGTTCTAACCATTTCAAAGGTTATCCTGTTTGCACACTGTGAGCACATTCCATTCCTCAGAGCCTTCAACCCTTCTATTGCCCTAGCTTGCAATGGGAATTTTTGAGCAGCCTCTGTAACACCCCGTAATTTTCACCCTTTATTTTTGGTGTGTTTAGATTAAAACGATTTTTTTTTCGTAAAAATGATTAATTTATTATTTAAATTATTTTGGAACGTGTTGTGAAAATGTGTTGGTTATTTATTTTAAAGGTTATATTAGTTTCGTTATTTATTTAGGCGTTTAGGATGCAGTTTTACCGCGTAGCGTTTTTGTAACGTTGTTGGACCGACTTGGGTGATGAATTGTTGCTTCACGTGTGGCGTATCATGCTGGCCGAAAATCAGCAATTATGGAGTGGAGGATGCAGAGTTTTGGTGCTTATTAAGCTAACCTTTGAATATCTTGTAACCGCTCATTTAATCCCTCATTAACTTTCTCCTAAACCCTTCATTTTTCCTTGCCATAAAATTCTGATTTTTATTAAAAGAAGTTCAGCATCATTTGCATTTAACCCTCACTATTTTCAAGAAAAGAAAGAGAGAGAAGGAAGAGGAAAAGAATAGAAAGGTTCAACCCGGTTTTTCCTGTCACACCTTCACGAAAATAACCGTATCCAGAGATCTAACCGTTAGATCGTCTTTAAATTTAGACAGAACGTTTATAACATCTTATTCTGCACTCTGACCAGAGAGATTTAGAATCTGAGCTTTTGATCATTGGGAATCATGGTCGGAACAGAGCAGTGCGAAAATGAGATTTTTCAACGTTCAAGAAGAAAACGCCTAGTGATTTGTTGCTACAATTATCATTCATGGAGCAATTGGATTGCACGCATATTTTTCAAATCCCTTTAGACTCAGCTCTCCTCCCGACGTTTCAGGTAACTAGTAGTTATCTTAGAACCATAGTGATTAGGGTATTATTCGTTTTTAGATTATTACGCTAGGAATTATTTAAAATACTTTTTGAATGAAATTATTGACGAAATTTGACATGAATATACTTGATGCATGCTGTGTGAATACTGTATAAATAAAAATAATTTTCGTCTAATTTTTAGTATTCTTTGATTTAATTGGTGTTTTGTGCGGTTTTGGCTTATTTGCATAATAATTATTAAACGAATGTTAAAATTGCTGAAATTATTTTTTGTGGATCATGTTATATGTGTAGTATGTATTCCATGCCTTAGATTAATTTTTCCTACTGTTTACCGGTTTATTTAATTGATATATCTTTTTTTGCAATTTCGTTTATGTCAGTATATAAATCATGAAAATTATTTCTGGAGGCCAAAAAATTTATTTCTTTGTATATTATGTATTTCCTTGAGTTTATGCATGTTATGTAAATTTTTGGTGTTTATTTTTGTTTTTAATTATTATATTGGCTTTATTGAGTAATCTGTATATTCATGTTTAAAAATACTTTTAGAGTCCGGAAATTATAAATAAAAATTGTACCATGTCAGTAGAGCCATTAGGGTCGTATGATAATTTTTGTATGATTTTATTGCTCGAACTTATTAGTTTAATAATTATTATTGGGTTTTTTGTTGTGAAATTGAGGATACTCTTTTAAATTATTTGAGAGCTTGTTAATCAGAAATAAATTGTAATCTACTATGTTCTTGGTTGCTGAAGTTCAGTAGGTTGCAGTAAGTATTGTTGGGTATTCTTATGTTTATGTTTGATTTATGAAAGAAAATGATTAATTGTTACTACTCTTTTATTGAATAAGCTTTGGAGTTAATTGGTGATGTATTTTTGATTGAATTGTTAGTGTTGTAAAAACTAGTTTAATATCATTGTTGATGTTTAGAGATGTTCAAGTGTTTATTGTGGGAGACATTTGTTGAAAGCTTGTAAGTTATTAATTTTGAGGAATTATGAATAGTTGTTTTGATGAATTATGGGTATAAGGCCGGGTGGCATCCCTTTTGATGAATATTTTTAAGATGAATGATACTTTGATGATATGCATGATTTTATTTTGAGATAAGTATATCCGGTGGGATAGATGTAGTCCCCGGTGAAGAACATGCCAACCACCTGGTTTGCGAACTAGGGGTACACTTGGGTTAATTGTTGTCGTTCGAGAGGTCAGGGAGTTATGCGTGTTCTACCCTGCATCGGGAGTTTGGCCATTCTTAGACACAGGCAGTGGGGAACGTAAGCCCATAGACTAACCTGGAGATTGCGATCTGACAAACCTTAAGAATTGAATTGCGATTCACGGGCGTTCGGTTTCTGACTCAATAACTTGTTGTACTTCTGTTTTATTATTATTTAAGTATTCTAGAGTTGATTCACTCACTATATCTTGTTTACTTGATGTTGATGATCACTTGTATTACCTATGAGCTTTATGGTTTTTAGATGCATGTTATTGTTATAATGATTGTATGATTTCCTTTCTTATTAATCTATTTCTGAATCGTGCTTTGATTGCTTTTGTTCTGGGAGAACTGCTAGTTACTCCCCACTGATTGTGGATGTTGTTGTATATTTTGCAGGTCTTGTTGATGTGAATCTTCTTTGGTTTTGGGCTCGGGTTGAGATGCGAGAATGAAATGATAGTTGTTTTAGGCCTAGACTGCTAATTAGACTTTTCTCATTTAGAATACTCTGAATTAGTTATTTAATGATATTATTTATTTAAGTTGGTCTCTTAACATAGTTATTTAAATACCTTTGTATTAGAAGTGGCATTCCCAGAAGACAATGTTTCCGCCATCGTCCTATTAATACTATTATAATTTCTTTCTTTTTCCGCTTTGAAATTCTGGGGTGTTACAGCCTCCTTATAGATTTTAGCTCTTTCCTCATGCATCACCGGGTTTGGAGTTGGGTTGGACTTAGCAGGCGCATTAGCTTTGGCTAAGTTGCCCTTATATTGTTCTAGCTCCATGGCATGTTGTTGCATTCCTGAGACAACTAGTCTTTTGAGACTTAATTGCCTAGTTAGGAACCCTCTGAACACTTGGCACTAGTCTGTTGTATGTGACCCATTCATGTGTCATTTGCACATATCTTCCAGCGCTTCTTCATTGGCTATTTTTGGCATAACCAATATTCCTTCATCGACCAAACTGTTGAAGAGCTGGTTACCTACTTCAGTAGCTTGAGATGCCTGCAAGGTAACAGTAAACACATTATTAACCTCTACCATACCACATAATAATTCAAATGGTTCATTCATTCTAACTACATTCACATCTTCATCATCAAGAAACATGATATTTTTCTTATCAATTTCATCCTGGATTTTATATCTAAACAATACATTCAGAAGTATCATGAGTTACTGCATCATGCCATTTACAGTATTTTTTTACCCTTAACTTCTTCAGCAGTTCTTACTTTATGTCTCCCTACTAATTTTATCTTTTTGTTAGATAATAACCAGTTAAAGATAGAATTAGCTTTCTTGCCATCAAAAGTATATGTCCTCTTTTGTCCATATTTCATATCCTTTACTCCATGAATGATTTCTGCCATGTCCACTTCTTGTGCAGTCTCAAAGTGGAAGGGCTCCTCATTCTGAGCAAAGGAACTCTAGTGCCTTGCTGCACTTTCAGCTTGTAGGTTTCTCTCATAACTTACAGCTAATTCTGCTAATTCAACAAAATCACTAAATGCATGACCATCAAACCTTTTTCGAAACTAAATTAGCATTCCCTCCTAAGCCATTTGTACAAATTCTCTTTCAAGAATGCTAACATGATATCTAATCTTAGCCATTTTGAATCTAGATAGGTAGTCTTCAACAGACTCTCCTAACTTCTATTGGATTCTGGCCAAATCACTTAGAGTCACCCCTGGTTCAGTGCGTGCAAAATGATTTGTAATTTGCACCTGCATGTCCTGCTAGGAATGAATGGAATTAGGTGGTACATTAGTATACCACCAAAAAGCAGTCTCAGTAAGAGACATGAAAAACATCCTAAGTTTTAAGAAATCATTGTCAGCTACTTCCCTACACTGACAATTGAACCTAACTAAGTGTTCTTCGGCAGAAAGTCTATCATTGCCAGAGAACAAGGTAAAGTCGGGTATCTTAAACATTCTAGGAAATGGATTTGCTCTATCAATCCATTCAGGGTAAGGTTTTTAACCTATATGCCTTTGATTTTTCCTAGAGGTATCATCTTTGGACTAATGCCTCAACTTGTGCTGCCAATGGATACTAATGCCTTCATGGGTATCCCATATTCCTATTTCCTATGTTTCCTACATGATCATATGCAGGGTTAGGATTAGGATTGAAAGGTTGATTTTGATAACCTCCCATAGGGATCTCCTCGTTGTGCATGAAGGTAGGATTAGCTGCTCCTTGTGCCATTTGTGGTGGGAATGTATGTCCATTTATGGGCATCCCCTGATGATAAGCACCAGTTGCTTGAGCAAATGGTGCTTGGGGCTAACCAAACCCTAGAATATTCCCATAATGAGGCGTACCAGCCATAGTTGGTTGGTTAGGAGGTATATAAGCATAAGGTGTAGAAGGAATACCAGCTATAGTTTATTGGTTAGGAGGCGTATATGCATATGGTGTACTATTGTTGTTTGCAACAAAAGTGCCTTGCCTCTATCCTCCTTATGATGGTCCAGGTTGGTGTGTGTTGTTACCAACTTGTCCACCACCCATGGAAAGCGAAGGTTGATGATGTCCTAACGCCTGGTGCCAGCCTGGCTCCACGTCCGCTGCCATTCCATCACTTCTCCTAAGATTTCCATGAGTACCTTCTCCATGGATCATGGGTATTGCCCTTGTTTGATGCACATGGGAGGAAGTTTGTGGATCGTTTGAGATAAGTGGATCTCTAGTTTCAGGATGGGAGAAATGTACCCTTGGAGGGTAACCAATTGGAGGAACGTCTGGTGTTGTGCCACAACTTCCCCTTGCTCTATTTAACGGGACCTTTTCTAAGGCCTTAACTAGTTTCTCATTTAACTGATAGTGTTTTTCGACTAGTGGTTCTAGGCGAGTAATTACTTCATTGGCAAGAGACTTGGACATTGCCGTGAAAGTTGCACTCATAGTATCATTGATATCTACAAGTATCCAATCAATTTGCCTAGAGTTAATATCTCTATTCTCTTCACTTATCCTTTGGAGGATATCCGTGAAAACTCTGGCAGACTCATGGGATTGAGTTCTGTAGTTAGAGTCAAATTGTTGTCTCTGAGTCTCTCTGGCTTCTACTAGCAAATTATTTACTACCTCCGTGTACTTTCCATACATTTGGTGTATAAGGCCACGACCAGTGCTACTTGGAGATGAGTTATCCCTTTGTGGGGTATCTCCAACTGACTCTTCATTACCATGATGAATTGGTTCACCATTGTTACCATTGATGTGTCACTTTTGTTTATAGTTTTTAGATGAATTTTTCTTACATTTAGAACTCCTTTTAGAGCATTTAGGTGCATAGTGACATGTATTATGTAAGTTGTGCTCTACTACTCCCCGTTTGCGTGTTTCGATGATTTTTCAGGTTATTTTGACTCAAATTGATTATGATTATCTAAGATGAAGCCTAATAATCATTGAGGATGAAGATAGCTTGCACAAGGATCACAATGCATCCGTTTGGGACAATTTCAAGTTAGAATGAAGCAAAGAGTTAGTTAAAGAAGTGCCAAAACTGACACCTGTTCACTATTTCGATCATAACTTTTGATACAAAATTGGTAATTGATAAATTCTAATTGGGTTGGAAACTAGACTTCAAGGGCTTTCCAATGATAGGTCACACGCCCCAATCGGACTTCTGGTTTGAGAGATACAGCCTTCGCAAGTTGATGCAAAATGGAAGTTTTCCCGCCCGATGGGATCAGGCGGTTTTAGCCCGATCGGGCCAGAGAGCATTTTCTTATGGCTGCGTTTTAGAGTTAAAAACAAGGGGAAAAGACTGCCGCCCGATGGGATCGGGCGAGCTTTCCCGATCGGGCGGCAGTCCGTCATATTTCAGAAACAAACAGACTCTCGCCCGATGGGATCGGGCGAGCCTGCCCGATCGGGCCGAGCACCCGAAAGCTTATTTTTGTTAGGTTTTTAAAGCTTCCTTAGGTTATTATAAATAGCTTAGACTTTTATTCTTGCATGACCCTTTTTTCTTGTACCCTTTTCAACACCCTTTTTTTCATTACCTGTTTTTCATTACCCTTTTTCTGTAGCTTTTCTTCAACATTTTCTTGAACCTTTTTCATTTTTTAGTCTTTTTCTCTCTAGCTTTAGTTTAGTTTTCTCTTCTTCTTTTTTCTCTCTAGTTTTTAATTGTAAACCCTAGTTTCTCTTTTCTTCATTAATTCATTAGTTTCTTTATTTCTTTCTCTTATTTTCTTTGATTTCTTTTTATTATGTTTTCCTTCTCTTTCTAGATGTAGTTTTTATTCTTTATTCCATGATTGAGTAGTTTTAATTTCTAGGGTTTGGGAATCCATGTTTATGTGCTATAATTCTTGATGGATATTTATTGTTGGTTTGATTAGTCATTGATATCTCTAATTGATTAGTGTTTTCATTGTTAATCTTGCAACCTGATCAATTGTTTGATTAATTCTTGCTAATAATTGTTTGTATTGACCAAGATCTTACTTTTAGAGGCTTGCCTACAATTAGTAAATCTGATTATGTTGAGCGACCGTACTAGCATATGTTGATTTGAGAGCGTTAAGACCCGACCGTAGGATTAACCTGTGCTCTAGATATCTAATTAGTTGAATTGAACTATTGATGATATTTTGATAGATTATAGTTATAAACATGGTGAACCATTGCCCTAGATCCTTTTAGTTTTATTTTCATATTTTCATAGTTTAGAACCTTAATTATTTTCATATCTGCGATCTTTTTTTAGTTTCACCATACCTTAGAAACTAGATTAAAACATCCATCTCTCTGTGGATTCGACCCTAATTACCCTACTACATTGTTAGAAGGTTTGCAAGAATTATTTTTGACAGGTCTACGATAGCCTATCAAATTCTGGCCCCATTGCCGGGGAGAAGGTATTGTTTTATTTAGTTTTTATTGTTGGTGAAATTAAACTGTATATATATATATATTTTCTTTTTCTTTTCTCTTATTTTCTTTCTTTTTGTGAATATATTTTTATATTTTTTTTCTTTGTTCTCCTTGTCTATTTTAGTGTGTTATGGAGTCGTATAATTATAGCTCAGAGGGGGATGTTTTTTCTAATTATCGAGGGCAGTATGATTATTCTGGGTATTATAATGCGAATGATTATGTTTATGATGCATCATATGATTGTCAAAATTTACAAAATTTGTGCATGAATTCCTATGAATATTCCCATTACCCAAATGAGTCTTATGTGCCTGATTATACCCAATGTTATCAACCTCAAGTGAATAATTATTTTCAACCCGAAACATCAGAGCGTCAGGAACTATTTAACATGATGAAAGAGTATATTGTTAAACAGCATGAAGATTTAAATGAATTAGCTCATGAAAACCAAAACATGGCGAAATCTATTGAATTACTTGCTGTGCAACAATCTACTAACCAACAGGTTATACTTGATGATAATGATTTTGGTGTTGAGAATTATACTTCAGAGGAGAAAGGCATTGTTTTGACTCATGATAATTTGTTAGAAGGTAAGGGTGTAATTGGTGAGGTTGGTAGTGAGTGTCTCTATGTTGATGAATCCATAGTTGAAAGTGAAGTGTCTTACACTTTTTCGATAAACTTTTCATCTGCATATGAGTCTAAAGTTGAGAGTGAGATAATGCATGAGTCTTTGTCGGTTCCATCTGATACTGTTTTTGAGTCTCATGTTCCCTTCTCTAAAAAACTTGATCTTATTCCTTCTTCCCCTTTATTTTATCCTCCATCGTTCCTTCTTTCTCCCCTTTTGAATAACTCTCATGATAATGTAAATGATGTACAATTAGTTTCTTTTCCTTCTTTTGAGTCATGTAAACAGACTAACGGTTTTTCTTTTTCTTCTTCTTGTAAATATAATTTTTCCTTTGATTTTTCTTTTTGTAGTTTTAGTAATTTTTTAGTACTAACTTTTTTTCATTTTTCCTTTCCACTCTTATATATTATGCTCTGAGATGTTTGCAGGAACATATGATAAGCTTCTTAGAGCATTGAACTATTATGAGTGGTCTACTAGTCTTAAATGGTCATGCAAGACCTTAAATCAGCGCTTATCGGAAGGCAACCCAACTTTATTCAATTTTTTTTTATTTTTTTTTTGGTTTGACTAACTTTGCTAATGTGTGATGAAGTCTTTTGCTAGGTACAAGCATAGCCAATTTTTTTTTTTTGGCTAAGTTCACTGCCTCTTTACAACTATCGATTGTGGTGGAGGTGTCGATGCTTTTTGACACTCCCTTTGATTACCCACCCCTTTTGTAAGTCTTACCTCTCCCTCATTTAATTCCTATTTTTTCACATTGAGGACAATGTGTCATTCAGCTTGGGGGAGGATGTTTGTCATCATTACTTAGCGTATGTTAGTTACATTTAGAATAGGTTTTTTTTATTGCTTTCATAGGTTGTTGCACGGTTTGTACTGCTCATTAGGAGTGGGAGTTTACGTGTAACCAAAAAAATTATACTGCTTTCTTAGTTGCATTAGTTTATTTCATCTCATTTAGACTTCATCTCATTTAGACTTCATTTCATTTTAGTTGCATCTATCGGACTATTGCTAACACTTTTGAGAACCTTGTTGATATTTTACTACAATTCTTGAGCATCATTCATGTTGTTCATGATTCTTCATAGCACGATTGTTTCGCAATTGATTGGTTGTGGTAAGATTGATTGATCTTTCTCTGGCTTGGTTTAACTTTACTATGCAGACGCCCTAACCTAAGTGAGCTTCTGTGCCTATAAACTGAAGTATCTGTGTCAGTTATGTTTTTTTTTCATGTGTGATTAGTTCCTTGGTTGTCGCATTGATCTTGATTTTGAATTAGTACTCTTTGATATTTGATAGTGCATACATTTTGATATGATTGAGGCATTCTATTTCATGATCTTAGCTCCAGAGTTATTATTGTTTTCATATTATCCTTCCTCTAGCCCCATTGAGCCTTTTCGACCGTGTTTAATTGAAACCTACATTACAAGCCATTGGCCTCATTTGATGTTTGTCCTAAGCCTAGCTTGGGGGAGCGAGTATTAGTTTTGGTTTGGTTTGTATTGAATTGAAGTGCTCTATTTGTGGTTTAGAAGGATGGAAAAGTATGTTTAGCGATCTTTGAAATTGAATTGAAAGTTCGAAAAAAAAGGTGAAAAATGAAATGAAAAAAAAAAGAAGTGAAAAAAAAAATTTGTGAATAAAGTGAAATAAAAAGGGTTATGATTGAATTTCTTGAGTGAAAAAGGTTGATGATTATATTTAGAGATTGTTGGTTGTTGCGTGGAGTTGTTTTGACATTTCTTGGTCATATTTTCAGTAATATGATGCTCCCCCTTCTTGGTTTTTCCACCACAATTTCCAAATTATTCCATACCTTTAACCTCAGCCCCATTACAACCCTTAAAAGTCCTCTTGATCATTGTGTATTGTATTGTTGAGTATAAAGTGAGTCAAAAAGTCAAAGTTAAAGAGTATATGTTTCATCTGAGTCGACTTGTTTTAGGTTGAGTGTCATTATTTATCCTTTAAACACATGAGAGATTTGAGTGCACATAACTATAGTGAGGTTTGTCAGGTTTTGTTAAATCCAGCTTGGGAGAGATGGTATGCGGTATGATTGGATAGTCAATTGCGATACATGACATGCTATGCGGCTTTGTTCGAGCTTGTTTTGATGCTTGGTTTGTGTAGTGATTATATCCCTCGTGTTTAATTGAGTGTTTGACCTTATAGTCCTTTATTGTAGGTTGTCTTTCTTTTCCAATGTCTAGGTCTTATTGCTTGGGGACAAGCAATGGTTTAGCTTGGGGGAGTTTGATGTGTCACTTTTGTTTATAGTTTTTAGATGCATTTTGTTTACATTTAGAACTCCTTTTAGAGCATTTAGGTGCATAGTGGCATGTATTATGTAAGTTGTGCTCTACTACTCCCCGTTTGCGTATTTCGATGATTTTTCAGGTTATTTTGATGCAAATTGATTATGATTATCTAAGATGAAGCCTAATAATCATTGAGGATGAAGATAGCTTGCACAAGGATCACAATGCATCCGTTTGGGACAATTTCAAGTTAGAATGAAGCAAAGAGTTAGTTAAAGAAGTGCCAAAACTGACACCTATTCACTATTTCAATCATAACTTTTGAAACAAAATTGATAATTGATAAATTCTAATTGGGTTGGAAACTAGACTTCAAGGGCTTTCCAATGATAGTTCACACGCCCCAAACAGACTTCTGGTTTGAGAGATACAGCCTTCGCAAGTTGACGCAAAATGGAAGTTTTCCCGCTCGATGGGATCGGGCGGTTTTAGCCCTATCGGG
Organism: Beta lomatogona; assembly: GCA_947646795.1. Lineage (NCBI taxonomy): Eukaryota > Viridiplantae > Streptophyta > Magnoliopsida > Caryophyllales > Amaranthaceae > Beta > Beta lomatogona. The sequence goes on from CANSNZ010001149.1 coordinate 147,697, forward strand.
CCCGAGAGCATTTTCTTCTGGCTGCGTTTTAGAGTTGAAAACAAGGGGAAAAGACTGCCGCCCGATGGGATCGGGCGAGCTTTCCCGATCGGGCGGCAGTCCGTCATATTTCTGAAACGAAGAGACTCTCGCCCGATGGGATCGGGCGAGCCTGCCCGATCGGGCCGAGCACCCGGAAGCTTATTTTTGTTAGGTTTTTAAAGCTTCCCTAGGTTATTATAAATAGCTTAGACTTTTATTCTTGCTTGTACCCTTTTCAACACCCTTTTTTTCATTACCTGTTTTTCATTACCCTTTTTCTATACCTTTTCTTCAACCTTTTCTTGAACCTTTTTCATTTTTTAGTCTTTTTCTCTCTAGCTTTAGTTTAGTTTTCTCTTCTTCTTTTTTCTCTCTAGTTTTTTTTAATTGTAAACCCTAGTTTCTCTTTTCTTCATTAATTCGTTAGTTTCTTTAAAAAGAAAACAAGAAAAAAATTAAATATAAAAAAAAATTAAAAAAAAATTGTCTCTGGAGGGATTGAAGAACTAGTTTCCATGTTGTGGAAACTTGGTTCATCCTGAGCAACTTTTTTATTCTTCTTAGAATATGTTTCCGGCATTTTAATAAAAACAACAATAACTGTTTTCTACTGTTAATTTGCAAAAGTATGAAAAGAAATATCACAATTTTATTATGAATCTTCTCCTCGCACTGTGGTCGCCAAAAAACTTGTTGGTGCAAAATCAGTTTGTTGACTTTGCAAACAAGTCAATGGACACCCAATAGTTTAGTATTGAATGCCTTGGGAGACTTAGTCCCTGGGGGTTACCGGTTTTAATTAGATAAAACCTTGCTAACGTACTCTATCGTAAATCAATTGATGATCAAACTACAACAAATTAACTTCAGGCGAAAAACAATAAATGGAGCAAACAATAATTAATCTTTTAATTAAAGTATAACATTCCCATACATGCCACAAACTTTGAGATTGATTTTACAACTCACAAAAGGATAAGACATGCTGGACAACTAAAAGGAAGACACAAAGGTTGTTACCTCCATGGTTCCTTACTTCAATAGGAGAATTAAAGATCTTGGCGCCAGAACATGTTCTACGTCTTAAAAAGTAAACTATAACCCCAGAAGGGGGTTGAATTAATGCTAACGCTAAGTATGCTAAGGAAAGAAATGCTTGTATTTGATGAGTTGTTCGTTTTTTTTCTGCTTGATGATGGTTTATCTAATTATAGAGAAACGTAATATGTAACTTCCATACGTGCTAGGGAGGGAAAATGTTTAAATCATATTTGATTCAAATCTCCTGGTATCTTGAAGTTCTTTCTTCGTTGACCTTGACTTCCGTTGACTTCACTTAATGGACTTTATACTTATGTTGGGCCCTTATATTAAAGCAAAATAAAACCTTTTGAGGTCTATTCAATGTACCACAATAAATGTTACTTGACACCTGAAAATGATAGTAACAATAGTGAAAGTTCATATATAATAAGTTTTAAGTCAATTTTCCAAGAAAAAACTTCTATCTACCTCATTTATTCGTTTTGCCCCCTTCCCACCCCCCAAAAAAAGAAAAGAGCTTTCACATGAGCACAGTTATAGCCCAATGGGCTATTCTGAACCTAAACCCAAACGCATAGATTCCCAGACATCACATTATCTACAGACTATAGCTCACGCTCAGCAGTGAGCACATCTGAAAATTTCTCCAAAATATTCCACCCTATAAAGCCCGTTATCCCTGCTCCCGCCATTCATTTTTCACAATTCACTCGCAGAAGAGAGAGAGAGAGAGAGAGAGAGAGAGATGAGAAAGAGAGGACGAGCAGCGACTAAGAAGATATCGGCGGCCGATTTTCTATCATCGCCACCAGAAAGACGCAAGAAGTCCACCGAATCATCGCCGACGAAATCGTTTGATTTCACGCTCAATTCTCCGATGACGAACGCAGGAAATCGCCGAAAATCACCGTCGAATACTTCGCCGCTACGTAAACCGGAGGTGTCATCTTCGATATCGGAGCTGAAAGAAACGGTGTCGTCTAATCTTGACTCCATCAAGCGTCAGGTTGAGCGCTCTCACTCTGACATCCTCAAGGAGGTCGAATCCTCTAATACTCGCCTTCACAAGCGCTACAAGGTCTCCTCTCTAACTAACTTGTCTCTGAACTTTCCTTTACTTGTTTTTTTTTTTTTTTTAAAAAAATGGACGTTGTTTTCATTGAAACGCTTAAATTGTGCAATCCGTGTTGAGAGTTAGGTTATATTGTGTCTGAATATTTCTAGGGTTTCGCTGATATCTTGCTGATTTATGAATGCTTAGATTTGTTGATTGCAACATAATGCTGAAATCGTGCGATTATTAGAAGCGATTTGGTTAATTTCGCAGATTTTTTTATGCATTTATTGTTACGAGTAACTGAAATTTGAGTTACAGGCGTAATTATTAGTAATATTAAGACTTCGAATTATCACATACTGATTTCTAAGAAATGCCAGAATTCTGTGATTCGTGCCAGTGAGCGACTAGGATAATAATATCAGAGTTTGTCTGCAATTGTTGTTTCGAGTAATTAAGATTCGAGTTACAGGCAGAGTTGCTTGATTAAGTTTTTGACCTGACTAATTAATGGATTCTAATCTGGATTACATATATTGGTTCGACATGATTATATTATAAATTGCGAATGAAAAATGACAAATCCGTGCTTCTTTCCTCATAGATGAGAATTTCTAGATATTCCCTGTGAGCTCTGGTACTCGTCCAGAATTGGTTTGCGCCGACTGTAGTAAGCTAATGTAGTTACCTATCGGGCCTGTTTTGTTCACTTTAAGTTCAGATGAGGTCTAATAAGGTCTAATAAGTTCAGATAAGTTATAATCATCAAAAATAAGGTATGACATTGTCACAAAATAAGGTCTAATAAGTTCAGATAAGGTATAATAAGGACTATAAGGTCTGATAAGTTCATATAAGCAAAAATAAGTTGAATAGAATAGGCCAGCTTAGGTTACAGTTACACAACTAGGTTACCCAACTAGGTAGGGTGTCTGTATTGAATTTGGTCTTTTGCTCTTGTGAGTTTTCTCATAAACTTCACGGAATCATGTAATATTGATTTTACATATGACTATCAAGTATCAACCTTTCAAACATAATGTTAAAAATAGTCTAGCATCATAGTATAAGCATTTTTCAGTGTGCTAAACAGCTCACGTGCACTGAACTTGTTTTCTTGAGATCTTTATTGTATTGGCCACTTTGTAACTAAATCCCAATCTGTATGTTGAATGAATCACTTCAACAAGTTCCTGTACTGAATTAATTCATCTGTTGCAGTGGAGACTTTTTTTTTTCTTTATAAATACACTTTTAGTGTATGTAGTGAGTTCAGCATCATGATTGTTTGTGTGTGCAGGCTGCACCTTGTGACTCCTTTATGTCATTGCTTTTGACTCAAATGTGGTTTCTCAGTTTCATTTCTCTTGTGGCTCAATTGCTGATGCAATAACCTTTCAAAAACAGCAGCTGATGAGATGTTTTGGCAATTTTGAACAAGGACTGAGATAGAGGTGTTAATTAAATTTTTTAAGACATAAACAAAGACTTTGAATCTGTTTGCCTCAAAATCCAAATTTCAGCTTAAATCTGTGCTGCCAAATGGAGTATTGTGTGCTTTAAGTTTGGAATGGACGTTGCCATCTCGATAGGCTCAGAGACTAAATATACTCTTTGCTGTATGGAGGATTACAATTTACAACTACTGAGACTTTGATTATTATAACAGATTCAGACTCAAGCATGTCAGCAACTTATGGATGAGATAGACAAGGAATTTAAGAAGATGTCTGAAAGGATAGCTGAAAGCTCTGAAGCAATGAAGGTATTACATTATTGTTTTCTTCAGCGCACAGTTGCCACTTGCACGTTCTAAGATCAATGTTTATTAGATTAAAGTTAATTTTTGGGGTTTGACCATCAGGTTTCCTATGCTGAGTTCATAGTGGATGCACAAACCAGTGCCTCTCGTGGTATGTTACTGAACTCTGATACACTTGGGCTAAAACTTGTGAACTTTGTGATTGTTTTCCCACTTGTGTTTATCTGCTGATGCGTGTTTCCTGTGTTCCATAAACCACACAGTAGAGAAATTTAAAGCAGATTCTGTTTTGTTTTTTCGTTCTTGGTGTTTGGGGATATTACAAATCTCAATGCTCAAGTCTCTGATTTGGCCACTGTTTGGTTGTAGCAAACTACTTGTGTCTTAAAGAGACTCTTTTTTAGTGCAATTATTTACAGCAAAAGACATAATATTAGGTCTCCAATTCTTTCTACCTGTTTGGTGGGCCTAATTATGCCTGGAAAAAGTGGCAATATGATTTGGGTATCAACTATGTTGTAGGTGAGACTGTTTGCTGTACTATATTAGTAGTAGTGAAAGATTTAAAATTCTAGATGAAGTTTACTTGTTCAATTTTAGTCCATTTCTGTTTGAGTTTTCTATTATTGATACTCTATATGAGGTGTTCGTGCAACTAAGCTCACTCTTAATGGCAATGTAAAGTGCAAGTAATGCTGGCTTTATATAGGGCAAATGTGAAGGTGTATTGGCTGTTCAAAGATTATGATACTCAAATTTGAGCTGCTTACAAAAGTTACTTTCGTATTGTGGCAGAATCTATTTTCTCCTAAATTGAATATAAGTGAACTGAACATACAGTGGACATTTTTTTTTTTACTTCCCGACCAAAAGAGAGCGTTATTTTCTACGCTCTTTTCCCTACTTGAGGTGCTTTATACAGGAATAGGTATTTAAATTTGAATAAGCTCAGTTTAGCAAATTAAACATCAATGCAATGCATGAGACCTAGACTATGGTGTACATTATGAGTGAGAAAATAACTTTTCAGTGTGGAAGTTGTGCGATTAGAACACAGTACCTTTAGTTATAACTTCTTATATGAGCTGATAAGTTTGCATCCATCCTTTATTTATATGTATGCAGTGTGTAAGACATCCATCCCAGAGAAAGCAGAGTCTTTTGAGAAAGCTATCGATGCTCTTCGGAACCGCTATGGGATCTTTTGTACACCGACTTAAGTTGCTGTATCCTGTTTCCTGGTAAGTGAAAACTGCTGCCACATAAGTTTCTCACTGTGTATGGGAATATGATTTAGTTAGCAATTGCATGACTAGATGAGGCTTTGATCATATTAATAAGGGTTTTTTGTCAGAAAGGACCTAATAAAATACAAGTTTTGTAGGGAAGGACCTAATAATTTTTTGTTGTCTAAAAGGACCTATTAAAATACTTCCGATTGTTAAAAGGAACCAGTTTATGAATTTCAGGCCAAAATTACCATGTTTTGTTTTTGGGTGCCTTAGGTTTGTTGTTGTAACTGTCACCTTAGTGTAGTTGGTGTTTAGTGTAGTTGGTGTAAGTGGTAGCTTAATGGTACCACAGTTGTTTTAACTTCTTTTGGATTAGCAATGGAAACTTACGTATATGTATGACAATTCCACTGGTTGATGCTAATTGATAATACATTTGGACAACAAAAAAAGTATTCATGCGCATAGTTTTTGGCTCAAATATATTTCATAGATTGCAATAGAAGGGGTTACAATTCCATTCATTACATACAGATTACAAAATGAGTTGTTAGAACTTGGTTTTTTCAAACCTAAGGCACCCAAAAACAAAACATGGTAACTTTAGCCTGAAATTCATAAACTGGTTCCTTTTAACAATCGAAAGTATTTTAATAGGTCCTTTTAGACAAATTTTTTTTATTAGGTCCTTCCCTATAAAACTTGTATATTATTAGGTCCTTTTTGACAAAAAACCCTATTAATAATTCTGTTTTCTCTGTGCTATATACTTAGCCTGGTAGTAAATCAATTTGCTAAAATTTTGAAAGATACCTTGGTTCCATAAAACTGGTTTATGCTTTTCCTTTAAACACATTGTTGTTCACCATCAAATTTAGGTTGTTTCCCTTGCACACTCCAACTCGAGTCTGCTCTTCATTCAATCGTATCACGCCTTTTTGAAATTGGCATTTTCGGTGGAATTTCAGGGACAAATCGCTGCAGTTCAGATAATATGTTGTCAGAAAGATCGAGTGAAAGACACTTGTAGTCTTGTAGATGCCCCCTTTTAGCATTCATCCAAAGGATAAAAAAGTGTACATAGTGGAGTTTCCAGTCTAGCAAACAAATAGGTAAAAGAAGTAGTAGCATACTAGGTTGAGAAGGATTCAGGTTCATTTGAAAGGGTTATACTTGAACATTAACACAAATCAAGTCTTCTTTTTTCAGAGTGTTATGAAAAAAGGTCAGTGCTCAATTAGCTACTTGACATACATTCTGATTCTTGCGTTATTTCTGCATTTAAGCTAGCTTCTTTTCATCAGGTCACTTATGAGTGGCTTAGATTGTCTTTCATGCTGGGAATTTGTCTGAGAAACTTGAAACTTCTTAAGCCCATCGATAAAGAGTAATGATTTATGGCTTATTTTCAGTTAGCTCTGTGCTCGGAGCAGTCTTAATCAGACTCAGACCTTTGTTTTGTATATGAAGTACTCCATAAGATAAGGGTCTGGATAGCTGAATGGTAAAATATTCACCTACTCATTAATGAATACTCCAACTTGATATGCTATACAACCAAGTCAACCAACCTATTGGTTTCCTAATCCCAGCATGACTTAGGAAACTTTGCCTGCTTAGCTATCACGCGCCTAAAAGTACTGAGTTAAACAATATACTTTCCTAAACCTATCTACACATTGCTAATCGATACTTCATTCTTCTCAAATACCTATAACACTTTGACTTTTACACTATAACACTATTCATAATACTTGACCACATCATCTTATAAATGCGTAAAAATCAAATAAATGCTGTTTAAATAGTCTCAATGTATGTATACGGGCTTGCATCATTCTACTCCGGCCGGCTTGGGGACTTTGGGGTAGTCAGATTAACGGAAAGCCAAACTTGGTAAAATCAGATTTGGTGGCGCGACTGCACAATTTTATATATTCCTCCATTTGATAACACAACATAGGGGGAGACAAAAATCACACAATATTTGAAGTGCTTATGTGATAACGAGAGAGATAGAGATGAGTTAAAGAGGGACTTATGTCATGTATCAATATTATTAGTGAACCTATTAGTAAAATAAGAAAATGTTGCATTTATCTTGGAACTTCCTAAAATATGAAGTGTTGCACTTATTTTAGAATGGAGAAAGTATTAATTTGAGGGAAAATTGACACGAATAATCCCAATTTTCACTCGTCTTCTCAAAATAATTCCAACTCCTAACTTTTGAGGGAACCTTTTCAAAATAAGCCAAACTATCACTTTTCTTGCCTAGACTAATCCATTTTCGGTCTATAATATATAGAAAAATTAATAGTTTGTATTATTTTGAGAAGCTACCCTATAAGTTTGGGATTATTCTAAGATAATTCAAAGATGAGATTATTTTGAGAAAGACTGGTGAAAGTTGAGATTATTAATGTCAATTTTTCCTTAATTTAAATATTTAAGGTCAATTTCACACCATAAACGGGCTTATAAATTCTGCTCGACTAGAAAGATTGATTCACAAACCGGACTCAATTTAGTTTGGGCCAAATTGGACTTAAAAATCTCTATTATGTTACAATTTACTTTTTTTGTCAAAAAGTAGTTGTCACATACTCACATCGATTAAACTAGAGGTGATCATGGGCCGGGTCGGGCCGAGCCAAAAAAATTTGCCCATTGGCCAAGTCGGGCCCAAATCCGGGCCAAAAAATTGTTCCCAAAGCCCGTTATTTCGGGCCGGGCCGAGCGGACTTTTTTGGGCCAAAACGGGCTGGGCCAAAAAATTAGACTTAAGCGTCTTTTTTGGCTTGTCCAAAGCCCGCTCAAAAAAAAAAAAAAAACCGGGCGGGCCCGACCGCGGGCCAAAAAACCGCGCCCAAAAAAAAATGGCCCTCCGGCCCGCCCGGGCCGGCCGTGGCCGGGCTGAAGTTGATCAGCTCTAGATTAAACTAGGGAGTAGGGGGTGAGCAAAAACACCAGATACCACCAATGCAACAATTATTCAGTAAACCGCTGAACTATTTCAAACTTCGCAACTTTCAGTATCTTTAGTTCTTTACTAGCCATGCCTTCGACAATAAAGTGCATATCATTGCTCTCAGTCTCCAACACAAAAAAATATATTCTACTGGACATGTTTAAGATTAGATATCCTTGCTCCATCCTTGACTTGGACAACACTATCAAGTATCAATACACAACCGCTGATAGTATTGGGTGTCCATTAACCAGTTCTCTTCTCAACCAATCATCGTCACCTATGACCTATCCCCTTGATTAATTATTGCTGTACTGCTTCCCATGTTCCAGCCAACCCTATTGCCCATACTCTCATAATACCCGGTGCCAACTGCCAATATCCAGGGGTGGACCCACCTGGGGTCCTGGGTGGCACATGCCCTACCATTATTTTTAAAAAAAATTAGCTTAAAAAGAACTAAAAAAAAAAAACGCGTGACTCCGCCTCTCAGTGTACTACTCTTACTATAAAGACTACAACAATACTCGAATTCCCAAACGGGCCAAATCCCAAAGTCCTACTTGGCCACTCCCAAAACATTATAAAATATCTATACTAATATATTAAAAGGTGTTCCGCAATAAGGAACTGTGCCACATTGCGCTATCCTTTAGAGTTTTGGCTTTATGTACTACACATACAATAAAAAAAAATAGATTATTCATAATCATGGTAGAAGATTTGATCCCATGACCTCAAGCTTGTATATTAATGTATTAACCCCTAAACCAAGTAATATTTGGTGTTATAATTGCAATGTAAAATACTAATCAATAAAATATATAAGTACCCGGGGCATAGGCCGGGCCTTAAAACTAGTTAAAACCTAAAAAGGAGCTTTTAGAAACCTGTTGCAAACCGTGCTGCAACCTTACCTAGTGACTGACGGAAGGACTAAAGGAGGCGCCACATCCCACAGCTTCAACGTGTTGTCAACGTCAGTTTGTCAAACGCCACATCTCCGGTTTTCTTTTTCCAATTCTCTCTTAGAATTTTCAGTTTGTATTTGTTTCATATTCCTTATTTGCTTAAATTGCTTTTTTGATTGAAGTTGAATGAAAATACATTGTTTTTTTAGTTGATTATTAATTTGTCCAATTGTAATTTGTATAGTATGAATCAAATATTAAATTTGTTATAAATATGAAGACTCGAGTAGAACAATTCTCTCTTAGAATTTTCAGTTTGTATATGTTTCATATTCCTTATTTGCTTAATTGCTTTTTTGATTGAAGTTGAATGAAAATACGTTGTTTTTTTAGTTGATTATTAAATTGTCCAACTGTAATTTGTATAATATGAATCAAATATTAAATTTGTTATAAATATGAAGACTCGAATAGAACAATTATGGAAAAATTGTTAGATTATGATTTAAATGAAAATAAATTTTTGTGGGTAATTTTATATATTTTTGGATTTTTTTGAATTTTCGCATAATGTTGAATCGGTTATTTTGGTGCCCCACCATTATTAAAATCGTAGATCCGCCCCTGCCAATATCCTCTTCCGCGTCCCCCACAACTAACCCCTATCAACGCAACTTTGGCATCTCTGCCCCTAAGGTGCACCCTCACCCTCGCCTTTGAAACAATGTCTGCCAACCGAAAGACAAATTGAACAACAAACCAGAAACAGTTGCTCAAGCTCTCACAAAACCCGTTCTTGTATAAAGCAATGGATGGAATTCGCACTTCGCAGCACATGGAACTTGTATCTCCTCTTGCTCCCAGTCCCGGAACGTTGTAGTTTCCATGTTTGGAACCAAGTGCAATGCTGATGGCATGGTTGGCTCAACTCGTCACTAAGGTTTTCATCAATGGCCTCCCCGATCTACAAAGAAACCTTTAGTGTAGTTGTGAACCAGCAACCACCCGTCTCACACTTTCTTTTTCCGTTAGGAAAGATTGGTCTTTGCCATAATTATTAACAATGCCTTCCTCCTGTCATTTTCCAAAAACAAACTGTATACCACATAAAAGTGATTTGGTTTGCGTTAACATAATTTTTCTTTTAATATTCAATCAACCAGGATTTTCTGTTAAAAATAATTTATAGAATTAAGGCTTTGGAAAAGAACTCAAAGAAATAATAAGAACCTAAGAAAGTGAACACATAATATTCAGAAACACACTAGTGATGAAATTTTCTTTAACACCTAATATAGTAGTTTATACGTCTAAGGGTGCGTTTTCTTCCCCTTATAAAATATTGTAGTTTTAAGAAGGTATATTATCCTGATTGTAGTTCTTTTGATTAATAGCGTGATTTAATTGTAGTTTCCTATTTGGTTGAGCATAATTGAGGGGGAACTAAGAGCACCCTTAATGATGAGTTAAAAAAAAGATCAAATACTTGATCTTAAAAGGGTGCTCTTAATGATGAGTGAGAAAAAGATTGAGGGGTGATTGGCGTCAAAAAATTGGTTGGGACGATTGAAAACATGATCAGGCGTGGGAGTGGGACCCACCGCATGATATGATAAATTGTAACTTTTTTTGGCTTTCCCCCAAGCCAAAACGACGCATTTTGGCTGGGGCTGTAAACGCGTCGATTTGGGGAGAAAAAAAAAAATTGCTTTTCCCGTAGCATGTCGGCGATGCGGAAGACAAGGGCAACGAATTGCGGCGTGTCATTTGTCTTACTTTCCACGTGTTGGCCTGTTATTGGCCATTAAAAATATAATCGTTGTAAATTTTGCAACGGTTATAATTTAAAAAATACCAACGGCTCTATTTTTTCGAGCTCTACAAATAAAGACCCATTTTGCTATATTTTCTCCATCTTCACTAATTTCTTCTACTTGTTCTAATTTATTTCATTAACTCTTCTTCTATTGCTCTTTTATTTTAAAATTCTTATAATTATGGATCCTAATCATCCTAATTATATAAGAGCATTTCATTATGTATATTATGTATTTCGTTCCTAATTAAGTTTATAATTCGTTCTTGTATTTCATTATATGTCTCTAAATTAAAAATATATTAAAAATGCTAATTGTGTCTCATAAATTAATTATTAGATCGTTAATTATGTATGCATAAGATAGTGGTAGCTAATTTCGTATTCAATTAATTAATAAAAATATATTAAAAACGCTAATTGCGTATGCTACGTATTAATAATAGCTAATTATGTAGATAACTTAATTATTAAAATGATAATTATAATTTTAAAATTAATAATTTAATTAATTAATAATAAAATAGCAATTAGTAATGAATATTTCATATCATTAAAAAGTAAATAATAAAAATATTGTATAAAGGTAGTTGAGTGATGAGAGAGAAAAAGTAGTTGGGTGGGGTCAAAAAGTAAGAGAGAGTGAAAAAAGTAGTTGTGATGATTTTTTTTTGGTTTATTGTTAAGAAGAAAGTGGGAAAAGATTGTGGGATGTAATTTTTTTAGAGAGAGAAAAAAAAGTTAGAAAGAGAGTGGGATGATCTTATTTCTCAATCATCAATAATGATGCTAGGGAGTAGTTGTGTGTTGACGATTGGGGTTTTGAAGGTCTTATCATTCTTTACTCCTTTGCTTATATAATACTCCCTCTGTTTCTTTTAAATTGTTACACTTATCACGCATGCCAATGCAAATGCAAAATTTTGAGGATATATATCTGAATATCTCTAGTTTTGTATTTGTAAAAAATATAAAATGTACATATTAATAAAATACACACTAAGACGTATCTAACAAGATCCCACATGACTATGTTTCTATTCACGTATAAATCACAAACAAGGATTAAAGTGCAATTTGTGGATAGTGGAAAATGTCAAAGTGTAACAATTAGAAAGAAACTGAGGTAGTACTAGTATTATATGCACATGATGCTTGCGAAAGTAAATAATATATATATATATATATATATATATATATATATATATATATATATATATATATATATATATATATATGGAAAAATTAATTCTAATAATCCAACCTTTGGCCCGTTCGCTCAAAATAATCCAACCTTTTGATTATTATTTAATAATCCAACCTTATAGTACGATCCGCTCATATTGAGCCTTGACCTGTTGAAACAGGTTGGTGACCATTGAAATAGGTTAATTAAACACGTGTCGTGTTCTAATTCGTTCTAATCTAATCAATCAATTTTAATTTTAATTAAAATATTTAAAACCAAACCACACCACACCACATCAACCCCCACCCAACACCCCCCACCCCCCCCCCCCCCCACCCCTCACCACCGCCAACACCCCCCACCGGCCACCCCCACCACCGCCAACACCCCCACCGGCCACCCCCACCCCACCCATCGCCAACACCACCCCCCCCCACCCTCCACCCCACCCACGCCAACACCCCCACCCTACCCACTACCAACACCACCCACCCCCCACCCTTCACCCCCACTTGCCCGGCATTCCCACCCCCACCCACCCATCGCCAACACCCCCCACCCCACCCACGCCAACACCACCAAACAACACCCCGCCCCACCACAACCACGCCAACAACCCCCATTTCACCCACACCACCACCACACAATCGACGGCACCAACCACCACGAAACTTTTTACACAATCGCCCCCACCACCCCAATTCAAAATTCCAAGATGAGAGGCGTGGCATCATCAAGCGAAGAGAGAGAGAGACTCGAAGGGGGGGCGTTCTTGCGGATTCGGAGGGGGATGCGGGGGAGGGGGAGGGGATTCGAATGGGGATGGGGGAGGGGGGGGGGGGATCCGAGGGGGGATGCGACGGAGGGGGAGGGGGAGGCGCTGGCTGCGAGGGGAGGAGGTCAGGTGGGGGGGGGGTCAAAGTGGGGGTAAGGGAGGCGGGGGGGGGCGGGGATCTCACGGTGGGGGCGGGAAGGGTAGTGGAGGGGAGGGGGTGCTACAGCTGGGGGTCGGGGAGGGAGGGGGTGAGGGAGGGAGGGGGGGGGCGGGCGGGGAGTGGGGGTGGGGTGGGGATTGTGAGCGAGGGAGTGGGGGTGAGCGGGGGTGGGGGTGGGGGTGGGGGTGGGGTGGGGGTGGGGGTGGGGGTGGGGATTCATGACTAGTAAGGGAGGGAGGGAGGGAGATTAAAGGAGAAAATGAAAAAAAAAAAAAAAATTTACCATTCCAACAGGTTACTGGTCACATGGTGCATTATGAGCGGATTGGGATAAAAGGTTGGATTATTAAATAATAATCAAAAGGTTGGATTATTTTGAGCGAACGGGCCAAAGGTTGGATTATTAGAATCAATTTTTCCTATATATTAAGCCAAGGGGGGAGCTATGGTGTCCTCCTTTGAAAAGACTTTTTAACCCTTCATCCAATAAAAATACTTACCTATTAAGATTTTGAAATTTTCCTCAATCATAGTCCTTCCTAATTTAAAATATGTATATCAAAAGAAGTTCAAAATAGCTAAAATAAACTTTCATAAAAATATGTGTAGTGAAAGAAAAAATTTATGATTGAAGAACAAATTAAAATAACTAAAGCAGTTTTCAAATCAATTACAAAATCAAAGACAAAAATTTTAATTTTACCTAAACTTTGAAATGCAATAACAATACCAACATCCATTAACAAGTAATAAAAATACCAAGAAAACAACTTATTCATCAAGTAATTTTTATATTTTGTATTTACACCAAACGATATTCAATTAGAACTAATGATGATTGTAAATTACATTCTTCAAAATTACACTTAAATGAAATTTAATGATAACCGTCAAAATAATCCACGCACGCATCGCATGCAAAGAAGACTAGCCATTATGAAGGAGCTACACTATCACCTTACTTAACTAGCCATTGGTAAATCAAAGTATTGCATCAAAACGGAAAATTTAATCAATTAACAAAGTTTCTGGCACACAATTCCTTTGTCTCAAGATTGGTCTTTTCCCTTGGGCAGACTAAACTTGCGATTTGGCAAGATATGATTAGCCTTTAGTCAAATCTCATAATTCGATATTTTGCAGATTTTGCTGACATTTACATTAGTTAGGTGTATCTATGTCTTAGTTGTATTGCTTGGTCAAAGATATCAAAGGAGGTTATTACTTAGTCATTCTCTAGGATTGTCTTGCTATTCATTAATACTATGATTTTATGTTAAGAGTAGTAGGGCGACATATATTTTTAAAAATGTAGCTTTCCTATTTTCTGAGAAATAGTGTTTCAAAATGGTGGAAAATAATTATCCACTTATCCTAAAGGGTAGAATACATTTTTTCCTTAAAGAAGGAATGCCACTATTTCCTTTACTTTTTCTTACCTTTCCTTTACTCCCGTCCATCTTTTGCCTTCCTAATTCATCCTTCCTATTCTCTTACACTCTTTGCAAAAAACTGAACATAGGAAAACCGATTTACAATTATCTTTCCCATTGAAAAATAACATTTTCTATTAAAATCGTTTGTCCCATCAAATGGGGCCCAGATGAGAATTATCAAATGACCTAAATTTCATACTCCCTAATTTGATAATGCACCCCGGATATTTGGAGCTGTACTAATCCCACAAGATCTGGAACTGGAAGTGGGCACGAAACTTCAATTCGATATGTTGATTTGTTTAGAGATTCTTCCAAACGAGATGTGCTCAAATAGGAACCACGTAAGTTTTCTAGGGAAGGGCAGCTGTATAGAATAAGAAATATCTTTGACTTCCATGTTGCAGTTATTAGCAACTGGATCATTTTCAGCATTATTTTAACCCTGCATGATTATATGCTGGATTTTTTTTGACAGGAATATTAGTCAGTCATTTGAGTCACATTGAAATGGAGGATTCCAGCAAGAAAAGTAAAAAGTTTGATTTAGTTATAAAGTTTAGCTTGACTTCAAATTCCCGGCTCAATAACTAATTGACCATTGGCCAAAGCAAAGCCGAGCTTGTAAAACTTGCAAAAAACTTTATCTAACCAACTGGTAATTTACTCACTGGAGATAAACATTAATAATTAGCAGAGTTTTATTCAATAAAATAATTATTTTTAATTGTCTATTTCTAGTGGGTAGTGTAACGGACCCCATGCCTAGATGTATCAATCTCCATAAAGTTGTAAGTTGGCTTGAATATTCCAATGAAATAAAATATAGTAGTTACATACATATGTAAGAAATCTCAAGGTATCCATAAATAAATGATAAAATATTACTTCATATGGGAAGGTGTTTTGAGTTGTACAAATATCAAGTTTACCTACTGGTCTAGGGAGCATTTAAAATTAGATCATCTCTTATATTTTTTTATTTGCACATTTTATATTTATATTTTACATTTTGTTCAATAAGACAAATTTGTAAAAAAAATGTATTTAGGACACATATTTTTAGGTGCTCTTGGAAGCACCTAATAATTCGCATGCAAATACTAGGATTCTAAATTCTAACCAACCTTTTGTTATCACAGGTTCTTAATACATTGGTTGTACAATATACATTGTAAAATCGATGCAACTTTTTGCTCTCAACGTGATTACGTGAACCATTTTACTTAGAAAGTGTAAAAGTGATTCCTTTTGGGTAAAAATTGAGGTGGTTTTACAATTACTTTATCATGCATCCGAAACACATTTGTTTTTTTAATAGCATTCAAATGCAGGAAACTTAACTCTCAAGTAACTAATTTTTCACTTTAGAATTCTTTTAGCAGTAGCCAGGGTCTTTGACTCTTTGTTCTCCTTTAAACAAGGATACATTAATGATTATTGTTTCGATTGTGAAACGGGTGACCGCCTTGTGTTGAAAGTAAGTCGCAGCGGAATGCCTATCATAGCCATCATAGAAATCCTGCGAGACAGCGAACGTAAACTATCCCTAGGGAGTGTCGAAAAAAAAAATCCCTTCGACGGTCAAGTAAGATATATGGCCGATATCAGGGTAGACAGATAGAAAGAGTGTTCAGAGTGTACCTCCACAGAAGTACAAATGAGATTCTTATAGTGAGTCTGTACAATTGTTAACTCTTAGATGCCCTGTAACCTCAGTCCACGTGTACAATCTTTGTCTAGCCAACTATAGCTTAGAGATTGACCCACGTGTACGTCCGGGATGACCATGACCGTTATGGGCCTAACGGTCATTATCACGCACTGAGTGACCTTGAGATATTATCATTAACTTCTCGTCGTGTCCGTCATTGTACTCACGTCCGCTATGGTAGTGGCCGTGATGAGAGTGAGGTTTATATCCATACAAATAGTCCCCCCAAGCGTCTATGGCGTTAATGCCATGGAGGTTCTTCGGTTGCGATGAGGATATATATAGGCCAATATGCACTTGGCGTGTCATGTTTCATCGGACCATTCTTTAATCTATGGCAAGTCATGTGGCCGATATGAACCTTTGGTCTGTCATATGACCATTTTATGACTTTGGTATGTTACCAGGCCGTTCTGTCATGTGACCATTTTTCTTTTGATCCCAGCCGTATACATGGCTGCTACTATTCTTTGATTTTTGTCTGACCAAATGATAATTATATATATATTTTTATTTTTATTATTTTTGTTTGACATTTTTGTCATCATTATCTGTATTTTTGTACTCGAAAAAGTACAATTTTTTACAGATGTGACTATATTTTTTCAAACTTTTGATTTTTTATTGAGTCCTTTCTTACTCTTTGGACACGTGTCGCTCATCTAACAGAGTGATGGAGGGGTTTTTTACCCAATCGTTAGATCAATAGCACTATATTCTTTTTTTCTTCTAAATTTTCAGAGAGTTTGTTGTCAAGCTCCCAAAAGAATTGAAACTTTCTGTGGGTTTTCAACTTCGTTTTTGATTTAAAAATATTATTCTTTCGTATTTCTTCTAAAGTATTACCAGGCCTTCTTTATTTTTTATGGCTGTCTATTTATCCTTGAAATTACTTTCCTAACTTCCCAAAATTAAGGAAGTTTGCTACTACTTTCCCATAATTTGAACAAAATTTTGCTTTGCGATTTCCTATTTTGTGGGAGAATTTCGTGGCAAAAATTTGGTTTTTACTGGGATTGATTTTTCCGGCATTTACACGGCCTGAAGTCTAGGCTTTCATCCTTTCGGTCTCCAGTTTTCGGTAGATTTGTGTTGCTGCCCCACCTACGTACTTCGCCGGCGTTTCTTTGCTCATTTCAGTCCGAATTTCCTTTTTTCTTGGGTTTTACTGGAGTTTTGAAGCACTCGCTTGGTGTATTTTCGAAGTATTTCTTGGTCTAAAATTCCCTTGGGATTTTTCTCCTTCGTTCTTGGATTTCACCTGGATTCTCGAAGCATTTGTTGGGCTTAAAATTTCCGGCAGCTTTATTAGGTTATATGCTCTGAAATTCTCGCGTTTAACCCAGATTTGCTGCTGGTTTTTCGAAGTTTCTCACGACCCATATTTTCCTGGCTCTTACCGTCGTCCTTGCTGCCATAATTCAGGCGACTTTCCTTTGAAATTTCTAGTGAGTATTTTGGAAAATATTGCTTTTTTACCGACTTTTCAAGCTGAAGCTCTCCTTCCTTCCTTTAATTCGTCTTGTGAGATTTTTAATATATAATTTGGACCAGTTACTTTGACGGTTTAGGGCCCATAATATCCTTGCTATTGGACTCCCTGTTTCCGGAAAATTTCCATACTCGCAATTTTCTTCAAGCTTAACAAAGAAGGTAAGTTCTTCCCACCTTTTGAATTTTTCTTCCCACCTTTGTTGCTCATGAATTCACATGACCAATTTTTGATTGTCTAGTTGATGTAGTACCTAAGTAAGAATTAGTTGAGCATGTAGGACCAATCTGATTTGGATGGTAGCATTAGGGTGTCTTGTGATGTTGTTAATCATGAAATTTTGTTGAACTCTGAAAACAATCTAATGAGAGAGTATGTTTTGGAGTCTGGTGATAAAAATGCTTTGCGTGAGTTGTGTCACCAAGTCCTTGCCTTTCGTGCCAAGAAATTAATTTATGTTGATGTCGATCCTAGGTTAGATTTTCCCCCCTTTGCGACAAAGATGCTTGGCTAGATTGCCTAAATGATGTCGGAATTGTTTTTGGTGGGTACTACTAGTTGTTAGCGTAGCAGAGAGGCATAACCTTTATTGATTATGTGGAGGTCGGGAATTCATATTATGAGATGTCCGCCAATAATGAGACCGCTTAGCAATAATGGTAATCTTGGTGAAGATTGAGAGATCAT
The DNA here is from genome assembly GCA_947646795.1 of Beta lomatogona. NCBI lineage: Eukaryota > Viridiplantae > Streptophyta > Magnoliopsida > Caryophyllales > Amaranthaceae > Beta > Beta lomatogona. Next base: position 165,964 of record CANSNZ010001149.1, read on the forward strand.
CCCATACCCGATTGATGATGAGTTCTGTCGGATTTCGTTGCCGACCACATATAGTATGGGTCCCTTGAATGTTAAAAATGATACACCCATGGCGTATTGATGCTATTCAGTGAGATTATTGTAGAGTTGGGGAAGAGTTGTACCGTTTTCCTGACGAGTATAAGCTAGTAGTGCCTAATTAGGGTGCCGTTGTGACTGACTGCCCAAAAGGGCATGTAGCGACTTATGCTCATCATTTTGATTACAGACTATGTTTTCCTCTTGATTCCAGTGTTGCAAAGTTCTCGAAGGCTTTTAATGTCGACCTAGCATAATTGACTCCTTTGGTTATTCGCAATATAGTTGCGTATGTTTGGGCTTATCGCTTCTTAGGCTTCCCAGAGACTTGTAATTTGCTTAGACACTTGCATTGGTTGAGGAAAAATGGGTCGGCTTGCTACAAGGGTTGGTGATCTTTGTATACTTCTCGTGGTAAGATGATTGGCCGAAATCTTTCGGCCAAAAGGGATGGCAGGGTTGCTTTTTTTGGGTGAAGGTTCCTGACGATTTTCCCCTTCAACGCCATTTTACTAAGCCGCAGACGAAGATGGATCACATTCCCTATACCAGTCTTAGCGAGCGTGAGCAAGATTCCTTTGATTAGTTCTCTTTTGTTGAGGAGAATGATGATGGTTCTTTATTAGGAACGTTTTGGAAACTTGGCTGCCAAATGCCAACTATATTCTTGGTAATGAGCAGCTTTCAGCAATGCGTCTTTGCCCCTAATTTTGATGTCAGCCACATGATACAAAAGACGTGTTATAAACAAAACATATGCATACATGTATGTATAAAAAAGAAGAGAAGAGAAGAGAAAAGGGTAAGGACCAAATATATATATATAATAAAAGAAGGAAATCTTACGACAACAATCTCATGTGCAAGCCGGGCCGCAGGAGCAAAAAGTGAATCAGCAGGCCTGTCCAAAGGCAAGTGCATCCCCCGCAAGTGCCGATACCCAAGAGTGCCACCGATCTCTGGAACATCACCAGACAAAGACTCATCCTCCCTAACATCTAAAACAGGTTGATACACCTACAACTAGGGGATAAGCAAAAAGAGTCTTGACGACATCAGGCACTGGGATCTCTCTCCTCTCGTACTTACTCGGGATGACATAAATGTAAGGAGACCGACTGGACGAGGGAGTGTTCGTCTTAAGGGCCTCTAGAGGGTGTTCGCGAAGAGAATCACCCTGATTCCCAATATTTGCGAGTGGAAAAAAAACCCGGTAAAAGGCGCGGCGGAGTGAGGAAGAGCGGCGTAGCCTCCGAATCTAAGGCTGGCATCATAGGGAACGACATCACCATGACAATAGGCTTAGAAGTTTGTGCCTTCTTAGAAGGTGGAATCTCCTCAGTAGAAGGAGGCATCATGGCCTAGCCTCCTTGTTTCGCCACCGCGGAAAGAAGGGATAGCACGATCGGCAAAGGACATATTGGTCTCAAAATAACGCGACACTCGCCTCTACCACCTCTGCTACCACCCCGGCCAGAGACTCGGCATGTGGCACGGCGTAGTATTTTCATTATAGAAGTCAAGGAATAACTTACTAGCCGGATGAGTATGGCAAAGTTGCATTGCTGAAAGCTTCTCATTACCAAGAATATACTTGGCATTTGGCAACCAAGTTACCGGAACATTCCTAATAAAGGAAACTTCATCATTCTCCTCCTCAACGAATGAGAAATAATTAAAGGCATCCTGCTCACGCTCGCTAAGACTGGTACAGGGAATGTGATCCAACTTGGCCTACAGCTTAGTAAAATGACGGCGAATGGGAAAGTCCTCAGGAACCTTCACCCAATAAAAGCAACTTTGGCATCCATTTTGGCTGGAAGATTTCGGCCAAATGGTCATATTACCACGAGAAGTATACAAAGAACACCAACCCTTGTCGTAAGCCGACCCATTTTTCCTCAACCAATGCAAGTGTCTAAGCAAATTACAAGTCTCAGGGAAGCCTAAGAAGCGATAAGCCCAAACATAGGCGACTATATTGCGAATAGCCAAAGGAGTCAATTGTGCTAGGCAGACATTGCAAGCGTTCGAAAACTTCACAACACTGGAATCAAGAGGAGAACGGAGTCCGTAATAAAAATGATGAGCATAAGCCGCTACACGCCCTTATGGGAAGTCAGTCACAGCGTCACCCTCGTTAGGCACTACTAGCTTATACTTGTCAGGAAAACGGTACAACTCCTCCCCAACTCTACAATAATCTCGCTGAATAACATCAATACGCCAAGGGGTATCAATATTAACAGTCAAAGGACCCATACTATATGTGGTCGGCAACTAAACCCGGTAGAACTCATCATCAATCAGGTCATGGATGATCTCTGAATCATCACCAAGGTTACCATTATCGCTAGCGGTCTCATTATTGGCGGACAACCAGAATCAGTAAAGGCCCTGCCTTTCTGCTACTTTGACAACTAGAAGTACCTTCACCAAAATCATCCAGGCAATCTAGCCAAACATGCTGTCGTAAAAGGGGAATATCTAGCCTAGGATCGACATCAACATAAATTAATTTCTTGGCACGATGGGCAAAGACTTGGTGACATAACTCGCGCAAAGCATTTTTATCACCAGACTCCAAAGCATGCATACTCTTTAACATAATTTAATGGGATGTCATGAAAAATTGAGATTGTTTTTCATAGTTCAACAAAATTTTATGATTAACAATATCACAAAAACCTTAATGCTACCATCCAAATCAGATTGGTCCACATGCTCAACTAAGTAAGAAATTACTAAGGTACTACATCAACAAGACAATCAAAGATTTGTCACGTTAAGACATGAGCAAAAAAAGTGGCAAGAAAAAAGAAAATCATATCACCAAATATGCAAGCAATCATCCTATTGCAATCTTCAAAATCAAGCAAAATGCATTTTGGCAACAAAAAGAAAAACATAAAAAGAAAAAGAGGAATGAAGACCATACTTTACTCTTAAGCTTGAAGAAAATGGTAGAAAGTATGGAAATATTCCGATAGCAGGGAGTCTAGGAGATCAGAAATTATGGGCCCTAAAATTGTCAAAGTAACTTGTCCAAATTATAAATAAAAAATCTCAACATCGAATTAAAGGAAGAAAGGAGAGTTTCGACTTGGAAAGTTAGCAAAAAAGCAATATTTTTGTAAATACTCACCAGAATTTTCAAACGAAAGTCGCTTGAAATTATGGCAGCAAGGATGGCAACAAGAGCCCGGAAATTATGGGCTGTGAGAAACTTCGAAAAACCAGCAACAAAAACGCGAGAATTTCAGAGCATAGAACCCTAGAAAGCTGCCGGAAAATTTCATCCCAACAAATGCTTCGAAAATCCGGTGAATTCCGAGATCGAAGGAGAAAAGTCCCAGCCAGAAAATACAGAAAAGCTGCCGGAAGTTTCAGACCAGCAAATACTTCGAAAATGCAGCCAAGCAAGTGCTTCAAAACTCCGGTGAGAAACGACAAAAAAGGAAAATTTCGAACTAAAATGAGCAAAGAAACGACGGCAAAGTATATAGGTGGGGCAGTAACATAAAGCCTCCATAAACCGGCGACGGAAAGGATGAAAGCATGAGATTTCAAGCCATGTAAGTGCCGGAAAAATCAGTCCTAGCAAAAGCAAAATTCTCCCATAAACGAAATTGCAAAGCAAAAGTTCGTTGAAGTTATGGGAAGGAGTAGTAGCAAACTTCCTTACTTTTGGAAAAGTAGCAGAGTACTTTCAAGGATAAAGAGTACTTTCAAGGATAAAGAGGAAGCCATAAAAGATAAAAAAATAAAGAAGGCTTGGTAGTGCTTTAGAAACGTGCAGCAGTAGCTAAGAACTACCAAAGAATAATATTTGTAAATCCAAAAAGGAGTTGAGAACCCAGGAAATCTTCCATTCTTTTGGGAGTTTGACAACAAACTTTTTGAAAATTTAGAAGAAAAAAGGGAAATAGTTTAGTTGATTAAACGGTTGGGAAAAGCCCCCTCCATTACTCCGATTAGATGGGCGACACGTGCCTAAAGAGTAAGAAAGGATTCAATAAAAAACGAAAGTTTGAAAAAATAGTGTCGTATTTGTCAAAAATTGTACTTACTCAAAAATATAGACAATGATGACAAAAAATGTCAAACCAAAATAATAATAAATAAAAGGAAAAATTGTAAAAAATAATCCCAAGTTTCAGGTGTCTTCCCATATTAATCCCAAGTTTAAATTATTTTTGAATAATATGAAGTTTGGGAGTCATCTTCCCATATCGTTCTAAAAGACCTATAATCCTTTGAACCAATTTTAAAAAGTTGATAAGACACCATTTTATTTAAAAAAATCACCCCTAATCGCCTTCATCACCACTCCACTATTAGAATGAAAGGCAAACGGAAATGTTTCACGCGGCGTATTGACCTTTAAAATGAGTTTTAAGCCGACTTTTTTCACTAGGGACCAATAAGGGAAGACTACTAACAAACTTGAGATTATTCAAAAATAATCCAAAGTTGGGATTAATTTGGGAAGATGGCCAAAACTTGGGATTATTTTTGACAATTTTTCCTAAATAAAATATATATATATATATATATATATATATATATATATATATATATATATATAGGTATATATATATATATATACCTATATATATATATATATATATATATATATATATATATATATATATATATAGGTAATCTTTTGGTCAAGCAAAAACTAAAGATTGGTAGCGGCTATGTATACGGCTGAGATCAAAAAAGAAAAATGGTCACATGACAGACCAATGTGTCTAACGGCCACATAAGAGGCCAAAGTCATAAAATAGCCATATGATAGACCAAAGGTCCATATCGACCATATGACAGCCATAAATTGAAGAATGGTCGGATGACACGCCAAGTGCGTATTGACATATATATCCTCATCGCATCCAAAGAGCCTCCATGGCATTAATTAATGCCATAGACGCTTGGGGGGCTAGTTGTATGGGTAAAAACCCAATTCTCATCACGACTACCATTATAGCGGACCTAAGTACAATGACGTACACAACAAGAAGTTAATGATAATATCTCGAGGTCGGTAGGTGTGTGATAACGATCGTCGAGCCAATAGCAGCCATGGTCGTCTGGACAAACACGTGGGTCAATCTCTGCGCTACAGTTGGCTATACAAAGATCGTACACGCGGACTAAGGTTATAGGGCATATAAGACAGTATAAATACCTCATATGTACTTCTCTAAAGGTACATTTTGGACACATTCTCTCTACTTCCTCTCTTTACCCTGATATCGACGATATATATCTAACTTGACCGTCGTAGGGGGTTTCCTCGACACCTCCCGGATGTAGTTTACATTCGCTGTCTTGCAGGGTTTCCAGGACGACTATGCTAGGCTTTCCATTGTGGCCGCGACTTCCAACACAAGATGGTCACCCGTTTCAAAACCGAAACAACTATATGATAGGCTCTTTGATATTTCCCGTCACAGTATCATGATTCACGAACAGAAAATTCCATATATTATTGTTGATAGTCAATCGAATACGTCTCACCATTAATTCATAACCATAGTAATACATATATATTTCTTTTTTTTTTTCAAAAAAGGGTAATTTATGGCTAAAGTTTGACTTCAAATATTGTATGTGACATACAAAAGAAATGGAGGAAGTAAATTATGAGCATAAATATATATGAAAAACATACTAATTTGGAAAATGGAAATTCTTGGGTGAACTCGTTACACCACAAAGTTATGGTGTAACAACTCGCTTACATGTGTGAAAAACATTCATCTGTTACTCTTTTCTTTCTCTCCTCCATAATCAACCCTGCCGAAACCCAAAACCAAACCCTCGAATTTTCTCTCTCCACCTCCACTCCATATCCAACCAGTCCTTACTCCATATCGAATTTTCGTCCTCGCTACTACAGCCTCAAGAAGATCTTCCGATTCTGTCAACTGACGAAGCTTCTATGTCTTCTTTTGATGAAGTTCCAATGCTTCTTCTCCACCTGATTCAACTCACCCGCGCTGAAGAGCTGCTTGTCTATATCTTCTGCTGATGAAGCTCACAGAAAACAAGGAAGATGAAGATGATCATATGCTTGAAATCTGATAGAAACGAGGAAGACAAAGTGATGCTTGAATTTCCGTTGATTTAAATATCTAGTAACTCTTTTATGTAATTTCCTTGGTTAACTTAAAATCCAGAGGAGTAAGAGAATGTGTTCGATGAGAAACTTTCCGATGAAATATCTCACCATTTTCCACGGTTAACCGGGATGATGCTTGGTTAACTCAAAATCCAGGCGATGATGTTTGGTTAACTTGTTTTGTTGAATGAGCCGCCATTAATCATTTTTCGTTCAATTATGTGATTCCAATCGAGTTAATTTGCTGAAATTATGGTGGAATTCTTTGATAATTTGGTGCAAGAAGGGAAAAATGATATTTATTTCTCATGGAATTCGTTTAATCACTTACCTTATTTCTCAAAATTGAGATTTATTTCTTGTCCTCGATTTATGTTCTTCGATTTCAACTTACCTCTTCTACTTGAATCAAATCTGAGGAGAGAGAAACTAGAGGGGAAAGAGAGAGTGAAGGGAAGGCAGTGAAAAATGATATAAGCGCCAACAATAATAATATCATTTATATCAGTATGTGTAATAATTACAAAGAACTGAAAAATAATAATGAAAATAGGGGAAAGGATACAAATTTGCTGAAAAATGACATAAAAGTGAGTAATAATGATATCAGTTGGTGTCATAATGATAAGTTATACTACTGTTTCACAATACATGAACCATTTCTCATTTAGGCATTATTCATCAAGCAACTTTGATAATTAATCTCTCACCATTACGTAAGAAAAAACATAGTCAAGTGGGATCTTGTTAAATTCGTCTCAATGCGAGGATTCCAAATATCAATTTTTTATAATTTTTACTTATACACAATTAAAGATATTAATGTCCAAAGAAGAGTATTAGAGCGCGTGAAAAAGCAAATGGTGCATGTATTGTAAAACGGATGAAGTATAAAGAGTTAAAAAATGATAATAAAATAGGAGAAAGAAAAATGACATAAAAGTGAGTAATAATGATATTATTTCTCTTCTAAATGATGTCATTGTGTAACAATGATAAGGTATATAAAGAGTTGACAAATGATAATTATGAAATACATAAAAATTATACAAGTTTGCTGAAAAATGACATGTCAGTTATAATGATATCATTTCTCTTACAAAAGATATATGTTTGTGTAATAATGATAAGGCATACAAGGAGTTGAAAAATGATAATAATGTAGGGGAAAATAATATGAAATAGCTTCAAAATTATTTAAGTTTGTTGGAAAATTAACATAGAAGTCAATAACAATGACATGAATCAAATTTTTTTAAAAAAAATTGAAATGAGACAACTCTATAGTGATGTGAAATACGCCGATAATGACATGAAACACTAATATTAGTTCACATATATAAGATGTTACACAATAATTTATGGTGTAAAATGTCACACATAAAACGCATTCTTAAATTTATGCCAATGTGTACATTGAAATTTTTAGATCTTTATAATTTTTATCATTATGTAATCAGAAATACTAATAATCAAAGTTACGTTTTGAAGCTGATAAACAGAGCGAGTAAACGGTCAACTACTAACGCCAACTTGATAATGGCGGAAAACTACTGCGACCGCGAGTTGCAAGAAAATATGCACATCACGTTTAGTTTTTTTATTCAAGGCTAATCAATCTAAAATTCATATACTTCAATCAGCCAGTCAGATAGTTGCATAAGAATGACAGCTACTTTTGGAATAAAGAAATAAATAACGAAATACTATGCATTTTAATGCATATATAAATTGGAGCTGATCTTCCATAAACTGGAAAACAATTCTCACTTCTTCTCCAAGAAAAAAAAAGCAGTTAAATAATGGCCATTGATAGTCTTAATGGCGGTTGCGCGAGCGCTAGGAGCTTTACAATACAGCTCTTAGCAGGGCGCTTCTTCGTGGTATTTGCTACCATCTTAATCCTTAGTTTTATTGGTTCCGCCTATATATTTGGTCTATACTCAGGTGACATCAAATCAACACTTGGGTATGACCAAACCACCCTTAATCTTCTTAGCTTCTTCAAGGACCTCGGGACTTATGTCAGTGTCCATGCCGGTCTCCTCATGGAGGTATCCCCACCTTGGGTGGTGCTCTCACTTGGAGGCATAATTAACTTCTTTGGCTACTTCATGATATGGCTCTCAGTCACTCACCGAATTGCTCACCCCCGGTTTGGCTAATGTGCCTCTACATCACCATTGGTGCTAACTCCTTAGGGTTCGCCAACAGTGGAGGGCTTGTGCCGTGTGTCCAAAACTTCCCTGAGAATCGAGGGGTCGTGATTGGGATCTTAAAGTCGTATCTTGGGATAGGTGGGGCTATTATGACTCAATTCTACCATGCCCTCTATGGAAATGACTCCAGTGCAGTTGGTGTCATTTTGGTCATTGCTTGGCTACCTGCATTTGTTTCGTTGCTCTTTGCATTTAGTGTCCGAGTCCTTGATACATCCAAAAGACAAATTAAGAGAGACAAAAAGTTCTTCAATGACATCCTTTGCATGTCTCTGGGCCTCGCGGGGTTCATCATGGTTATGATTTTGGTGCAAAGAGAGGTCGAATTTGGCAAACCTGGTTATAGTGCGAGCTTTGCTGTTATCATTGTTCTCCTCGTATTACCTATCCTTCTAGTCTTTAGAGAAGAATATGCTCTTTGGATAGCCAAGCTTAACAGAAGCAATACCCTCTCTGAGCTAAAGATTGTGCCCAAAGAAGATGAATCTCCTGCAACACATCAAGCTATCGCTACTAGTAGCTCACCAACAGCAGGTCGTGATGAACAAGCCAAAGTATTATGGTACAAAAATGTGTTTAGCCCTCCAGCTAAGGGTGAAGACCACACCATCTTACAAGCAACTTTTAGTATCGATATGCAAATTTTGTTCCTCGCGACAATTTGTGGCATAGGAGGGAACTTAACCACCATAGACAATTTAGGTCAAATTGGAACATCATTAGGGTACCCTAAAAAAAGCATTAGTACCTTTGTCTCCTTAGTTTCTATATGGCAATTTCTTGGGCGTGTGATGGGAGGGCTCATTTCAGAGCGCTTGTTAGACAAATATAAGTTCCCAAGGCCCGCATGCCTCACCATTGCACTCTTTGTATCGTGCATTGCTCACCTTCTCATAGCCTTCAACGTGCCTTATGGGCTGTATGTAGCATCAGTTATCATGGCATTTTGCTTTGGTGCTGAATGGACATACCTCTTCAGTATTATATCCGAGCTATTTGGGCTCAAGCACTATGGTACGTTGTACAATTACGGCTCATTGGCTGCTCCACTCGGGTCTTTCATATTCAATGTGAGAGTCGCGGGACATTTGTATGACATGGAGGGACTAAGACAACTCGAGGCATCGGGGCTCACGAGGAAGCATGGAGACGAGTTGCATTGTTATGGAGTCAAGTGCTACCAGTTGGCCTATTTTATAATTGCAGCAGCTACCTTTTTTACTGCACTTGTGTCTTTGATTCTTGTGGCTAGAACTAGGAAATTTTATAAGGGGGACATCTACAAGAGGTTTCAGGAAGCTGAGAAGGATTCTTCCTCAATAACTGATGAGACAGTTAGAGGGCACTCTGGGAGGAAGGAACAAGAGATGAATTAAATACTTTTTAGGTGCTTTTGCAATCGTTAGTTTCTGTAATTTCATACAGAAAGTGGATTGATGTAGTAAGTCAAAGTGTAAGCATAATATATATTGTCCAAAACCTTAGTACTTATTAGCGTATTAGCTATAGAAAACTTTGTTCATCCAACATGCTTGCGCTGTTTCAAATTGCAATGCAAGGCTATTTTAGGTACGGTTTTTGTTTTGAGATTTAAGTCATTCTAAGACATGTAAGATCATCATAATCTAGGTCATTTTTATTATACTAATGCAATAATAGAGTGTATACTGTATACATATGTGTGGTTTTAATGCATTTTCACAAAATTTCAGGAATTTGTAGTACTTTATATGATATGGTCATCGTGTGAAAAGAAAAAGGCTTGAAGTGTGACTTTCCACCATAAAGGACAAGAGCAGAACGTGGATCAACAGCTTGATGGCTTAGATTAGACTTTTGCCTACCTCAATTCTTAAGAAACAACTAGCTGACCATTAGAAAGCGGGTTAAACAATGATAATTTTGACAAGTGAATCTAGTCGAGGCATGTGATTATAAATTGGTAATATGTCTTGGCAAAGGAAGCCAAAAGCCTTGCTCGATAAATAAGATTCATATAAAGCAAATACTTCATAAGTTATTATTTTGACAACATGGTCAGTCAGAGCTCATAAATGTTGATATGAGCTGCATTTAGAAATAAGTATCAATATGCTTGCCAGATTATAATGGTTTGTAACCATCAATGAATGATAAGAAAGACGAAGAATTCAAGACGTATGTAAGAATTACTGAAAGCTCTGAACCTTGAGGATTGAGGTTATTACATAATTGGCATGCAATGCCATACATGATACACCAATGTTTATTCATTTTTCACTATTTTACATTTAGGCTCCGTTTGGTAGGGTGTAAAATGTTTTTCATGAAAATGAGTTTTCCTTTTCCTCTCATTTTCCGTTGTTTGGTTTGGTAAGAGGTGTAAAACATGTTTTCCATCAAAGGGAAATAGCTTTTGAATAAGTGAAAATCATTGTCCTTTGAAAAAGAAGGGAAAACACATTTTCCTCCCTCCTCCTTAGCAACCTCTTGTTCTCCTCTTATCTATCCTCTCCCTTCCCCTCAAAAAAAAGAAATGCTAGTTTTAATTTTTCCCCTAAAAAAAAAAAAAAATTCCTCTCCCTTTTCCCCTTCCATTTTTCTTTTTTCCATGAATTTTTTTTACATTGAACCAAACGAAGGAAAATTAGCTTTACAATTAAATTTTCCATTGTAAAATGTTTTATATGAAAAATCTTTTTACATTGAAAATATGTTATATCCAATTTAACGGAGGTATATATAGTCGACGCATGAACACAGGAATCCATATAATGGTCAAAGGGATATTCACAGCTGTACTAATCCCATAAAATATGGAATCATAATTAAGCATGATTTTTCAACTTGTGGATTCTTGTGTTCATGGCTTCATGCGTCGACTTTTCAAGAATGATGATAGTTAGTACTAATAAAATGACGTATCGGTATAATTAATTTGTGGCCCAAAGCATGAATCTTCAACCTGTGGAATCATGTGTTCATGAGTCGACTTTTCAAGAATGATGATAGTACTAATAATAAAATGACGTATAATTAATTTGTGGCCCAAAGATTGGTTGAGAGATTGTCATAATTTATGAGTTTTGCGATTTGCCGTAGTCAGCAAATCACCATAATATTATGCAACAATTGAGTTTTGGAATTTTTGAAAGTAGAGATATCCATAACTTCCTAACTTCCAAGTTATGTCATAGATAGAGAATGGCAGAGTGTTGTAGTCATACACTGTCTCCTTCAACCCACTTGTTGGAAAATTGACTGCATCATCTAAAACTGGAATTTATTGAGTGAATTAGACAAACATTGCACCGAAAAAATATGAAATTAACTTAATGTATATCGTTAACGGCGAAAGTGGTGAAAGCACCCCTTAAGTTTGTTTCTATTAATTGTGTCCTCGTGAGCATGAACTAGTCCTTAAGAAAATAACAATACCAATTACAAATTCATAAATTCCAGATGCCACATCAATTTATTCATGTTTTTTTTTTGCCAAGTAAGAAAGAATATATTGCACCAAAACCAGGGAAACAACCTAAGCCTAAACCCAGGACTAGTGGTACCTTCTAGGAAGGGCTCACTAGAGCAGGCAGGCAGAAAACAACAGGCTCACAGAGCCAAGCTATTACAAACTATCGAACCAATCTCTATCTGTACCATTGATTTTCTTTCCTAATACTTTACAAATCCTATTTTTTACACAAAATTTAGTGTTTTGAATGGTATGTTCAAGCTGTGGAACAGTCATATCCCAAACTGTTGAGTTTCTTGTTCTCCAAACCTGATAGGTTGTAGCAGCAATAGTAGCAACAAGCACTTTCTTTTTGAACAAGGTTTTATAGTATCTATTTACCCATCCAAGCAAAGGGTATAACCTGAGCTTGATACTTTGAATGCCTAGCCATAATACAATGGCTCTGAGGCATTTCTGACTGTAGGCACATTCAAAGAATAGATGTGTGCTTGATTCTGGAGCTTGATCACAAATAGGACATTGAATGCTATCACAAACCCCAAATTTAGACAACATATTTCTTGTTTTCAGTCTATCATGAAGAGTGAGCCATAGAATAAATATGTGCTTTGGGATAGAAAATCTATTCCAAACATAGGTGTGCCAACTCACCTTCTCCCCAGCTTCACATAGAATCTGATAAGTGCCTCCAATTGAGAAAGAATTGGCTGTGAGCCATGATGTGGAAGTGAATATAGTTGTACAAGCCTCCTTGGCTCTGCAAATATACTTTATAGCCCAACTAGCATTGACTGGATGTTGATACACATACACCAACCAATTTTTGTCCTTGATATAGATAGCATGTACCCATTTCACCCATAGGTTATCCAGTTTCTTAGCTATTGCCCATGCTAGCTTGCCAACTGCAGCTTGATTCCACAAAGCCAAATTCCTAAAACCTAGGCCACCTTGATTCTTCTTGAGACATATAGTGTTCCAAGCCACTGGACCTGGTCCACTGTCATCATAGGTATCAAACCACAGGTAAACTCTACACACAGCATTAATTCTATTGATAACTTTTTTGGGGAGAATGAACATTTGATTCCAAAAAATCACTAATGCTCATTAGAATTGAGTTCACTAGCTGAATTCTCCCTGCAAATGACAGATGCCTTGAGCTCCAGATTTTGATCCTAGCAACCATTTTGTTGACCAACAACTCACAATCACCAGCTTGAAGCTTCCTAGTGCTGATAGGACTCTAAGATATCTAATGGGAGATCACCAAATGAGAACCCTGAGAGGCTACCAATAGAGTCTCTAATGTTATCATCCATCCCACAGCAATAGATGAAAGATTTAGCTGGATTTACACTAAGCCCAGTAGTATCAGAGATGGTGTGAAAGGCACTCAACATAATTTGCACAGCTTGCACATCACCTTTGCAGAACATGTGTAGATCATCAGCAAAGTATAAGTGATTAAGCTTGAGATATCTACATCTAGAATGAAATTGAAAGTGTGGATGATCACCAACCAGCCTTCATACACCTTGAGAAGTATCCCATACAGAGAGTGAAGAGAAGGGGGGATAAGGGGTCCCCCTGCCTAATCTATCTCCTTGGCTGAATCAAGTCAGTAGGACAACCATTAATCATGATTGAATATCTGGTTATGGACAAGCAAGTCATGATAAGTTGAGTAAAGAAGCTGGGGAAGCCAAGTTCATTCATGATTTCCCTGATAAAACCCCATTCTACAGTATCATAGGCCCTTTTGAGGTCCAACTTCATCAAGCAACAAGGGGGAGCATTCCTTTGATTGTACATTTTGATCAAATCCTAGCATATAAGGACATTATGGAGAATAGATCTACCTGAGACAAAGGCACCTTGGTTCTAAGATATGATATCTGGAAGAACTTGGCTCAGCCTTTGGCATAAGAGCTTAGAAATGCACTTATACAGGGTAGTGCAGCAGGCAATGGGTCTGTAATCACTTACTGAGGCAAGGACAGGTAGGCTGTTCAGAGTGCGGTCTGGACCGCACCACACCGCAACCCAAACCGTCTTTTCATGGTTTGGGTTGGTTTGCGGTTTCAAAATTGCGGTTTGGGTTATGATTTCAAGCAAACTGCAGTTTGCGGTTTGGGTTGGGTGTTAATTTTTGTAAATCGAAACCGCATCGTAAACCGCAATTTTATATGAATTTTTTTTAAAAGTTTTTTTTATCTATTTTGATTTTTTTAAATACACTTGACAAGGAGGCATACAAGTATACAACTGAAAAAAGAGGTTTGAGGTAAAGAACTTGGACACTTTTGATAAATTATTATTTATGTTTAATTATGAAGTAAATTTCATATTTATTTGGACTCTTTATATTTATTAAAAAAACAAATTTTTTACTCCTAGTTTACGAAATTAATGTCGCGGAGGAAAAGATGGTTAAACCACAAACCAAACCGCACCAAACGGTTTTGTGCGATTCGGTTTGGGTTGGTTTGGGTAAAAGTGTGGTGCGGTTTGGGTAAAAATGCGGTGCGATTTGGGTTGGGAAAATGTCAAACCGTATATTGGCGAATTGGGTTGGGTTACATCCCAAATTGCACCAACCCAAACCGCGAACACCCCTAGGGACAGGCACTTTTGGGACAATTGTAATTGAGGTCACATTAACCTCTTTTAGAATTATCCTAGTTGTGAAGAAATCTAGGATGGCCTCATAAACATCATTTTGAACAATTGGCCAAGCAGTCTTGAAGAAGAAGTTATTGTAGCCATCCAAACTAGGAGCTTTCTTGTTAGGAATATCCATAAGAGCCTTTTTAATCTCTTCCAAACTAAAACCACATTTCAGTATTTAACTGTGTGCATCAGTCAACCTTGCACCTTTATCAATGATCATTAATTCACGTGGCTTCTATTGTAACACCCTGACAATTCTTTGTTTTCTAAAATACCTTTTTAATATAAAACTTAGAGAATTATCAAAGTATTATCGCCCATGTGAAAACGTATCGGCTTATTCAGAATTTTGCAGCTGAAAACATAATAAATAAACTTTAGACATAAAAAATAGTCAACCCAAGGAGTCAACTCTAAAAGTCAAACCAACATAAAGTCAAAAGTCAACCTCCAAAGTAAAAGTTAACTACAATACTCAAAGTTAACTAGAAAAGCATAAAGTCAAAGTCAAAGTAAAGTCAACACAAGCTCTTCAATCCCGAACCCATGATGCATCATCTTCAAACCTGTAAATGACGATGCACTATTGATCCCTAGAGATTGTTCACCAAATGGGTCATCACAGGATCAATAAGGCATAGCCATATTCAACACATACACACAAACTACGTAATCAGCAAAGCTGAGTACTACATAGCAAATTAATAAACAATCCTAACATATACTAATAAATACTAAGCAAGAATAAATGAGAATATAACAACATAGCAGACTACTTTACTAAACTAAATTCCAGAACTAGTAAGTTAATTAATTTAGATGGAATAGTTAATTGAACGAGTTGTCCAACCAAAACCAGTCTTCAATTTAGAAGACGGAATATGGGTGCGACTCCGTATTCCCATGACCTACAATATCGAGGAACCTTTTAAATAAAAATAGGACACGGTAATCAATCTGGTCCCAAGAAAAACCATGGGCTACCACCATGTACCCCAACTCATACTAGTCCAACACTTCAGATGTGTACAAGTCTAAAGCTATTGTTATCCACGTGTCACTTTACATGATTAATCATTTATTACTTGTTATGTCTCACAAGTAGAACAACAATATAATCATCAAGTAATCATAAACTTCCATTTTTATCTTAGGATTAGATAAGTGATCATCAACTTATAATCCAAGAATAATTCTAATATTAAATCCATAACCTTAATTAAGTGTTGAACCAAGTCAACAAACAACCAACCTTTCATAGGTATAAAAATCAACTTACCAAATAAGGCCATCGGTCCTCATAAAGTAGTTAAGTAAATCATGGGAACAACATGATCCAATCATGATCCAAATCGACATAAATATTAATCCCTCATGTGAATTAATAAAATAAAGCTTCCAAATCCCATATGCTTGCATCAATCTTCCATACAAACATAATAACAACGGTTTTTTCACCAAATGCCCCCGAGTTTTCGGTTTATTCATGAGGTACACTCGCACTTTTGAAAATACACGAGGTACCCCTCAGTTTCACTATAATATACCCAAATGCCCTTAATGACTAACGGCGTTAACTGCCATTAGTCATTAACCCTAATTTTCTGTTTTAAACCCTAATTTCCCCTAATTAACCTAACTAAACCCTAATTTCTAACCCTAAACCCTAACCTTAACCTTAACCCTTCCCCACCCTCCTACCACCCCCTCCCACCACCCCCCCCCTCCCCCCCACCCCAGCAGCCCACCACCCTTGCCCCCGCCCCACTCCAATAGCCCCCCCCCCCCACCCCAGCAGCTCCCCCTCCCCCCCCCAACATCCCCGCGCCCCAACCCCATCCCCCGCGTCCCCCAAACTCGATTTTCGCAACCCTCCCCCTACCCCCGTCGATTTCCGCACCCTCCCCCACCCACCCTCATCCATGTCGAATCCCGCCTCCCACCAAGAGCGTAGATGATGGAACCCATAGATACCCCCACCCACCCACTCGATTCGATTTTTGCACAACGATGGTCGGGATCTTGAGCCTCAACCGCCTAGTAACTTCACCATCTTTCTCTCGAACAACCAAACGTACACGGGGGTGGGGTAGGGGCGGGGTGGGGGTGGGTGCAGAAATCGACGGGGGTAGGGGGAGGGTGCGGAAAATTGACGGGGGTAGGGGGGAGGGTTGCGAAAATTGAGTTTGGGGGACGCGTGGGTGGGGGAGGGGGGGGGTGGAGACGGCGAGGGATGTCGGGGGTCGGGGAGGGGGAGCTGGTGGGGGTGGGAGAGGGGGCTATTGGGGTGGGACAGGGGGCAAGGGTGGTGGCTGCTTGGGGTGGGGGGAGGGAGGGGTGGTGGGAGGGGGTGGTAGGAGGGTGGGGAAAGGTTAGGGTTAAGGTTAGCATTTAGGGTTAGAAATTAGGGTTTAGTTAGGTTAATTAGGGGAAATTAGGGTTTAAAACATAAAATTAGGGTTAATGACTAACAGCAGTTAACACCGTTAGTCATTAAGGGCATTTGGGTGTATTATAGTGAAACTGAGGGGTACCTCGTGTGTTTTCAAAAGTGCGAGGGTACCTCATGAATAAACCGAAAACTCGGGGGCATTTGGTGAAAAAACCGTAATAACAATATCATAACCAACATGCTTCACACAACGACATAAAACATGCAAATCCAACTTAATAGAAATCACATATGAACTAAAAATAGTTCCCTATGCATGATATTACTCAATTCTCATCCTTAGGACATGATACTAGTCCAATCAACACATAGGTATGTACGTACCTTGTGTAGACAAATCGAGCGGCCACTTTCACAACCTTAAAAGTCGCCTAAAGAGAAATCTCCGCCTAAAATAATCCACATAATCCCACAATCAATACTTTATAAATTTCCAGCACTAATAAAATACTTTAAACCCTCCTTAAAAGTGTTTAAAAACCTTTCCCATCATTAAAACTTAATTAGTAAAACCTCCTAGTATAGTACTACTTCACTAGTTGATGAAAACCCTTAAAACTCATGTTTAAATCATAAAAACTCCATCATAACATCCCTTTTAAAAATTCCAGCAACATATTATATACTAAAACTCTTTTTAAACATACTTATAATCTTAAGAAAACCCAATTTAACAAACTACAACATACTACTATGTTTCACCAACTTCCAAAACCCTAAAAATCCATGCTTTGATAATTAAGATCCTAATTCAAAGATAATAAGTAAATCTGAATTTTAATTTCTTCATTACATAAATTATATAATCTTAAATTCATAGTTAAATCATCAAACTATGACTTTTAAACATAAACTTATTAAAACAAACCCTAAAAATACAAACTTTGCATTAAAATAAAACCTGAGGAGGAAGAAATAACAACCAACAAAAGAAGAGGAGGGAGGAAGGCGCCGGAAAATTGGAGGACCGGCGGCGGCGGGTCGGCGAGTCGGCGGCTGTTGCCGGCTGGGTGGCGGCGGTGGTCGACCGATGGAGGGAGAAGAGAAAATCGGGAGAGAGAGAAAAAAAGAAGAGGATGGGCCGAAAGATTGAGGAAGAGGAAGAGAGATAAATAAGTGAGTGGGGAAAATTTTGGAGTTTTGGGGTTTATATAGTTTCCCCCTTTTGGGCTTAGGAAAAGTTATTTGGGCTAAAATATTATTTAATAGTTGGGTGATTTGAGTAGTTGCGTTCCTCATGCCCACTTTAAAATCCTTTTTTGCAAACCCAAAAGTGTTTTAAGCTATTCAATTATATTTCAAAGTATGACTAGGCAAAAATGTTTGACTTCTTTAAATTCACACATTTTCAAAAGTTTTTGACACAAATTCCATTTGGGAAATACTTGTGTCACACATGTGCACACTTTTACGAACTTTAAAACCACTTGTGTTACTCATGAACACATTTTCTATGCGGAGAATCTATTTATTTTGCACGAACATGTGCAAATCGCCAAAATAAGCATAAAAATACCGTAAAGTAAGGCAAAAAGCACAAAATTCTATCGCATTCTACCCCCTTAAAGAAAACGAGTTATGCCCTCGTAACTCACCTCAAGGAATAACTCAGGATAATTCTTCTTCATTTTGTCTTCGGCTTTCCACGTTGCCTCTTCAGACTCATGGTTAGACCAAAGCATTTTTACGATATTCACATCCTTATAGCGTGTATTACGCACCTTTTTATCCAAAATTCTCACAGGACTTTCCTCATATGTGAAGCTACTATCAATTTGGATTCTTTCAGGCTCCAAAACATGGCTCTCATCAGGGATATATCTCTTGAGTTGGGAAATATGAAACACATCGTGCATTTTCTCAAATTCCATTGGCAAAGCCAACTTAAAAAATGGAAATAGGAGTATGAGAGTCTAGAGAGAGATTCCCTCGTATCTATCTAGGATTCGAAATTTCCCTATTCATTCTTTTCTGATCCTCAATGAGAGCTGAAGCAATGGCGAAAGGGTCAAAAAAGGGTAATGGAGGAAAGAAGAATAAACAATCATCGAACACAAACAAGGCAAATAGAAAACCTCAGACTGTTGATGCAAGGAAGTCGAAGAATATCAACGAAATTCATGATGTCTCAGCGCTTAGTTGGGAATCGGAGGAGGCGGATGAGGTGGATTCTCATGCTTCATTAAATACTGATGCGTCAAATATGGATCGAGCGAATTTTGAAGCGGCGAGGAGTCAGGTTGCAAACTGGGTGGCTTCTGTGCGTACTCCTCTTTGTCAATCAGGGACGCAATTGGTGAATCCGTTGCCACTTCCGATGCAACAATTGCAGAGCAATCCAGGTAATTCTAATTGGAGAAATTCGTTATTTGAAAGTTTTCAGGAGGAAGGAGTTGATTTATTGAATGTTGGTGTTGTGAATCAATCAGATGAGAATGTTGGTATTATGGTGAATGAAAATAGGTTTTCTCCTCTTGATAATTCATCTCAAACTCAATCTGTGCCTAAAATTACTGTGGATGATGTGCAATCTAAAATAGAATTCTGGAATTCTGCTATAGTTTGCTATGTGTTAGGTGTTAGACCGCCTTATCAAATCCTTGAGGGGTTATTCATCGAGTTTGGGGTAAATTGGGAGTGGAAAGGGTAGTTATGAAAGCAAATGGAGTGTTTATGGTCAGATTCAGAACATTGGAAGGAAAGCAGAAGGCTCTGGATGTTGGTCCTATACTATATGACAGAAAACCTGTCATTATGAAGAGTTGGACACTTGATTTAGATCTTTCAACTGAGCAGGTGGATGTTGTTCCTAATTGGATCAGACTACATGGGTTACATTTGAAATACTGGGGAGCTAGTGCTTTCAATAAGATTGCAGGGCTTGTTGGTAAACCCATTCGTACTGATAGAGCTACTGCTCAAAAGGACACAATTGAATTTGCTAAAGTTCTTGTTGAAGTAAAATTAGATCAGGAGTTTCCTAAGGAGATTTTCTTTGAGAATGAATATGGGAAGGAAGTTCTCAATTGGTGCAATATGAGTGCAAACCCATCATCTGTAGTGATTATCGAGGTATAGGACATACAGCTGAAGATTGTAGGAGGAAAAAGTATGATTTGGCTTTACAGAAGATTAACCCAAAGCAAGTGTGGGTTAAAAAGGTGAATCAAACTAGTAATGCTGCTGTGCAGAATGAAGGTGATGGTGTTCCTGGGCAAGAGCAGTTAAGTAGTAAGCAGCAGGGTAATAGCTAGAGATGGCAATGGGTCTTGGACCCGCCCCAGACCCGCTAGGACCCGACCCATTTATAAGGGTCTGGGTCCAGAAATTTTAGACCCAATGGGTCCAGGTCGGGTCTGAGTCCCGAAGAGCATGGGTCGGGTCCGGGTCCACATATGCCTGACGCAGACCCATTTACATATTTTAAAAAAATTATTCCTAAACTCTAAGGTTTTATGAGTTGTGATTTTGTGAACTCGTTAGTGTTGTGACTCCATCTAAGACTTGTAACTTTGCAAGTTGTAACATTTTAAGATTTTATGAGTTAATTTTTAAAATTTTGTTTATATAATGCTTTACCCATGGATGCATGATCTATATATATTAGTGCGAAAATTTTTAAATACATAGATTAAAAAATGTGATGAAAACTAAAAACTAAGAAGGACCCAGTTAGGACCCATGGACCCGCTAGACCCAGCGGGTCAGGGTCTGGGTCAGAAAAATCTAGACCCACCGGGTCTGGGTCTGTAAAAAATAACCGGGTCTGGGTCTGGGTGGACCCGACCCATTGCCATCCCTAGTAACAGCAGCATGATGATACTGGTAATGGAGTAACTGAACAACAACATCAAGATCAGGCTAAGGCTTCTGAATATGGTAAAAAAGATGGAAGTGAGGAAGTAGAAATCCTTCCTCATGGCTAGTATAGGATTTTGGAATGTCAGAGGCTTCAATAGTCCTTCAAAGCACAGTGATATTAAGTGGTTCTTGAATCACTACTCTATGGGACTATTTGGGTTTCTGGAAACAAGGGTGAAGGCTGTGAATTTTACTAAGGTATTCCCTAAGAGTTGTAGACATTGGAGTGTTGTGACAAATTATAGTTATCATCCTGGAGGGAGAATTTGGTTGGCTTGGATTCCTGCTCTATTTGTGGTGGACATTATATTAGTTGGTGATTAATTCATTCATTGTGAGGTGTTACATAAGTCTACTGGGAAGTTCTTCTGTGTTACTTTGGTGTATGGGTTTAATGATGGTAGTGAAATGACAAGGTTATGGGCTAAGTTGTGTCAAATTGGTTCACATTTGACAGGAACTTGGATAATAATGGGTGATTTTAACAATGTGATGAATCTAGAAGATAGAATTAGTTCTGGTGTCACTTTGGATGAATTGGATGGTTTGAGACATTGTGTCAGGGAGTGCCAGGTATTTGGGTATAATACAAGTGGGCCTTTTTTCACCTGGTTTAATAAACAAGAAGGGGAAAATCGAGTTTTTTCAAAAAATGACAGAGTTTTTGTGAATGATGCTTGGTTTGAAATGTATACAAATAGCGCTGCTGAATTTCTTCCTGAAGGAATCTCAGATCACTGTCCTTGTGTGATTAGACCTGTTGGTGTGTTACAATCTAAACCTAAACCTTTTAGGTTCTATAATATGTGGATGCAGGCTCCTGAGTTTATGAGTAAAGTGGCTGAGATTTGGAGTATGGATGTGAATGGTGTTGCTATGTTTAGGTGACAAAGCTCAAGAAGTTGAAACCTGTTCTGAAATTGCTGAACAAAGATAGATTTGTGATGTTGAAAATAAAGCATTTGCTGCTCTGGTGAGACTTAGTGAGATTCAGCAGCAAATTCATCAAAATCCTAGAGACAGTGAGCTTCACAAAAAGGAGGAGGAGGCTAGCAAGAATTATGATTTTTTGAATAAAGCTCGAATTAGTTTCCTTTAGCAAAAAGTTAAAGCTGATTGGATCAAAGGAGGGGATGATAACACCTCCTATTTCCATGCCTGCTTAAGGAAACGAAGGATTCAGAATCATATTAGTAGAATCAAGAGCATGGGGGCTGTTTGGGTTGACAACTTTGAGTAGATTGAGGAGGCTTTTCTTGAGTATTACATGCAGTTGTTGGGGTCTGATAGTGGGAGGAAGGCTAATGTCAGTAACACCATTGTGAATGAAGGGCCGGTGCTTAATGAAGATCAGCAAGTCAGTCTGTGCATGGCTTTTAATGGGGAGGATGTAAAGTCTACTCTTTTTGCTATAGATGATAATAAAGCTGCAGGCCCAGATGGCTTCTCTAGTGGTTTTTTAAGAAGACTTGGAGTATCATTGGGAGTGATATAATTGCAGCAATGTTGGATTTCTTTCAGTCTGGGAAGCTTATTAAACAGGTGAATGCTACTACCCTATGTCTTATTCCTAAGTGTGAGCAGCTTGATGATGTGACTAAAATACAGACCAATTGCTTGTTGCAATGTCTTGTATAAAATAATTTCTAAAATGATCTGTACTAGGTTGAAATTTGTGCTTCCTGATATTATAAATTCTATTCAACGTGCGTTTGTTGAGAATAGAATAATCATGCACAACATTTTTTTGTGTCAAGAGATTATGATGAGTTATTTGAGGAAAAGCAAACCTGCAAAATGCACTATTAAAGTGGATCTTAGAAAGGCTTATGATTCTTTAAACTGGAAGTTTATTAAGGATTTGCTCATTGTTGTAAAGTTTCATCAACAGTTTGTGCATTGGGTTATGATTTGCATCACTTCTCCTTGTTTTTCTCTGAGTTTCAACGGGGGTGCTGTGTGGTTTCTTTAAGAGAAAACAAGGTTTGTGTCAAGGGGATCCCATGTCACCTCTGATCTTTGTTATTACCATGGAGTATCTGTCCAAAATTCTTAAGAAGATGAGCTTGAAATATGGTTTTGCTTTTCACCATAGATGTGGCCCTATGCAAATAAATCATCTTATTTTTGCGGATGATTTAATGATGTTTTGTAAGGGCAATCCTGGTTCTGTTATGCTGATGATAAGAACTCTCAAAGCTTTTGAAGATGCTTCTGGTTTGGCTGCTAATAATGACAAAAACAACTATCTATTTTGGTAATGTGCAGAATGACATACAAGAGAGAATTGTCCAGTTGTCAGGGTTTAAAAAAGGGAGTTTCCCTTTTAGATACTTGGGGTTCCAATTACCTCAAAGAGACTTGCCAAGTCTGATTGTGACATTTTGGTTGATAGAATAATGAAGAGGACTCTTTGCTGGAGCTCTAGGCATTTGTCATATGCTGCTAGAGTTATCTTGATTAATTCAGTGCTAATGAGTTTGCACTCATATTGGGCACAAATTTTTTTAATTCCTAAAGGTGTTATGCAACGGATTGTGCAGATTTGCAGAGGGTTTCTTTGGGATGGCAAAGTTTGTTTACAAAAATCTCCTCCTGCTGCTGTTGGTTGTGTGCTGTTTGTAGTTTGTTGTTCTGCTTGGTGGTGCTGTATTGCTATTTGGTAATAAAATCCTTACTTTTTACAAAAAAAAAAAAAGCCAACTTAAGCTACCTTCCCAATTGTTTGCAAAATCTCAAATGGACTAACATATTTAGCACTTAATTTTCCCTTTTTCCCAAATCTCATCACTCCATTAGTTGGTGATACTCTCAAAAACACTTCATTAATTACCCACTGCGAATTCATCTTCTCTTCGCTTTAAATCAGCATAACTCTTCTGCCTATCCTGAGCAGCTTGAATTCTAGCATGAATCAACTTGACATTCTTAACAGTCTCCTTTATAAATTCCGTCCCCAATACTATATTCTCACTAAAATCATTCCGGCAAATGGGACTTCTACACTTCCTTCCATACAATGCCTCAAAAGGAGTCATCTTGATGCTCGCATGATAACTATTATTGTACGAGAACTCAATCAAGTCCAAGTGATCTTCCCAACTACCTTGGAAGTCAATTGCGCACGCTCTCAACATATTTTCCATAGTCTGGTTAGTCCTCTCAGTCTAACCATCGGTTGCAGGGTGAAAAGCAGTGCTCATTTTCAATGTTGTCCCAAGATTCAACTGGACCTTTTGCCAAAATTTCGAGAGGAATCTCGAATCACGATCTGAAATAATATATGTTGGGACCCCATGCAATCTCACTACACGTTTGATATACGTCTTCGCAAGTTACTTCTTCTTTCATGTATCTTTAATTGGAACGAACATGGCAGACTTCGTCAGACGGTCCATAATAACCCAAATAGCATCATTGTCGTTTCTCGTCTTCGGCAGACCGGTCACAAAATACATTGAGATAGAATCCCACTTCCATCCAGAAACCTCTAAGGATTGAACTTTCCCCATTGGTCTCTTATGGTCTATCTTCACTTTCTGACAGGTTAAGCATTTTGACACGAATTCAGCGACCTCACACTTCATATTTGGCCACCAATACATCTCCTTAAGATCCTTATAATTATACAACTTGTCACCCCCAAGGTGCACAGAATATGGAGTATTATGCCCCTCATCCATAAGCCTTCTCTTAAGCTCGTCACATTTTTGTTGTACACACCATCTTCCTTTGAACCTCAAGCTTCCATCATCATGAATCTTAAAGTCGACTTCCTTACCTTGCTTCTTCTCCTTAATCTTATCTAGGTGCTTGTCTCCAACTTGACCCTCTTTGATCTCATCGAAAACTGACAACCCCGATGACAAAGCACTCAATCTTGCCTCGATCTCCCCAGGATTTAAGAATTCTAGGCTAAGCCTTTGTATATCTCGACACAATTGCTCAGGAACTACCAAGGCATTCATGCTATGGCTCAACTTCCTACTCAAAGCATCGAACTACATTCGCCTTCCCTTCTGATACTGTATATGTAGGTCATAATCCTTGATCAAATCTAACACTCTTGTCTGTCTCATATTGATATCTTTCTGGGTGAAAATGTACTTCAAGCTCTTATGGTCGGTAAAGATCTTACAGGTTGCTCCATAAAGGCAATGTCTCTAAATTTTCAAGGCAAACACGATCACAACTAACTCTAAATCATGGGTAGGATAATTAGCCTCATATGGTTTCAACTGACGCGACGCATACGCGATCACACTAGTAGAAAAAACCTCAAATGCTCCGGTTTTTAAGGCCATAAATGCTCCGTATTTGACCCGTAGCAGACGTCATATGAGCATTTTGACATTTTACAAATGCTCCGGTTGTGAACCGTAGCGTTTAATATCTCAAATGCTCCGGTTGTCAAAAAATCGGAGCATTTGATATGCCAAATGCTCCGATTTTCAAGAGAAAACCAGAGCACTTGTCTTAAAAATGCTCCGGTTATCTCTTAAAAACCGGAGCATTTGCTCTATTTTTAATTTTAAAAAAAAATTACATGGTACAAACTTTAACATATCTAATATCTCTCATTCATTGAAACTTCAAATGTAATTTCAAACACCTTATAGGAAAGGAGAAAAGTTAAAATTTTCACCACTTTTTAGGCACAAAGGGTACATTCACTAGTGGAAAAAACCTTATCTGACACTTAGTAACAGATTCGGTTTTTAGAAAACCGCATCCGAAAATCAATGAAAAAATGGGAGGGAAGTCTGGGCAAAGAATCTGATGCGGTCTTTTAGAGAACCGAATCAGATTGTATAATCTGCTGTGGTTTTAAAAAATCTGATCCGGTTCTTAGGACCGCATCAGATTTTCGGGTTTTTTTTTCTGCCACAAGGTCCTGTGTTTTTTTCCCTCGCTAATTCACCCAATTTCAGTTCCCACCCATTTTCAGTTCTCCACCTTCAGCGAGTTCAATCCTCCTCCTTCAGCGAGTTCACACCTGATTCCGCCGCCACCACCTGATTGCGTGCCACCAAACCGCCGCCACCACCTGATTCCGCGCCACCCGAAGCTTCCACCAATCGTCTAACTCATTTCCACCCGAAGCTGGGCGCCCTAGGTTGCGCACTGCCCTAGCTTGCGCACCTCCACCTTCCTCCTCCTAAACAACTACATTCGTCCTCTACCCCACCCTAAACAACTACATTCCTCCTCCACCTCTTCCTAGGTAACTAAAAGTTCATAACTTTTATTTTAGTCTCATATTTGAAACTTCAAGTTTATAATTCATTGTAGTTTTATGAATAATTGTTAGTGAAACTAGGTTGTATAATAGTTAAAGGGTGGTTCAAAGTTGATTGATTTGAGTTAATTTGATTTTAGTTTAAGTAGTTAGTGTGCTTTATAGGTTAAAAAACTAGGGCTTTGGTGGGGTTGTTGTTGTTGTGGTTGTTGTAGTGGTTGTTGTAGTGGTTGTTGTGTTGTTGTTGTACTTAATTAGTTTTGTTTAGTTTAGTTTTGTTTAGTTTAGTTTGGTTTAGTTTAGTTTTGTTTTGTTTTGTTTTGTTTTGTTTTGTTTGATTTGCTAATTTATACTAATGTTAACTTTAACTTTGTTGTTGATTGAAGCTAGCTAGTGACGGAGTGTTGAGTTCGATTTTCCTATTTACAACCTTGATATTGGTATGTTATCATTCATATTCAACTTTCTTGCTTTCATATATAGTAAATTGGTTTATACGTGAAAAAATGTATATATTTTTCGTTGAATTGAGATTAGATGTAAAATGTTTTGTTGTTTAAAAACCTATGTATGCATCATCATATCATATGCCTAGATACCCGTTCGAGACTTACTCATTAGGATTAAGTCTTGAATAGTCCCCGGTTTGGGACTGTTCTTAGATGTTTAATCTCACTTAGGTGGTGAATGTATGCCTTTATTTCGATTCTAGAGGAAAATCTTAGCTCGTCGTTTCCCTACTTTTGTTCTTTGGGTACATATGTAGATATAAGTAACTATATATCTACATCGTGTACTTGGAGAACTGTAGGGAAATGCTGCCGGATTTTCCGTAAAATCGAAAAGAAGGCATACATTCACTAGTGAGATTAGACATCTAAGGATGGGTTAGGTTGGAGTGATAAGTACCCTTGGAAAGCATGCCTAATTTCATTTAATATATATGGTTCATAAACTCTAATCATGTAATGAAGTTCGTCATTGACATGAGGTACTTGTTGGTTGTGTTTAATTAGAGGTCTGATTGAAATGAATCGTGCATGGATGTACGGTAGTCGCGACACGTGTGAATTCGTGGATGGGGTCTATGAATTTTGTGATGCTTTGCATTAAGTCATCAGCCGCAACGAGAACCGAGGGGTTTTATTATCCTTGTGTTGATTGTAGTAATGTGGGCATGGTTAGTAGCATTGGGTCGCTTAGGGAGCATATCTTTCGTCGCGGGTTTAGGCAAGACTACCATGTATGGGTTTGGCACGGTGAGGAGGGTATATATGATGGTGGGAATGCCATTGTTAACGATGTGCGTGAAGGAGGTGAGTTTGATGTCATTGAGAATGACAAGAACATCGAGGACGAATATGAGGATCATGAAGTAGAGGATGATGATGATGAAGGGGACTATATAGAGGAGATGATGGAGGGGGTGGATGATTATGCTGGCAAACGGCCTCATGTTTTTTAGTGCATGACCGAGGCATCTCGGAAATCGTTGTATCCCGGTTGCACGAAGTACACGAAGCTGACGGCCGTGATAACACTCTTTAATATCAAGACGAAAGCCGGTATAAGTGACTCTTGTTTCACTTCCTTGTTGCAAGCCTTTGGTGATATGTTGCCGGACGACCATGAACTACCGAAGTCGAACTACTATGCTAAGAAACTGATGTGTCCCTTCGGTTTAGAGTACGAGAGGATACATGCTTGTCCAAACGATTGTGTGCTATATCGAAATGAATATGAAAATATGGATGACTGTCCTCGATGTGGGAAGTCGCGTTACAGCGCAGCAGGGGTTAGTGATAAGAAAGGGCCTCCAAAGAAAGGTGATGTGGTATCTTCCGATTATACCACGATTCAAGCGCATGTTTTCAATTAAAAAAGATGCTAAGAACTTGAGGTGGCATGCAGAACGAAGGAAGAAGGACGGTTTTATCAAACATCCGGCTGATTCTCCTGAGTGGAAAGGTATCGATCGGGTGCATAAGCCCTTTGGTGCCGAGGCCAGAAATTTGAGGCTTGGCCTATGCACGGATGGGATGAACCCATTTGGCACTCTTAGTTCTCAACATAGTACATGGCCGGTTCTTCTAGTTATATACAACTTGCCTCCTTGGTTGTGCATGAAACGCAAGTACATCATGTTGTCGATTCTTATTTCAGGGGCCGAAACGACTGGAAATGACATAGATGTCTACCTCCAAACCACTTGTTGATGATTTGAGAAAAATGTGGGATGAAAGGGTTTTCGTGTATGACGCACATGCCGATGAGGTATTCACATTGCGTGCCATGCTTTTATTCACTCTTAATGACTATCCCGCTTATGGGAACTTATCCGGGTACAAGAACAAAGGGAAGAAAGCATGCCCAATTTGCCTGGACGACACATCATCTAAATACATTAGTACTTGTCACAAAGATGTTTATATGCGCACCCGAAGGTTCCTTCGACGCGACCATCCTTATCGTAATAAGAAGAAGGCATTCGATGAAACAGTTGAGGAAGGGGTTGCTCGTAGACCATTGACTGGTACTGAGGTTTATGATCAAGTCAAGGGTATTGAAACGATATTCGGCAAAGGAGCGAGTGTTGGTGATAAGGGACTTTGGAAAAAGGAGTCTATTCTGTGGAAACTTCCATATTGGAGAGATCTAGAGGTTAGACATTGTCTCGACGTCATGCACATAGAGAAAAATGTATGTGACGCCATTCTGGGGACACTTATGAATATTCCACATAAGACAAAGGATAGCAAAGGGGTGCGACTATATCTGGAAAGTGAGGGACTTCGACCAGAGTTATGGGCTCAAAAGAGGGACACTAAGAAAAGAAAGAAAAAAGAAAAAGTGCCTAGTAAAGGAAAAGAAAAGGGAAAAGAAAAGGGAAAAGAAGACGGGTCGCCTGCAGGAATTGAAGGAAAAGGAAAGAAAACGGTGAAGGATGATGATAGGAACTATTTGCCTCCGGCTTGCTACACTCTATCTAGAGTTGAGAAGCGACTTTTTTGCGAGTCTTTGTACGGCATTAAGGTTCCATCAGGGTACTCATCGAACATGAAAAGATTTGTTACCTTAGACGGTGAGTTGAAATTATCGAGTATGAAGTCTCACGATTGTCATGTCATGATGCAAGTATTCATACCGATTGCACTTCGAGGGATATTGCCGAAACACGTGAGACACACCATAACAGAGCTATGTTCGTTTTTCAATACTATATGTAGCAAAAAGTTACAATCGTCGAAGCTTGATGCTCTCCAGGCTGGTGTGATAGAGACTTTGTGCAAGTTTGAGATGTATTTCCCACCTGCTTTCTTCGACATTATGGTCCATTTGGTTGTACATCTCGTTCGAGAAATTAAGCTATGTGGTCCGGTGTTTTTGAGGTGGTGCTATCCCTTTGAGAGACATATGGGCTCTTTGAAAGATAAGGTAAGGAATCCTGCTCAACCAGAAGGAAGTATAATTCAGGGGATTGTGAGTGAAGAGGTCAGTAATTTTGTGGCTGAGTTCTTACCTAATGTTGATCCTATTAGAGTTCCTACATCTCGACACGAGGGCAGACTCGAGGGTAAAGGTACACTTGGCTCCAAAATGATCGTACCTCCTGTTGAAAGGCGCATACAAGCACACTTATATGTATTGCAGCATATGGTACAGGTCCATCCTTACTTGGATGAGCATATGGAGGAGTTACGCGATCAGAATCCAGGTAAAGGGACTAGAGCATTGATGCAGTTGCATAATAAGACGTTTATTGATTGGTTTCATAACCGATTAATGCGTGAAGTAGATTCCAATGTTTCTGAAACTCTGAAGTGGCTAGCATTTGGTCCTCAAGAAGCTGTGCACTCCTATGAGGGTTATGATGTTAACGGATTTACATTTTGGACAGATCGTCAAGATCAAAAGTTCTCTGCAGAATAGTGGCGTTTCAGTAGAGGCATCATCTACACAGTATGCAAGTGCCAAAGACAAGTCTCATATTGATTCTAAATTATTATACTATGGGCGGGTTCAAGATATATGGGAGCTTGACTACTCTGGTTTCACGGTCTGCTTATTTCGATGCAAGTGGGTTGATTATAACCGGCGCTACATAAGAAAAGATGACCCTTGTGGATTTACTCTTGTAGACTTGGGTCGGTTGCGTTATAGTGAAGAGCCATTCGTGCTTGAATCACAAGTTAAGCAAGTATTCTACGTAACTGACCCTTCTGATAAAAAGTGGTCAATTGTTGTCCATGGAAAAAGAAGTATACTTGGAGTTGGTGATGTTGAGGATGAGGAGGAGTATGATGCGTTTGAAGACACCCCGCCTTTCACCATTCCCAAGTCCGATGTCACTGATGTCGAGTTAGCGACAAATTACATGCGTGCAGATCACGGGGATGGGATAATGGTTGAAACTTCATAGGAAGGTGGCAAAAGTAAACAAAAGGCTCGACTTCTCAAGTTCAAATTCCGGCTTTCGGCTTTTCAAGGTCATTTGACTGAATTTCTCACTTTTTGTCGTTTGTAATGTCATGAATAGTTTAATTTGGTATGTATATATGTATTACAATCAACTAAACTCGCTTCACATGTTTTGAAACCCATTTTGGGTAAGTGAATGTCATTTTGGGCTGATTTCGGCTTTTCGAGCTCAATTTCTTTAATTTATCGCTTTTAGCCTCATTTTAGGTCATGTATAGCTCTTATTGGTATGTATATGTGTATTACAATCAACTAAACTCGCTTCACATGTTTTGAAACCCATTTTGGGTAAGTGAATGTCATTTTGGGCTGATTTCGACTTTTCGAGCTCAATTTCTTTAATTTATCGCTTTTAGCCTCATTTTAGGTCATGTATAGTTCTTATTGGTATATATATATGTATTACAATCAACTAAACTCGCTTCACATGTTTTGAAACCCATTTTGGGTAAGTGAATGTCATTTTGGGCTGATTTCGGCTTTTCGAGCTCAATTTCTTTAATTTATCGCTTTTAGCCTCATTTTAAGTCATGTATCGTTCTTATTGGTATATATATATGTATTACAATCAACTAAACTCGCTTCACATGTTTTGAAACCCATTTTGGGTAAGTGAATGTCATTTCGGGCCGATTTCGGCTTTTCGAGCTCAATTTCTTGAATTTATCGCTTTTAGCCTCATTTTAGGTCATGTATAGTTCTTATTGGTATATGTATCACCATTAGAGTCACTTAAAGTTGGGTCGCATGATTTTAAAGATATTTCCGATCGAATTATGGCTTGTGCGGGTGGGGGGGTTTGCACGGGGGCCAGCAGGGGGTGGGCATCAGGCTCGGGGGTAGCAGCATGGTGGGGGCAAGCAGGCTGGGGGTGCAGGGGGGCAGCAGGGTGGGGAGCAGGGGGCAGCAGGGGTGGGGGCAAGCGGCTGGGGGTGCGGGGGCAACGGGGTGGGGAGCAGGGGGAGCAGGGGCAAGAGGGGTGGGGGGAGCAACAAGGGGGGCGGGGTTGGGGGTAGGTAGGGTGGGGGGGGGGGGGCAGCGGGGCGGGGAGCGGGGGCAAGCAGGGGTGGGGAGCAGGGTGGGGGCATCGGGGTTCGGGGGCAGCAGGTGGGGGGGAGCAGGGGCATCGGGGTGGGGGAGAAGGGGGCAAGGGGGGCAAGCAGGGGTGGGGGAGCAGCAAGGGGGGGCAAGCGGGGTGTGGGGGGAGCAGGGGGGCAGCACTGGGGGAGCAGGGGGGCAGCAGAGTGGGGAGCAAAGCAATGGGGGCGGGGGTGGGGGAAGAGGGGTGGGGGCAGGCAGGGGTAGGGGCGGCGGGGGGGGGAGTGATGTTATGGTTTTGTATAGTGTTTTTCCCCCTATATTTGAGCTAAAATGTGTATCAATGGTGCTCTTAGGAGCCATTTCATGCTAACTTTCTCCATCTAGTTGTGGTTTTCGTTGCGTGTCTCGATTGCGGGTTTTAGGGAGTTATCTCTCTATTTTCTACCACTATCCGACCATTACACTGGACTGGAGAGGTTCGAAGACGTATTTGATGAGTTCCGAGGTCCCGAGAATGCTTTCCGAGGCCCTGGACAAAAGTAGAAGTGAAGCCTTGGCGTTTGAAGCCAAGGAATGAAGTATCGGACATGACCCGATTGGATCGGGCACCACACGCCCGATCGGGCGTTCAACTCTGTCACAAGCAAGAGTCGTTGCGGGCCCGATCGGGCGACGTTGCCCGGTCGTTGTTTCGTTGTCCAGCCCGATCGGGCGAGATGACCCGATACCATCGGGCGAGATGGCCCGATACCATCGGGCGAGGTATTCTTTGGTGCACAGCTGCTGCGTTTGAGCCTTGCGCGCTAATGTCTAACGCCCGACTTCATCGGGCGAGGCAGCCCGACAGCATCGGGCGCTTGGCGAGATTGTACATGCGTCTGCGGAGCTGAGCTGAGCGCTGAACATCGACGGCCCGACTGCATCGGGCGCTTGGTCTTTTGAGCGCTGCTACTTTCTTTGTGCCCGACTTGATCGGGCTTGGTTGGCCCGATCAGGCTTCTCTCCGCGCGCGCTCATTTAATGAGTTTCGGGCACTTAGTATAAAGAGGAAAGTTAGAACATTTATTAGGGGATCTGGGTTTTAAGTCATTGTTTCTCATAGTTTCTTTCAAGAACCCTAGTTTCTTTACTACTCTTCATTGTGATTCAAGATTGAACCTTTGGATTATTCGCAAGTTTAATATAGTTCATTAATTTGGTAATCTTCTTCTTTATTCTCTTCATATTTATTTGCTTTCTCTATTATTGATTAGATTAGTTTCTTAGTTATTTGCAATAGTTCAAAGCATGGATTTTTATATGAAATTTGTTGTTGGATTCTCAACCATGAGTGAGTAGTTTTATTTCTAGGATTGTGGGGATCTATGTATGCAATGAGGGATTAATAGATTAATATAATTACCCTTTATTTCAATTGTTTCCTGTGATTGAATCGTTCATGCTAGATTTATGAATTAGGCCTGATTTGTATTTCTATTATCGCAATATTGAATCTACTTCGAGAGGAGAGATTTCGTATAGGCTTTCAATCATTAGGCATAGTGATCCTTGACCATGCGAGAGCGGCTAGGTGATCTTTGAGGGAGGTAATGTTCGAGAGAAATTACATGTGCCCAACATAAATTGACTTATTGGGTAGTTATTATTCGTCTCTGATTTCCCGAATTGTATGCATAGTGATCCATAGTCCTAGTTCTTTATTAATTGATTCTTACCTTCATATTTAGTTCTATCATTTGCCTATTAGTTTAGTCACACACCCATTTTCATCTGATTTAGTTAGTATAATATTACAATTCAGATACAATAATATAACTTTCTCCCTGTGGATTCGATCCTGACTTCCCTGACTACTTGTTAGTGGACCTTAGGTTATTTTTGATAAGGTGATACGACTTTAGCCTGTCAGGGAGCAGTGGGGGGGCAAGCAGGCGGGGGAGCAGGGGGCAAAGGGGGGGGGGAGCAGAAGGGGGGGCAAGCAGGGAGGAGGATAAATTTTTTTTTTTGTTTGTTTGATACCATTGTTTTTTTGTTAACTCTTGCGCATCTCTAATTAATTTTTTTACATTATTTCAGGACTTTCAAACATGGACCGAGATGATGTGATTGTGGAGGAAGGAACCGATGATGATTATGATAAGTCATTGGATGATGATGATGAGTATAATGCGGACAAGGAGGAGGATAAAGGTGATCCGGAAGACATAGCGGATGATGAGGAGAAGCGCTTGCGTGAAAGGGAAATTCGCTTGGTGGAAATAAATGAGGTGCTAGCCGATAATGCTCCCCCTATTGACGACAATGCTAGGGAAGATTATCCATTTATTTCATCCATCGTTGTGCCACACAATAATGCGGGGAAAGAATTGCATAGGACCACCAAAACTCCAAGCATCGTTGCAACAAAGAAACGAAAAGGAAGGGGTGCGACTAAGGGTTTGAAAGTCGATAGAAATATCCATATGACCCTCGAGTATGATGATTTGGGTCAACCTTGTGGTAAGTGGCGTGCAAAGTATGGGCAGCATATTGGGTTTTGTATGCGCAAACTCAACATTTTGGTCAAATGGAAAGATGTGCCCGAGGGAATGAAGAAATCATTATGGGAAGACACTTGTGTAAGTTTATTTTTCAACTAAATTAGTTTAGTTTCTCGCATTTAGGGTAGATGAAACCGATTTTGGGTAAATGAAGGTCATTTCGGGCCTTGTTTGCTTTTCATGTTCAATGTACTTAGTTTCTCGCATTTAGCCACATGTTAGGACATATATAGTTGTAATAACAACATATACAACCATTAGAGCCAAGGAAAATCACTTCTTATGCTTTGAAAACCATTTTGGGTAAATGAAGGCTATTTCGGGTCGTTTTTGCTTTTCATGTTCAAAGAATTTAGTTTCTTGCATTTAGCCACATGTTAGGACATATATAGTTGTAATAACAACATATACAACCATTAGAGTTAACTAAAATCCATTGACACGCTTTCAAACCCATTTTGGGTAGATGAAACCGATTTTGGGTAAATGAAGGCCATTTCGGGCCGATTTTGCTTTTCATGTTCAATGTACTTAGTTTCTCGCATTTAGTCACATGTTAGGACATATATAGTTGTAATAACAACATATACAACCATTAGAGCCAAGAAAAATCACTTCTTATGCTTTGAAACCCATTTTGGGTAAATGAAGGCTATTTCGGGTCGGTTTTTGCTTTTCATGTTCAAAGTACTTAGTTTCTTGCATTTAGCCACATGTTAGGACATATATAGCTCTAATAACAACATGTTTTCATTGATATATATCTATATGGAAATAACTATTTGTTGGTTTCTTGTTTCTATAGAATTTGTTCCATATTACTCCTAATGACGCCAAAAAGGCGTTGTTCCTATCCGCGGTGGCCGAAAGATTTAGAGCTTTCAAAAGCAAACTAGTTAGTGGGTGGATCACAAAACGGAGAAAGAGGAATGAAAAGAAGAATGTAAAGAGGGGGAAAATTGTAAAATCAAAGCAAAATGAGACAGTAGAAACAGAAAATGACGGGGGAGAGGAAGAGTCACGACAACCGGATAACATGCCTTATGAGATTTGGGGCCATATAAAACGAGAGGATTGGGAGCCATTTGTTGCCCAAAATACTACGCCGGAGATGGTGGTTAGTATTGTGCTATTTATCGCATATTCGACTTTGTATATTTACTGTTAATACAACTAGATGTGTTTTCAAACTAACCATGTGATTTTATAGGCTAAGC
Source organism: Beta lomatogona (assembly GCA_947646795.1). NCBI lineage: Eukaryota > Viridiplantae > Streptophyta > Magnoliopsida > Caryophyllales > Amaranthaceae > Beta > Beta lomatogona. Next base: position 201,329 of record CANSNZ010001149.1, read on the forward strand.
GTGAGAAACATGCACACAGTTCAAAATAGAGGAACCACTACCATCATATGGGTTCCTACACTTATGCGAGGGCGAGACAGGTGTGGATTGACGATAAATTTTACCCTTCTATCGATGCATCAACAACGACATCTTCTACCTCCAATACCCCATCCGCCCGGGCCCCTCCTCGGACCCCCTCCCCCGCCCCCGCCTTCCCCCTGCTGCCTCCCTACCATCCCCCCCCGCTGCACCCACCCCCTCGGCCCCCCCCGCTGCCCCCCTCCCTCTGCCCCCCCCGTGGACCCCCCTTCCCCCCCGCTTGCCCCCCCCCCCCTGCACCACCCCCTTTCCCCCTTCGCCCCCGCTGCCTCCCTGCAGACCCCCTTCCCCCTACGCCCCCTCCCCTGCGGCCCCCCTCCCCGCTGGCCCCTCACCCGTTGCCCCGCTCCCCCTGTTGGCCCCCCCCCCTCGCCCCCGCCAGACCACCCCTTCCCCTGCGAGACCCCCTTTCCCCTACGCCCCCTCCCCTGCTGCCCCCCTCCCCTGCCGGCCCTCCCCCCCCTCCTCCCCCTCCCTTCCTTGGCCCCCTCCCGTACTACCCCCCTGCGAGACCCCCCTCTTCCCCCCTGCGGACCCCCCCTCCCCCCCGCCCCCCTCCCCCTGCGTACACCCCCTCTTCCCCTGCTTGCCCCCTCCCCCGCAGACACCCCCTCTTCCCCCCTACGCCCCCCTCCCCTTGAGCCCCCCGACCCCCCTTCCCCCTGCTGCCCCCCTCCCCTGCAGACCCCCTTCCCCCTGCGCCCCCTGCCAGGCCCCCCTTCCCCCCTCGCCCCCCTCCCCTGCTCGCCCTCCCCCTGCAGACCCCCTTCCCCCGTTGCCCCCTCCCCCTGCAGACCCCCCTTCCCCCCCATTGCACAACCCCCTTGTTAATTTGTAATTTTTTATACTTACTACTTCTATAATCTATGTAGATGGGGATCAAGCAAAAAGAGGTTAGCGGCGAGTTCACTCCCGAAGGCAACAAAGATGCTCTTTACGAGACTTTTGGAAAGGACCACAATGGACGTTTGAGGGGTTTTGGTGGTATTCGTCTCGGTGTGAAAAAAGCCTATGCTAAAGATTCCTCCGTGGGTAGAAAATCACGCTCTAACGAATCTATGTCACAAGTTATGCGGGAGAAGCTTACGGAGGAAATTACCGAGAAAGTGACGGCTAAAATCACGGAAAGTTTCAACGCGGTCCTTTCACAGTTTGGTATACCGGTGGATCGTCCTTTGGAGGACAAAGCTAGCCATCCTAACACACAAAAATCAGCACCATCTATACTTGAGTTAGAGGTAACTACTATCCTTCTTATAATTTTTAAACTAAGTAATATAAACTGACCTCAATCCATTTACTTTTGGAAGGAAGAAACGACGTGCCAGCTTTTACTAGATGTAAAAGATGAGGGTTTGATTGTGGTGGCTGAAGGAAATGCACAACCACGAAGTGAGCGACCAATAGTCCATCATGAGTGTGTGGACAATGAGCACTTGGCGGTTAGTGTAGTCACCATCACTCCTGGTTACGAAGACTTTGCTCTTCCATTGCCTAAACCGTCAGTTGATATAAATGTCTTGATCGACGCTCGTGGTGGTTATGTGTTGTGGCCATCGGCATGGGTGAGGTTTTCAGACGAGGTAAAATGAGAAACTAAAATCCATATTCATATTGATTTATTTCATACCTATTAAATATAAACTAACTAAGTTGAATGTTTTTCCCTTTGAATTAATAGGTTTTGGAGAGAATAAGCAAGCCCAAGGAAAGCAAGGCGGACTCACCTCCTCTGGAAAAGGCGAAGGAGAAGGAGGGTACAAGCAGGCCAAAGAAGGCCATTTCGGGTAAAGGAACGCAAGACTCCAAAGGTTTAAGTTGCGAACTAAACCCGTCTACAGATACTTGGATTGAGAAACCAACGCTTCAGTGTCTCACTAAGTCATGCTTATGGCTACATGCAAATGTGCATGATATGCCGGATGATACACCTGTGGAGGTGAAGTTGGGTACCACGGAATTCAACTACCACGAGGAAACATCGACATGGGTGTCTAAGGTTGATGTGAAGGAGTTCCTTTGCGGAGAGATGTTGATTGTTTCCTTGATTCAAACCTTCATCAGGTATAATAGTTGTACTTATGAAATGTATGAACATCCCTTGCAATATCTAATAATATATCTATGTTATGTACTTGGTTGTGCTTTGAAGATTACTCCAAGATGATCCTAGTGGACGCGATCAGTTTGGGTGGTTATCTCCAAATTTTGTCCGAGCTGACAATTGTTTGCAAAACACAAATGAGGTATATTTGGCTATGTCTCAATACAGCTAAACGTGCACAACATAAGTTCATATTTGCCCCTTGTTTTACAGAGTACAGTTCTTAACCTTATATCGGTTTTTGTCACTTTATTATTATACAATACAAGTACTCACATGATTGCTTCCTAACTTTTTTGGGATTTTAGTCTCCATTGGTCGCTCCTTGTGATTTGTCCTTCAAACAACACAGTATATCAGTTTGATTCTGCAGCTCAAGACCCACCACGATCCTTACTCCTCAAATCATGCATAAATAGGTATGTTTGTTACTTAAAATGCTTATTAGCATAACATGTTTCACTAATTTCATCCTTTGCCCACTTCTCACATGAAATTAACATAACTACAGTTGTATGAAGAAAGTTGAGAGAACAGGACAAGTTCCTAAGTGGAAAGCAATGAAGGTAATAGATATTACTTAAGCTACTTCTTTCTTTTATAAAAAAACAAACATGTACGTTTCTTACATGATTTTTTTTATGTAATTTTATAATTAGTGTGCTCAACAACCCGGGTGAACCGAGTGTGGCTACTATGTGTTGAGGTTCATGTTCGATATATTTTCAAGTTGCAAGGAAGTCGGGGATCTTGAGAACGTATTATACATAAATAATAAGTAGCTCAATATACGGCCGATTTTGGCCTCGTAAGCTCAATTTTTTTAACTTTCACGCATTTAGCCACATTTTAGGTCATATATACTTATAACAAGTACATATAGAACTATTAGAGTCAAGTAAACTACATTCACATCACTTAAGACCCAAATTGGGTAAATGAATGCCATTCGTAGCCGATTTTGGCCTTTTAAGCTCATTGTACTTATTTTCATACTTTCAGCCACATGTTAGGACATGTATAATTCTAATAACAGCATGTATAACCATTAGAGTCAAGTAAATCCATTCACATCCTTTGAAACCCATTTTGGGTAAATGAAGGCCATTTCGGGCCTATTTTGGCCTTTTCAAGCTCATTGTACTTATTTTCTTACATTTAGCCACTTGTTAGGACATGTATAGCTCTAATAACAACATATACAACTATTAGAGTCAAGTAAAATCCATTCACATGCTTTGAAACCCATTTTGGGTAAATGAAGGCCATTTCGGGCCTATTTTGGCCTTTCAAGCTCATTGTACTTATTTTCTTACATTTAGCCACATGTTAGGACATATATAGTTCTAATAGCAACATATATAACCATTAGAGTCAAGCAAAATCATTTTTCATGCTTCGAAACCCAATTTGGGTAACTAAATGCCATTTCGGGACGATTTTGCCCTTTTAAGCTCATTTTGCTTATTTCCTTACATTTAGCCACATGTTAGGACATGTATAGTTCTAATAACAACATATACAACCATTAGAGTCAAGTAAAATCCATTCACATGCTTTGAAACCCATTTTGGGTAAATGAAGACCATTTCGAGCCTATTTTGGCCTTTCAAGCTCATTGTACTTATTTTCTTACATTTAGCCACATGTTAGGACATATATAGTTCTAATAGCAACATATATAACCATTAGAGTCAAGCAAAATCATTTTTCATGCTTTGAAACCCAATTTGGGTAAATGAATGCCAAGTATGGGACAATTTTGTCCTTTTAAGCTCATTTTACTTATTTTCTTACATGTAGCCACATGTAGGACATGTATAGTTCTAATAACAACAATTATAACCATTAGATTCAAGTAAATTCCACTCATATGATTTTGAAACCCATTTTGGGTAAATGAATGTCATTTTGGCCCGATTTTGGCCTTCTTAGCTCAACTTTCCTTAATCTCCCGCACTTACTCTCATTTTAAGCTCATATATAGTTCTAATAAGTATATATGTAAGTATTAAAGTCAACTAAAGTCCACTCACATGCTGTGAAACCCATTATGGGTAAATGATTGTCATTTTTTGCCGATTTTTACATTTTAAGCTTGATTTCCTTAATTTCTTACATTATATTATTTCCTCAATCTCTTTAGAGTCAACTAAATCATATATGTGTGTTTCCTTATGTTTGTTTTATAAGGTATTCCTCGATGGCAAACCAAGGGATGGTTGTTTCACCACGACCAAGATAGACGAGGTTCGGGATTTGCTAGCACGCTACCTTACCGACTTTTGCATGTGAAGATGATGTCGCGGCTTTGAGTTTTTATGTTCTTATATTGTGTTACTAACTACTTATATAGATCCAAATATGTATTTTTGATTTTAGTACTTATTTCAACTTTATTTGTAGTACATTTATAATTCTCAAAATATTATATATATATATATATATATAATATCATTTTGACTTGTATACGACGCGTGCGTGATACTTTTTGCCAATTATAACAGGTTTAAATATAAGCTTCATATAAATATAATAATAATAATATATATATATATATATATATATATATATATATATATATATATATATATATATATATATATATATATATATATATAAATATTATATATATATATATAAATATATATATAATATTTAAATATATATATATATAACAATCTGATCCGGATTTCCTAAATAACCGGATCAGATTGTGTGCTTTGCATACACCAAATTGGCGCCAAGGCAATTTTCTGATCCGGTTTTCCTAAAAAACCAGATCAGAAAATCATTTACTGATCCGGTTTAGGACCGGATCAGTAAATAATTGACATCGGCTGCGAGCCCACCTGATGCGGCCCAAAACTGCAGCAGTAAGCCCGGTTTTGACCGCATCAGATGGGCTTTTTTCCACTAGTGATTAACTATCTCTAGTTGCTTTCAGCGATCAAACTCCATGCCTTCAGACCTTCAGCTCCAAAAGCTACAAAATTATATAGTTGTTATCATAGAGCATCTGCACAAAGGAGATCACATATTGTGAATAATCCTCTAATAAATCACATATTGTGAACTGATTTTTTTTGTCATATAGATCAAGTGATTTTGAATAATCCTGATGAGTTGTATAATTAAATAACTATTAATACTCCACATTAGCTTTCATATTGAGTTTAAACGAGTGAACATAAGCTTTCGTGTAATGAGTAACTGACAGTCATCAGTATGCCACAAACCATAAGCTGATTTCTAACCCCACCCCAAAAACATTTAAAAAATCATATATAAGTTATGAAGGCGTAGAAGGAACACTCAAATCATATATAAGTTTTACTTGATAACTTTAACAGGCAAAGTACCTGTACCATAGAAGAATGGAGGTAAAAATTGTGAGGCATGACATTCGCTCCAAGTAGACCCATCAAAGCAAAAGCAGTACTCTCACCCCTTAACTACGATAACGAACTATTTGAACGAACTGGAAACTTAGGACACTTATCAAGCAAATGTTATCCCAAGCAAATTTCACACATCCATAACATAATATTTGTCAAAATTAAGAAAACAAAATCAACACACACAAAACACAACATCCTCGCACATCTCCCTTGAAAGAAGACGCAAACTCAACACTTCATATTAACCTCACTTAACAATTTCTATAGCACGATGTATTAAAAACTTGGTGAGCGCACTATAGCAATAGTTATATATTGATCTTAAGTGCATGATCAAGGGGGTGAGAGATGGAGAAAAAATTCAGCTGAGAACAAAGGCTACGGCTAAGATGTATTATCCCCCCCTAGGTGTAGCAACTTTCACAGGTCATGTGTAAATGTGGAAAATGGAAGTATATTTTCTAGTGCCTGCTAGTCTCAACTAATTAGGGGTAAATTAGACCTTAGCACTTGATAGGAAGAGATATGAGGTACAGTTACAAGTAATAGGAAGAAGTCAACGGATCATTTTAATGAGTTAATTCCGACTAATATTTGAACAAGCTCTCAAAATTTTAGAATAACGCTAATATATTTTCCATTTAAAGTGTGTCTATCACCATCACCAACAATTACAATCATCATGAAATTTGTTTACTAAAAGCCACATTATACGTTCTTGAATTTTTCTTTACGGACTAACTTCCATACATTAGGATAGCTCACACACTGGTAGCTAATTAAGCTAAACCATGTAATGAAATTAAAAGATATTGGTACTGGTAAACAGTTGTCCATTCAATAATAGAGTTTTCAGTGACAAATGAATGACTATAAAATTAGAGACTCACTTGAAGTACAACAGAGTTGATGATATCTGCATATCTCACTGCAACATTTGACAAATCACTCCTAGCAGGTGCAGTAGCATAGCATCTAATCTTCTTCCTGTCAATATAATAAAAAAGAGTCACTGATATTCGAGATCCAAATGCAATGCAATGAAGAACATGCAAAATATCATTAGATGTAAAAGCATACATGAGACGAGTAAGCATATAAAAATAGCAAGAGTAATGGTGCTTAATCATAGTGGTTGAAACATCAAAACATAAAAAAAAAACTAAAACATTATTAAGTGCTATCTCACCTGAGCAAGACCCAACCATGGTGCCTCTTACTAACATAGAGATTAAATAAATATTATATTATTATCTAATAGTTTTTTTTATTAAACAGGAAAAGACAGATTATGCTGTTCAAGTAAATAGATTTTGCACTCGATATAATTCAACGTTAAGCAACATACTAAGGGAAAGAAAAACTAACAAAACACTATTGATAAAACTTGAATTCAACCTTTCTCACTCTTACACACAATAAAATTAAGACTAATTTTCAATAACAATCGCAAAACATAACACATACCTTCAGCAAATTCCAGATTAAATACTTCTCCAAAACCAAAACTAGCCATAAAGAACAGCGACTTTACTTTTCTTTGTCGAATTTAGGTTTTTCAGAAGGTTGGGTCTTCATATTTAGATTTCAAAGTTGAGATTGCATATAGTTTCCTTAAAATTTATAAGCTAGTATTAATCTATGTTGATGGAATGTGCTAAGTTCTTAAACAAAAATGTATCCCAAGTGAGACAAGGCCACTGTTACGTGCAACGTTCATCAAGTTCTGGGAACATACATAATTAAATTATACTAGATTTAGGACTTTGTCATCACTTCCATGTTATTTCTTATATATCAGATGTCCTAAAAATTAAATAACATGAAGTACTTAACGAAACACATCAATTTTGATGTCTTGCTAACTATAACATGCTTTCATTTTCTATAGAGATCAAGCCAAAACTAATAGACAAACAACAGTGATGATCATCTGGCCACATGACTTTATTCCCAACCAAAAAAATACAAAGAAAAAGCTACACATCATAGCGTTCTTCCGAAACAATAGAGCCAAAGCATCACATGTCAAATTTTGCGAGTATATAACAGGAGTAGCACATGGAATCCTAAACATATAAAATCAAATGATGATCCTGAACAAAGACTTAGCACCTAGCTTAGTTTCCATATGTGGACACAAGCAAATTAAGCATCACCCACCCAATTTAATCTCCCCCATTGAACAATATCAAATCACATTCAGTCATGAAAAATAACCAGAGCATGAAATAGGAAAAGCTGTCAATTTCATTCATATGAAATAATTTGGTTACTTTTTCGAAAAGATCCTTTGGGGGCTAGGGGCAGAGCAACAAACAAATTCCTATTTCAGACATCCGTAAGGCATATTTAACCTCCATTTAACTAAACATCAACCAAAACAAATTGCAGGAAAATAGAAAAAAAAGTAATTATTTAAAAGAGATATAAAAACTATTACCTAGACTCTCAAACTCCACTTAATGTGGCTTCTTTATTGTCTGAAAAGGCCTTGCTCTATGTTGTTTCCAGCCTGAAAAGTCTCTACTGAGAGGAATTAAAGCCGAAATCGGCATTGGAAACAATGCAGCCGCCACAGCACCACCAGGGCCATACTTCCTAGGCCTACCTCTCTTCTTCTTCATATCAGAAGGGGCTACTCCTGTCATATGAACTGGTGGAGCAGCAGCTGCCATAGTCCATCAAGAAACAAGTGATCATTATTACACCGAAGACTGGTAGAAAAAATGGCATAAGGTAGATCATTATTAACTATGACAGATACCTTAAACAAAGACATGAGAAACAAGTGATCTAAATCTTCCATAACATAAGTGAAGCATCTAGATAAATCATAAGAAGCATAACATGAATACAATTGTATCAACACAAATCTCTACAAACCTATATGCGAGAATATAAAGAAAGCCAATGTTGTAGAATCATATGTGGTACCTTTGAGTAGCCGAAGTCGCATATCTTCAATTAAGGAGCAGGACTTACATCCAGCAAAGTGTTCTCCAACTTTAGGTCTCGATGACACACTTGCTTCGTCATGAAATAAGATTTATAAGAGGAGAGCCATCAAATCATATTGTTTGTGTCTACATAAAAAGTTAAAATACAAAGAGAAAGTCAAGTATGGCAAACTGATATTCGCTTAAAGTGATATCATCATCAGAATCAAAATTCAGTCAAACTCCCACAAACTCCAGCAAACCATCAAAAAATCAACCATCTTCGAAATCAAACATCAAAATCCCTAATACTTCATAAATTGGATTGACAACTTCACGACCAAAAATCATACAAGTTTATAAGAATCAATTCACGAAACCTAAAATAGACGCACTAACAGATTGTCAAGTATGGCAAACTGATATTCGTGAATTAAACAAAAATGAAGAATCAATTCGCAAAACCTAAAAAAGCGCACTAATAGAAAGTCAGTGTTACCTTCAGATCTGAGAACAAGGAGAGAGAAAGCAAGAATTAGGGTTACCTTCAGATCTAACGACATCAACAAACTATTCTACCTCCTGTTGTTCGTGAGAGAAGGCTTGAAAAATTGGTTCTTCAGCAGCGGCGACAGGATGCGGTAATGCTCTTCGTGGGGGAGAGTAGTTCGTGAGAGAAGGCGTGAAGGAGTTAGTGAGAGAAAGAATCATTTAATCAAAACTCAAACAAGATGGTAGGAGGTGGAGGTTGGTGTTTTTGTGGTGGCAGGAGGAGAAGAGAAACCAGAGACGAGATACAAGAGAGGACAGAGAAAAATGGGGTGGGGGGAACAGGTAGGGAATAGGGATTATGAGGGAGGGTGGGGGGGGAACAGTAGGGAATAAGGATTATGAGGGAGGGAGCGAGGGAAAAAAAACATAGAACCACATATGCTCCGGTGGAACGGAGCATTTGTCAAAATTTTTTATTAAAATTTTGTAGGAACTCAAGTAATGCTCCGTTTAAGGAACAAACGGAGCATTTGGTAAGTAGCAAAAGAGCATTTTTCCACTAGTGTCACCTTCCCATTCTGCTGCAGAACACGTCCCAAACCATTCTTTGAAGCATCACTATACACCTCAAATCCCTCATTTCCATCAGGAAGGGTCAAAACGGGTGCAGAGGTTAAACGCTCCTTCAAAATCTGAAAAGCTTCCTCGCATTTCTCATTCCACTCGAATTTTGACTCTTTCTTCATCAAATTAGTCATTGGCCTCGCTATCTTCGAGAAATCTCTCACAAATCTCCTGTAATAGCCAGCTAAACCTAAAAAACTCCTGATATCATACACATTCTTTGGAGTAAGCCTCTCACTAACAGCTTGAATCTTAGCAGGATCCACAGAAACTCCTTCCTTTGACACATAATGACCAAAAAATGATACTCTCTCCAAACGAAACTCACACTTAGAGAACTTGGTATACAATTGATTCTTTCTAAGCGTCTCCAATATTATCCTCAAGTGCTCATCATGCTCTTCTTCACTCTTTGAATAAATCATAATATCATCAATGAATACCACAACGAACTTATCTAAGAACTCATGGAATATCCTATTCATCAGATCCATAAATATGGCTGGAGCATTGGTCAATCCAAACGGCATCACAGTGAACTCATAATGATCATAACGCGTCCTAAACGCAGTCTTAGGTATATCCTTATCAGCTACCCTCAACTGGTGATACCCCGAACGCAAATCAATCTTCGAGAACATACTTGATCCATTCAACTGGTCGAATAGGTCATCTATCCTAGGCAAAGGATACTTGTTCTTAATAGTCACATTATTCAACTCCCTATAGTCGATGCACAATCTCATACATCCATCTTTCTTCTTTACAAACAACACAGGAGCTCCCCAAGGTGATGCACTAGGCCTAATATAACCCTTATCCAACAGCTCTTGCAACTGCATCTTCAACTCACTCATCTTAGGAGGTGCCATTCTATAAGGTGCTTTAGAAATAGGTGCAGTACTAGGAACTAAGTCTATGGTGAACTCAATGGCTCTTGCAGGCGGCATACCAGAAATCTCGCTTAGAAACACATCCATAAACTCATTCACAATTGGTACATCCTCAACATTCAATCCAACCTCTTTACTCACATCTTGCACACTACATGAAAATAACTCACACCCATTCTTCATCAACTTCTTCACTTGCATAGCAGAAATAACCCCAAAGCTCTTAGACTTCCCAAAACGTCGATACAAAGTCAACTTCCCCAAAGGGCTTCTCAACACTACTTTATAAGCTTCACAGTCTATCTTGGCCTTATAGAAACCTAACCAATTCATCCCAAGGATAACATCTAGGTCTCCCAGATTGAACTCTATTACATCAGAAGGAAATACACAGTCTTCTATCTTCAGAGGCAAATGTTTAAACAACTTAGTACACCTTATGACTTCTCCAGTAGGTATACTAATAGGCAAATCGATCACCTCAAAATCTATCAACCCTAGACTACTAATGACAGACGATGAAACAAACGAATAAGTCGCCCCATAATCAAACAACGCTTTAACAAGAACGGAGCTAATAGAGAAAGTACCAGAAACTACGTCGGCAGATCAATCAGCTTCTTTGCGACTCATCACGATCAGTTTACCCGGAGCCTTATTCTGGTTGTTGTTGCTCTCACTAGCAGGCTTACTGAAACTTCCTTGGTTGTTCAGCTCCCCTACAGGCTTCGAACCTTGGTTTCCTAACTGATTGAACCCATACCTTCCCTGATTACCACTCCCATTACCATTATGCTCTTTCTTCTGCTTGGTGAAGCACTCATACTCCCTATGGCCCTTCTTCTGGCAGTAGTTACAGGTTACTAGGTCTCCCTTACAGTCTCTACCAGGGTGGTTCTTGCTGCACTTCTTACAATTGTAAACTCTTTCAGACTGGCCCTTATTGTTATAATCCTGACCATTTCTCCCTTGGAAATTTCCATTCCCATTTCAATTCTTCTTAAAGTTGCCCTGATTTCCTCCAGCATTGAAATCCTTTCTCTTTTCACCCACTACAGCATTCTTTTATCATGCCTCGACAGAAGACCATAAATATGGGTGGCTCTACACCACATCTAAGGATGCAAAAGTCCCACCACCTAACCCCAGTTGGATTTCCTCAGTCAAACCTTACTCAAACCTTTGAGCTTTTAATTAACTCCTCAGTGGCTACTACCTAAGGTGCAAACCTCGACATTGCTATGAACTTACTATAGTACTCAGAGATGGTCATGGTCCCCATCCTAAGGTTTATAAACTCTTGGGACTTCTGTTTCCTCATAAATGCACGGTAAAACTTCCCTCTTAAAGCAGTAACAAAGGAATCCCAATTAAATCCCTCAACATCACTCAGTCTAGCCCCATTTTCTCTCCACCATAAGTCAGCCTCGTCTTTCAGATGCAATATAGCTTGACCTATTCTCATACCCTCAGGACAATTCACAGCCCCGAAAACCTTTTCAAATTCCCTAATGCAACTTTCTAAGAAGGTAGGTTCAGCTTGCCCCTTAAAGTATGGCGGCTTAACTTTGGCTAGTCTTTCAAACATGTCCCCAGTAGGATCGGGACGCTCAGCGCTTTCGCGAGTCAAATTCTCCGCCAATAGGCGAATAGCAGAAGCTAAATCGTTACCGTTATTAGCCATTCTACTGCGTGACCTGCAATTAACGCAACTCTACTTTAGGTTTCGGTACATAACTTACACGTCATTCTCTACGAAGGCAACATTTGATTTGACCATAAAGATCGCATCAACATACAATTTCTCATGAAGTTATAATAATACCATAGAGTACATCATGACCAATCATACAATCATTTATGGAAAATATTCATGTCAACAATAACACATGTCAGGATCAAATAAAAATTCAGTCATAACAAATGAATAAAATATTCACATTCACGTGCCCAAAATAAATTCTTGCTCACTTGGGTAACTAAATTTTTACTTTTATTCCTCAAAATGATGATAGTAACACTTTTCAATCCATAATAACTATACTTTTTCCTAAACAAAACAAAGTGCCAAAGAAATAAATTTAAACCATTGATTGACTAATTATCCAACATTTATTCTCAAAGCATAAATACATAAACTAAGGTGATACATCATCAGTGTTATCCTTAGATTCCTTGTACGTTTCTGGAGTGAAAACTTCATCTTCAAAATCTGCAATGTCATCATCATCCTCATCATCCTCATCATCCTCATGTGTTGCAGCATACCTCGGCTCACCAAAGACACTCCTCATCACAGCATAGTAAATATCCTTCCGAGTCTGACTCCCAACACGATCAAACTCCTGAATGACCTCATCATCACTATCTGGACTGCCAACCTTCAGAATACGACGCATTTCCAACTCTCTAACGTAGTTTTCCTCATCAGACTCATACCCAGATCCATTACTCTCATCATCACTCAACACAATCAGGTCGTAGTAGCTCCCTACTCTAGTAGCTCCTCTATCAGACATAGTTATAGATCCCATAACAGATAAATATAACTTCTATAAGTAATTGATACTCTCACTTAGCGAATGATCCCAACAATAACCAATAAATAACCAACAACTCAAAGCATAGGAATAACATAAAAATAGCTAAGCAGGCAAGAAAGCATAACCATGCTGAACTAACTGTCTAATGCAGACATATAATATTTCGATCCTATATGCCCATTCCTATACTACCAATATCTCATAAAATAATAAAGTAACCAAAATAAACTAGAAGTATTTAAAATAAATAAACAAGTAATTTATATATACATTTTTCGGATTTATAAAAAAAAACGAAAAGAAACGAAATAAAAAAAAATAAAGAAATTCGAAATATTCGAACCAATAAAAAAAATTCGGACTTAATAATAATTCGAAAAAAATAAATATTCAAAATCTTTGAATCTAAAAAAATGTTTTGAAAAGTGATTTGAACAAAACGAATAAGTAGGAACTCGATTTCAAAGAATTTCATTTTAAGTAACTAGCTAGCTAGGCGCCTAAAAATTTAAAGTTGGCACGAAAGGCCATTAAGAACCTAAAGCTCCAAGATACCACTTTGTAACACCCCGACAATTCTCTCTTTTCTAAAATACCTTTTTAATATATAACTTAAAGAATGATCAAAGTATTATCGCCCGTGTGAAAACATATCGGCTTATTCAGAATTTTGCAGCGGAAAACATAATAAATAAACTTTAGAAATAAAACATAGTCAACCCAAAGAGTCAACTCTAAAAGTCAAACCAACATAAAATCAAAAGTCAACCTCCAAAGTAAAAGTCAACTACAATAGTCAAAGTCAACTAGAAAAGCATAAAGTCAAAGTAAAGTCAACAAGCTCTCCAATCCCGAACTCATGATGCGTCATCTTCAAACCTATAAATGACGATGCACTATTGATCCCTAAAGACTGCTCACCAAATGGGTCATCACAGGATCAGTAAGGCATAGCCATGATCAACACATACACACAAAGCACATAATCAGCAAAGTTGAGTACTACATAGCAAATAAATAAACATTCCTAATATGACACTAATAAATACCAGGCCCGGCTAAGGCCCTGTGCAGGGTGATCAACTGCACAGGGCCCCTAAAATTTAAGGGCCCAATATGTTTTGTCGACCCAAAGTAAAAAAAAAAAAATCTCGTAACTCCATTCTGACGCGTTAGACAGCACAATTCCTGCCCTTCCAATTTCCAAAACAGCAAAACCTAAACCCCATTAATTTCTCGGGACTCCTCGTATTCTCTAATTACTCCTCTCTTCCTATCCAGCTATGCCCCAATCTCTATAAACCAACATGTTTTAATTCTCTTGTTCTTCATTACGGCTATAATCCCAAATTTCAAAGAGAAAAAAAGCCTTTTGTGACTTGAGTTTAGTTGATGTTTCATTCTTCTCTTTTCCTAAGTTTTATTCTTAGTGTTAGCCAAATGCATTATGCGTAATTGCATATGGCGTATCAACAATCTCGTTGTATATGGCCATGAGTATCTATTGTTATAATACTCATGGGTGTTGTAATTAGGCACCAAAAACCTGATAAGGAAGGGTAATTTCTAAATTCTGAATTTTTGTTATTTATTTATTTTATATTTTGATAATCTAAAATTCTGGCAATTATCACATTCGATTTATATTTATCAATTGCTGATTTTCTATTTGATTTTGATTTTGTTGCTGTTGTTTTTAGGTGAAGCTGCTAGTTTGATTGGTATACAATTTTGGAGTTTTGGGAGTGTGTAAGTTTGTTGATGCTAAGCTGCCAAAAAGGCAAAACTAGAAAACATAATTCAGGATTAGAAAGACTCAAAAAAGAAAAGAAAAAAGAATTGAAGAATTTTTGGAGAATAGTGGTTATGAAGAATTGGTTGATGGTTTTTCTTCAAAGAACTCTAGAAGAGTTGTAATTTTCAAATAGAATTTGTATGTAGTATATGTTGAATTTTGTTGGGAGAAAACAACTTTTATTAATTGTATGAGATTTTACTTTTGATTGTTATATAAGACCTCCTTTTTATCCTTTAAGGCCACATAATTTAAGTTAGCACAGGGCCCCTAAATTATACGAGACGGCCCTGATTATAAATACTAAGCAAGAATAAATGAGAATATATCAACACAGCAGACTACTTTTACTGAACTAAACTCCAGAACTAGTAAGTTAATTAATTTAGATGGAATAGTCAATGGAACGAGTTGTCCAACCAAAACCAGTCTTCAATTTAAAAGACGAAATACGGGCGTGACTCCGTATTCCCATGACCTACGATATCGATGAAACTTTTAAATAAAAATTGAACACGGTGATCACTCCGGTCCCAAGAAAAGTCATGGGCTACCACCATGTACTCCAACTCATACTAGTCCAACACTTCAGACGTGCACAAGTCTAAAGCTATTGTTATCCACGTTTCACTTTACATGATTAATCATTTATTACTTGTTATGACTCACAAGTAGAACAACAATATAATCATCAAGTAATCATAAACTTCCATTTTTATCTTAGGATTAGATAAGTGATCATCAACTTACAATCCAAGAATAATTCCAATATTAAATCGATAACCTTTAATTAAGTGTTGAACCAAGTTAACAACCAATCAACCTTTCATAGGTATAAAAATCAACTTACCAAATAAGGCCCTCGATCCTCATAAATTAGTTAAATAAATCAAGGGAACAACATGATTCAATCATGATCCAAATCAACATAAATATTAATCCCTCATGTGAATTAATAAAATAAAGCTCCCAAATCCCATATGCTTGCATCAATCTTCCATGCAAACATAATATCAATATCATAACCAAATTGCTTCACACAACGGCATAAAACATGCAAATCCAACTTAATAAAAATCACATATGAACTAAAAATAGTTCCCTATGCATGATACTACTCAATTCTCATCCTTAGGACATGATACTAGTCCAATCAACACATAGGTATGTACGTACCTTGTGTAGATAAATCGAGCGGCCACTTTCACAACCTTAAAAGTCGCCTAAAAAGAAATCTCCTCCTAAAATAATCAACTTAATCCCACAATCAATACTGTACAAATTTCCAGCACTAATAAAAGACTTTAAACCCTCCTTAAAAGTGTTTAAAAGCCTTTCCCATTATTAAAACTTAATTAGTAAAACCCCCTACTATAGTACTACTTCACTAGTTGATCAAAACCCTTAAAACTCATGTTTAAATCATAAAAACTCCATCATAACATCCCTTTTAAAAATTCCAGCAACATATTATATACAAACTCATTTTAAACATACTTTTAATCATAAGAAAACCCAATTTCACAAACTACAACATACTACTATGTTTCACCAACTTCCAAAACCCTAAAAATACATGCTTTGATAATTAAAATCTTAATTGAAAGATAATAAGTAAATCTGAATTTTAATTTCTTCATTACATAAATTATATAATCTTATATTCATAGTTAATTCATCAAACTACAACTTTTAAACATAAACTTATTAAACCAAACCCAAAAAATACAAACTTTGCATTAAAATAAAACTTGAGGAGGAAGATATAACAACCAACAAAAGAAGAGGAGGGAGGAAGGCGCCGAAAAATAGGAGGACCAGCGGCGGCGGGTCGGCTGCTGCTACCGGCTGGGCGACGGCGGTGGTCGACCGATGGGAGGGAGAAGAGAAAATCTGGAGAGAGAGATAGAGAAAAAGAAGAGGAGAGGGCCGAAAGATTAGGGAAGAGGAAGAGAGAGAAATAAGTGAGCGGGGAAAATTTTGGGGTTTTGGGGTTTATGTAGTTTCCCCCTTTTGGGCTTAGGAAAAGGTGTTTGGGCTAAAATATTATTTAATAGTTGGGCGGCTTGAGTAGTTGGGTTCCTCATACCCACTTTAGAATCCTTTTTGCAAACCCAAAAGTGTTTTAAGCTATTTAATTATATTTCAAAGTATGACCAAGCAAAATTGTTTGACTTCTTTAAATCATTAAATAATTTCTTTGACTTTCAAATAGTCAACCTTTCAGGACATAAACCTTTTAAATACTAAAAGATACTAATTTATATATAAACATGCATTAAAATATATTTATAAAATTCGTAAATTTATGAGGGATTACATCTATGCTCAAGAGTAGTGCTAAATAGAGAGTAGTAAAACTGGATGAAAGCTTGTTGCACTTCTTCCCTGGTATTCACCATCTTCCAATCTTTGTCCTGTATAAAGTGAATGTTATTTGTCTCCTCCTTTGCTTGATATTTTGATGAAAAAGTCTGGTATTTCATCACCACATTCCAACCAGTCAAGCTTGGCTGTTTGTGGTAAGAAGGAAATGTGCTTGCTGTGAGCTTCTCTATAATGTTTAGAAATTTCTTTCTCTGTAGTGGCAAGGGTGTAGTTGTTGGGATTATCATGAAGCTGCTTTTGAATGGTATCCAATTGAGCCTTCCATTTCCTGCTTTCAGCTTCAACATCATTAATGCCCCTTTGATTCAATAGCTTAAGGTCATATTTGAGCCATTTAAATCTTTGAATGACCTTAAACATTTTACAGCCTTGGACAGGCTTTACCCAATTATGAGTGACCAAAGCCATGAAATTGTCAGCTTTAGTCCACGTGTTATAGAATCTGAATGGTCTCTTCATTGAAGCATCAGAGTATTGACTTAGGATCATTAGACAATGATCAAAGTCACCTTCTGCATAATAGGTAGCTTCAGAGTCGGGAAACATAGTATCTCAGACTTGATTGGAAAGAACTCTATTAATTCTAGAAAAAACTCTTGAATCTCCCTCTTCCAGGTGAATTGCTTCCCCACTGTCTTGTGAGTAGTCTGATTGCAGGTGGCCATGCAATCTCTCGTTGCTTGTATATCACCCATTCTCACTGGAGCCCCACCAATTCTATCTTCAATGTCCATGATAGCATTAAAGTCTCCCATTGCAATACAGGCTTCATTCATTCCTCTAGCAAATTCAACTAGGTTATCCCACAAATCCTTCCTAACTTTCTTATCATTGCTGCCATGGATAAAAGTGCAGCAAAAGCCTCTACTCATCCCTTTAGGAATGATAGCACAATGGATGAATTGGTCACTTATTGCTTTGATATCAACCTCAAAGGAGATAGGGTCCCAGGCAACAACTATTCTCCCAGTACTGCAGTGGCTGATGTTTGTAGTGAAATTCTATCCAGGGCACATTTTAAGGTAGAGAGCACCCATATTAGGTGGTCTCGCCTTTGTTTCAAGGAGGCTAAACAACTTAATTTTGTGATGCTGAATCAATTGATAAACATCACTTTGCTTGGATTTGTTGTTTATCCCCTTACATTCCAACATGGGAGGCTATCCATTAGGCTCAGGGGGAATGACTACCCCGTGGTCCTTAGCTCATTCTGTTTCTTCTTGAACAGGTTTGTCTCCTCCATCCCTCCTCTCATCCCTAGGGAACTCATCTAATGCTTGAAACCTATTAACTGTGATGATAGGTCTCAGTTGTGTGCTCTGTGTCTTGCTAAACTTAGCAGCCTGCACAAAACCATCTTCCTAATCATCTGTAATTTGAATCTTCTCCTGAATTTGGACCTGAGCAGGTGCCTTTTGAACCCATACTTTCTTTGTGGCTGCAGTTTTCTTCATGCATTGCATCTTATCATGTCCCAACCCTTTGTAAAGAGTGCATGAAACTGGAAGCCACTCATATTCCACTGATTATTCCACCACTTCACCTCTTTCATTCAAAAATTGCATTGTCTCAAGGATTAATTGATTCATGCTGACTTCAACCATAACTCTTGCAAAGAAGAGTTTATCATTGTTTTTAGTTGCTTGGTCAACTTTAACTAGTCTTCCTAGAGGCTTGACAATCTTAGATAAGCTCACCCTAATATTTCACATCCAAGCCCTGCAACTTTGCCCATATTGGAATAAGTTTAACCTGATCCTTCACTAAGTTCATGTTTTCATGCCATTCTTTCAAAATCATGGGTTTTGAATCAAAGAAATAGGGTCCTCCATGTAAAACTTTTTGAGCATTCTCCATTGTTGTGAAACGAACCAGGAAAACACCCTTCCCATCCAATGCTACCTTATCTACTTCCATTTTACCCCAAATTCAATTGATAAATCCCTTCATTACATTATGAGGTGGATTCGCACCCAAAATGTAATAGACAACAACAGATTTCCAATATACAATTTCATCCTCTATATCTTCTAATTCAATTCGCATCAAATCAGATGTATTATCAATCGCAGAATTAGAATCATTCAAATGAACAGTTTTCCCGCCAGAATTGATGAGTGGACGAAATTGAGAACTTACAGTTTTACCTTGCGACAATCCATTAATCCATGCATTGAATATGGTCTTCACATGAGATTATTGTTGTAGTTCCCTCAAAGAAGATTTGGGGGTCAAAATTTGATTCTCAAATTCAATTGGAATTTCTAGGTCTTCCTCGTACTCCATTGAAGCTACCTCTTCTTCTTCCTTCTCATCTTCAATTATAGTATCAATTTGACTTTTATTAGTCTCTCTTGTGATCGGTCTCTGTGATTTAACGCCAGAAGATGAAGATTTCTTTCGAGGTCTTGCCATGGCTGCGAAGAATATCTAATCACCCTTTTCGCGCCCTCTCATGAAATCTCTTCCTTGTGTTTATATATTCAATTTATTCATGTTGTCACGCAAGCATGCTTAATTGAGAATATTGGAATATTGTAACATAATTACATTGAAGAGTTATTACACCGAGCTTATTGTTAGAGATCATGTTAAAGTTTGGAGAGGATTTTGATAATTTCATTATCCAATTATTGGTAATATTGTACCATCATAAAAATTGTGATGCATCACAGAAGAAAACCAATTCTTTTTTTCAGGGGGGTGAAAGAGAGATAAAGCTCCAAAGCACCAACAACCACCAACTAGAGAAAAAAAACATACGACAAAAATAAGAAATTAAGAACATTTTTTTTTTTAGAAATAAGGAACTTTTTAGCATAATAAACTTAGTGCGATACAATATGAGGCGGCATTGGGTCCTTGGTGTTTTCGTTAACTAGTACAGGCACTAGTGAAAAGTCTTGTAAAATAAGTTTAGTACAACACAAGGGAGAGGAGTGCACAAAATATACACGATCAATACAAGTTGCTTTTTCCTTGCCATTTTTGCCTTGCATTCACTACTTGGTTTGCTTCTCTTCCTTTATAATGTAGATTAAGCCCTGCATATGCTTGAAGGAACTCCCTGCATATTTCCATCAATGAAGTTAGTTTATGTTTTATATTTGGTAGGTTTTTGCCGTATCCGCTTTGATGCTATTTGTGGCAATGATACAATTTTCCCATCCTCTACTACATATCCAAGTGAAAGCCTGAAGAATAGCTTTTAATTTGGCTTCAAGGGGATCCATAGAGTAAGATCTAGAGTATAAACCTTTTATTCAATTCCCTTTGTGATCTCTACACGCACTTGCAGCAGTTGATTCATTTGTTCTAAGGAAAAAAAAGACCCATCAATGTTGATTTTTAGAATATTAGGGGGGGGGGGATTCCATGGAGGATGGTCTTTTGGGGGTGGGTTGTTTCTTTCGGGTGATTTTGGGTGTAGAATCATTCATAAACACTCCATATGTAGAACATTGGATGGTATAACCTACTTATGAGTATATTACGTTGCAGTCTTGGTATGTTGTTTGTGACTAGGGGAATGGGTCAGGGATATGAGGACGATTCGTACTCCCAAACACTATAGTTGGGCAAGATATTTGAGTAGGAGTAGTAAGAGCATGTACAATGGGGTTCTCCAGCGAGCTCTTGAACTAGCTCTCCAAGGAGATAAAATGGAGAACTACCTCTTAGTTAATAATAGAGCTCTTAGGTGTATCTTGAGTGTATCTCTACGGAGACACTTTGCAAAGTATCTCTTGGATGAGATATCATTTGGGATAAAGAGAAACGGTTCTCTGATTTGTGGGCCCCACAAACCAAAACATCAAACTCCATGTGAGCTATGCGAATGGATGCTCAATATTTTCTCATATGCTCCAACCAATCATATGATGACACATGGCACAAACTAATACAATTAAAAAAGATTTATATCCTTCTTGCAACAGTTTAATGATCTTTTTTTTAGATTTTAAAAAAAAATATGGTAATAATTATTTTCCAATAGCTATAATTTTTCTTTGTCGATAAAATGAGCCAATATTGAATATATTTCAGAATTTTTTGCAAGGACATACCAGGGTAATAGGACATTTTGTGGGGATATACATCACTAAATTTTGTTTGTAGGGATATACTAACGTAAATTTAAGTTTTGTTAAAAGGTACCAAAAACACTATTTCCCGCGAGAAAGTCAAATTTCCGGTCTTTGACTTGGTAGGAACTCGCGAGTGAGCCACAAAGTGACAGTGAGGAAGTTGGAGGAAAATTAATGTAATAGAAGCAATTAAATATCACGCACTATACAAAGAGTAATTAAGCAAGTCATCAAAGGCCGGAAATTAGATTTTCTCGCCAGAAATAATGTTTTTGGTATCTTTTAACAAAACTTAAATTTAGGTTGGTATATTCCCACAAAAAAAAAAATTAGTGAGGAATATCCCCACAAAATGCTCTATTACCCTGGTATATCCCCGCAAAAAACTCTATATTTCATAGACAATTTACTATCTTTTTCATATCCAGTTTAATTATGTTGTATGAACATATTGCAATGTTGTCTTTTAATTTAAATATTAGCTTTTTATGTTGTCATTAATTTTTCGTTTCATGCCTTTTATCAAATTAAATATGAGCATATAAAATTAAAATTTTTTAAAAAAAAATTTAACAAAAGTCCACATTACATAAATTATGAAAACATTAAGTTTATAATTATATTTAATTTACTTGAATAATTTTGTTCATATAACTTTAATCATAATATGAAATGAGTTTCATTAATTGACATGGGGACCACAAATAATGAAAAGTTGAATGGAGAGCTCCTTAAAGAGCTTTATTATTGTTGGGTGTTTTTCAATATAGTTCTTGAGAGTAGCTTGAAGAGAGAGAACAAATGAGAGAGAGTGGAGAGCTCATTGGAGAACCATGTACCATTGTACATAGGGTTGTTCACAGGGGTGGGTCGGACTGGAATTTGGACCGGACCGGGCCGGAAACCCGAAATCGTCACTTAACATTTTTCACTCTCCCTCTCCCTTTCCTAGAGAAACCCTAAAATCACTCAAACACTCTTTCTCTCACCCCTCAGGAGTCACGCCGGTGCGCCGACGCCACGACGCCGATCAGGCGACCGCAGCCACCGTCCCACCGTGTTCTATTGTTCCCTGGTAAGTTCAGTTTTTCAGTTTTTTATTTCATCCAACACGATTTTCAGTTTTTTCGCTCTTCTATCTTCGATTTTCAGTTTTTTTTTCTGTTTAATTGTATAATTTATGTTTTGGTTTTGTGTTTATACTTATAATTTAGACTTCGAGTTGTGATTTTGTGATTGAAAGATTCTCCATTTCGTTTATTTTTTCAGTTTTTCATTTCTTCTAGTTTTTTTTCGCCCTTCTTCTATCTTCGATTTTCAGTTTTTTTTTTTGTTTTTCTGTTTTGGTTTTGTGTTTATACTTATAATTTAGACTTGGAGTTGTGATTTTGTGATTGCAAGATTCTCCATTTCATTTATCTCACTGTTTTCATTTTTTTCTGTTTTTTTTTTTTCGGGTTAATTGACATTGAGGCCTATCTTATTACTTATATAGTTATATTTATATACTCTTATAGAAAATTCTGCTAGAATTTGTTCTCTCTTAATAAAAGTGGTTTTTATTCCCTTAAACCGATTGTATTACTATTACTATTATTATCATGCAATTTGTGTTCCAACAAGATTAAAGCTGCTCATTCTTTTTAGCTTGGCGTGATTTTTACAAGTTTGATAGGAACAATAAAAATATGTGTTTGGTGACCTTGTAAAGTCAATGAGAAGTCTATTAAACGAGATTAACAATCTTCAATAACACATCTTATGTTAATGTCAATCAAACAGTTTCACGAATACTTGCTACAGTTTCACTTAGCCTTAATCTTTTTTTGAACTCAGATTATCATTCCCATCAAATGAGCAAAGTTGTGGAACAATTTTTTGATTGAGACAAGATTTGGCACAACGGATTTCTTTTCTTGCAATGTAAGATATATTTTATAATAATTGATTAGTATATCATATATGCATTCTAATCTTCATATTACATACTTATGAATTAGTTAATGTAGTACTTATATTAATCATGTAATTTCATGTAGATGGAAAGCTCCCAATCCAAATCTACTCAAACACTCTCGGATGCTGCTAGTAGGACAGATTAAAATGAGTTGCGCAAGTGCTTGCCTCCGGAGAAGAAGCTAGTGGAGGGACGCAAATATCTCGTCAGGAAAAGTAAGAGAAAAGCATAATATTGGGATTTCTACATTGAGTACTTAGAAGATGGAAAGTTACGAGCCGAATGTAAGTTTTGTGGTAAGACTTTTGCTGCTGATGGTAATTTAAATGGCTCTAAAAATGTTAAGAATCATGCTGATAAGTGTCTTGCTAATCCGGCTAACAAAGAGAAGGGTAAAGGAAAACAAAGTGAGTTGTTCTTTCAACTTGTAGATGGAGATGTGGAAAATGAGAATGGTGAAAGAAAGTTGAAGTATGGAACTGTGAATTTTAAAGAAGGTAGGGAAGCATTAGTTCGTATGAGTATTATTGATGAACTTCCTTTTAGATGTGTTGAGAAACTAGGCTTTAATAGTTTCATGGGTGTTGCTTGTCCTGGATTTCATATTCCATCACGTATCACCATTGCTCGTGATTGTCTTCAACTTTATCATAGTGAAAAAACAAAGTTGAAAGAAATGCTTAAGAATTCTCAAAAAATTTGTGTGACAACTGAGACTTGGACATCAATACACCGAATTAATTACATGTGTCTCACCGCCCATTTTATTGATAATGATTGGAAATTGCATAAAAAGATCATTAACTTTTGTCCAATTTCTAGTCACAAAGGTGAGGCTATTGGAAAAGCGGTTGAACATTATTTGGAAACTTGGGGTATTGAAGATAAACTTTTCACTGTAACGGTTGATAATGCTAGTTCTAATGATGTTGCTTGTGCACACCTTAGGAGAATGGTTCAACGAACTGGATGTGTTGGTGATGGAAAATATTTGCACTTTAGATGTATGGCTCATATAATCAATCTTATTGTGTGGGATGGTATTAGAGAACATGGTGTGTGCATTGATAGAGTTAGAAATGTCGTTAAGTATGTGTAAAATTCTCCTGCAAGAATACAAAGATTTAAGGAACTTGTTTCAAAAGCTAACATAAAATGCAAATCTTCTTTGTCTTTTGATGTCCCCACCCGTTGGAACTCAACCTTTACAATGTTGGACACTGCTGTGAAATTTCAACGTGTCTTTAATGGATTATCCCTACCTGATGGAGTGAATTTGAAAGATAATGAAAGGCCCCCTGAACTTGATGATTGGAAAAAAGTGGAGAGGTTAGTAGTGTTTTTGAAAGGGTTTTACCTATTAACTCGTAGCATTTCTGGTTCTCATTATGTGACTAGTAATAAAGGCTTGTTTGAGATTGCTCTTTTATATGATATGCTTAACAAATGGGAGAAAAGTGATGATGAAAATTTTAGAGCTATGGCCTCTTCAATGAAAAAGAAGTATGATAAGTATTGGGGGGATGTTGAGAAGATGAATAAGCTAATTTATGTTGCTGCAATACTTGATCCGCATGCTAAGATGGTGGTAGTTGAATTGACACTTAGCGACATTTATGGTAAAGAAAGAGGCTGCATACTTGCTAATGATGTGAAAGAGTTTGCTTACTCTTTATTTGATGAGTATAGAAGATTGTATGCCACTTTTGCTCCTCAAAGTGCACAAAGTAGTGATAATATCTCTATTATATAAGGGAACTCTTGACCCTTTGGTGTCCACCCTTAATTACCTAAATACCCCCAACCATCAACAAATATTACAAAACCAACCACTCACTAAATTTGAAAAAAGCAAAATAAGCCAAAAAGGGGGGGGGAATGTATCCCTAAGGCCTAAACTGTAGAACAGTTCCTGATTCCTCACAAACTACAACTGCACGACAATTTTGCTTCATATTCTCCCTGTTCCCTATTCTCTCACTTTAAGAGTTCAAATGCTCAAACTACATAGAGTGAAGTGAAAAATGTCTCATCTGGTAAGTTTTTCTGCACTTTAATTCTTCTACAAATATAATTCTTCAGTATCATCATCAAATTCTTGGCAATTTGTAGTTCGCTGCACTTTTGATCTTTATTTTTATTCAAACCCTTAATGCTTATTACTTTTTTACGTAGAAATTCTCGCCAATTTTCGCATATCTGATCATTGAAGTTGGCAAAGATGGAATCATTCGAGATGGATGATAGAAAAAGTAAGTACCAATCCTCCTTTATTTTTTTGTAATATTGTTGTGAAGATTATCACATTTCATAAGTTTTCTTTTGCTGTGTTGATTTGTGGTGACTAAGGAATCTTTACGAGTAGCACCTTAATTTGCTGTTAATTTAGTCATTTTTCACTATTGTAGTGAAATTTATTGTTATGATGTTGAGAATATGGATTCGACGAACCTGTTGTTATTGCTTGCGGATCGTTGGGCTTAATTATGTTTGAATTCCTTATATTATCTCTATTCATTTTTTTCCCTGTTCCCCATTCACTCACTTCAAGAGTTCAAATGCTCAAGCCTCAAACTACATAGTGAAGTGAAAAATGTCTGATATGAGAGAGAAAAAAGAAGGAAAATAAGTTGACGGGAAAAATACCACAAATTTCTTCATTTGTTTGTTGAATTTTTCTCAGAAATTTGAAGAACAACAAACTGAGTTTTTGTAGATTATACTTTCACACACAGCAATTTTAGGAGTTCGGTTTCGTCCATTACAAATTTTGTTTCAAAATGTCGTCAATCTGTATTTTTCTCTTACTAATATTCTGTTTTGGTTGGAAATGGCAGGAGTAACTGAAATTTATTTGGGCGGAAAAAGAAGTTTAATTTTTTTATGATTAAGTTTTGGCCTATATTGGAGTATAGTGGAATAATGCAAAGAATTGGTGGGATGATGACGTTAGCAATGATTTTGCTAAATCTGTTACATGACTATGGTGGAATTGGATTTGGAGAGGCACTTTAAATTCTTTCGAAATCGAAATGGTTCTTAAAATAATGGCAACCTCAACTACACTCAGAAGATTATCATCAACATAATTATACCTAGCAACTTTGTAAGTAGTGTGTTTCTTGCTCCCATTATTCATGTAATATTAAAATGTGACATGTCTTTATTGATAGAGTTTATACTTATAAAGGGGACTATATGGTGTTTTGAGAGCTTAACATGTCATCTTTTTAGCTTGATTTGGGCTTTGTTAGCTATCATGTTCTTTGTTGTTAATTCTAATTGATTATTTTCTTTATTTTTACCTTGATATGCACTTTAAGTTGGTGTATCTAATTTGTTAGCTATCGTTTCGGGAATCTTAAGGCCGTGGAGTGGAATGAGAAATCGTGTTGGGAGGTGGTTGTTTTGGAGATTGTTGTGGTTGGAGGTGAGAGACAGAGATGATTTAGATAGAGAAAATAAAGATGCTAAGGAGAGAGTGAGGAAGTTTTTGAAGCTAAGAAATGTGTTAGGATATCGTACCAAACAGTATTATAGTATATTACAAAAAGAATATAATAGAGATATTACAGGATATCATACCAAATATTATAGTATGTTACAAAAGGAAAATATATTAGAGACGTGATCAATCAGGTGATTACCTAAATAAATTGTATCAGATAGAGAGCTTATATGTTCAATTACCATCGTTGTCAATTGTCAGTACATTGTTGCATATGAACATGTTTTTATTTGACAAAACTTTGTAAGTAATATATTAAACAAATTATTACTCCCTCCGTTCTCTTTTGTTCTTCCTATTTAGAATCTTGACACTATTCACAATTGAAGAGAATCTTCTAAATTATTTTCAACATATGATAAAAAATATAGTCATGTGGGGTCTTGTTTGATTCGTCTCAATGAGTAGTTTATTAATATTTAATCATTATAATATTTACTAATACACAGTGAAAGATATTTAAGGTCAAAAACGTGCATTGGCAAACGTGGAAGTCAAAATAGGAAGAACAAAAGAGAACGGAGGGAGTACAAGATATAATTATGGAAATTTTTTAGGGAAAGATATAATTATATGCAAGTATTTAACTTCAACAATGATTTTCGCACGCATAGCGTGCATATAAGGCTAGTGTCACTTGACTTGAATGATGATGATCAAATGCAAGATGGACATGATTACATGAAAAACCTTAGAGATCGAGCTAAAAGGTTGAAGGGGTCAAGTGGACATGTAAGGAGTGAGTTTGAGAGGTACTTAAATGAACAACTAGGGCCAGAGGAAGAAGAAATTGATGCATTGTCTTGGTGGAGTTGAGATGGACATCGATATCCTATTGTTTCACGCATGGCACGAGAAATACTAGCTGCTCCATTGTCTACAGTTGCATCAGAATCTGCTTCTAGTGCCGGGGGACGGTGTCTTGATCCATTTAGGAGTTCATTGACTCCTAAGGTAATGCATCTTTGCCTTTTTCATTTGCAAATAGAACTTGGTAATTTTATTTTGTTATGCGTTATATTCTAATTAATACATTCATTGTTAATTTGATGCTCATACAAGACGGTTCAAGCTCTCATTTGCACACAAGATTGGTTTCGTGCTAAGGGGGTGCATGGAGTTGATGTGGAAGAAAATTTGCGAGACTTAGAGGAAGTTGAGAAAGGTGATTACAATTTACAAATGTTATCTTTTATTTTTAACTTGTAAATCTAACTTGTAAATTTATTACTTTGTTATTAATTATTTTTCCTTTCTTATTAACAGAGTTTCAAAGTGAGCATTTGGATGATGTGGACGACGTCGTATTTGTGGACTCTTTGATATGAAATACTTAGTTAATATTGATATTAAAGACTTGTATTTGGTTTTATGTTTTTATGTTTGAAACATGTACTTTGATGAAGTTATAAGATTAGTTGCATCACTTGCATGCATGTTTCATATAACATATCTCTAAAACAGGTCCAACAGGTCCAATATATGCAAATATAGGTCCAAATAGAATATTTAAAAGCCCAAAAAAAATAATCGAAAATCAGGTCCAACAGGTCCGGACCGGGGACCGGACCTGATTTTTCCGGTCCAGACCTGGACCGGACCGTAAAAATCAGGTCCGGTCCCCGGTCCGAAAAATCCCAAAAATCCGGTCCACCGGTCCAGGCAGGTCCGGTCCTGGATCAGTGAACATCCCTAATTGTACATGCTTAGCAGCTTAGGGATCCGTACTCCCAAACAACATGATCCCTCCATTTCTTTTAATCTACACATTTTCTTTGTAGTCTGTTTCTTTTCAATATACACATTGTTACGTTTTCTACTCTTGGTAACATGTCCCACTAGGTTGCACATAGACGAATATAGGTACGAGTTTGAATTCAGGTACGGGGACGAAAAACTATGAGAGTTCAAAATTTTAGGAATGGGTATGCGCACCCATACAAGATACATGTCGGGTACGAGTATGTGACCTAGAAGAAGTACTCGTGCTACATAGATGTCCCATCTATTTCCTCCTCCTTTTCCACCTATGTCATCCATTTTTTAATATTTTGACCCAACTTTTAGTTTTTCTCTTACATTTTTTGGTTTCTCTCTCCACCTTATCAATTTTTCTCTCATACTTTTGTACTTTCCCCTTAGTTCTCCCCCAAAATGAAGTGAATAAACTAAAAAGAAACGAAGGCAGTACTTGACAAGGTTTGAATTCAAAATTTCTAATATTTAAGGTAAGAGTCTTACTAGTAGTGACTAAGCCTTGCTTGATTATGGTACTTTGAACATTTTTTTGATGCCAAACTATTGGTGCATTAATTAGGGCATAATGTCCATAAGAACATAGGAGGAGACCTTCATCTGGGTAGTGAATCTTTAAATTATTCAATTCCGAACATAACTAATCTAAAAAGATGATAGACAACACAATTCCCATCTCTTTTAACCTGGCCAAATGACCTAACCTTGCTTGGTTATAGTACTTTGTAGGGCTTTGCACCGATCCAAAATCGGACCGGACCGGAACCGGAATCCCAGAATTTTCTGGACTAGGGACCGGACCGGACCGGAACCGGAATCCCAGAATTTTCTGGACTGGGGACCGGACCGGACTGTCCAGACCTGCCTGATCCGGTCTGGTTCCGATTTTGGACCGAATTTTTTGATTTTTGCTAAAAAAAAATCCTTTTTTTTCTTTTAAGAGTTTTTTTTCTCTTATTCTTCTTCCTAATACTAATTCATGAACTATTTTAACCCCCTTTCGTAATACGTTCATATTAATAATAATTTTAATATAATCTCATAATTTTAATATAAGTTGGTCAAGTTTGAAGAAACTTTTGTATAAAAATAAAATAAAAAAGCATTTTTTAATGTAACTGGTCTTTCCAGTCCGGACCTGGAAAATCCGGTTTAGACAGAACCGGAAAACCGGATTCCAAAATTTTGAGGACCGGGGACCGGACCGGCAGCCACCGATTCCGGTCTGGTTTCGGTTTTTTTGCCGGTCTGGTCCGAAACTGCACACCCCTAACCACTTTGTTTAAAGGGGAGGGTCCAACTTATAAGGCAAAAGATCACGAAATGCAAAAAGGGCCAAAAGTTGGACCACACCATAACTAATAATGAAAGCTCATTAAAAGTCTCACTTGTAGCCCAACCCAAACTCATCAACTTCTTGGTTTCTGTAAACTTCCAAGCGTCCTTTCGATTTTGTGAACTCAACTCCCGACTTTCCACCACACAAACCCCAGGTGAAAAAAATTAAAAAGGAAGTAGAGTTGGAGGAAGAGGAAAGCAAGTTTCGATTTTTATCTGGAATTTGAATGGTATTTTACTAAGTTACATTAGCTTGCAATTTCATGTCATGCTTCTCATTAGTTATTATTTTTTCTAATGTTTACTAGTTAACAAAACAGCACTGCTACTATGAATATAAACTATGGAATGATATAATTACACGAGATTCTTGAAGGATAATAAGAAGTATATATTGGGTGGTTATTTGATTTTGGTATCATACCGCCATTGTTGTAATATGGGAAGTTCAAGCATAAGTTTTGCTGTAAATCTATGTAACTGTCATGTTTTCTCTATGTTTGTAATGTATCTATTCCATGTTGTAATGTGCATTTTGTGGAATATGTTATTGGCTTACGGGGTCTAAATGTCTAATGGAAATCCCATCTTCAAGCAGCACTAGTTGATGATTATTTAGTCAATCAAAATAACATTTCAGGATGTATTTCTTGATTGAGAAATTTATGCATGATGCATTAACAGGCATATTAATGAGACTAGGAGTGTCTCGGGGTCTGATGTTTTGTAATATGCTACCTATACCAACAAAGGCTCTTCCGCTTTACCTTGCCGTGTTTGGGATCCTTGTTAGAGGCATTAGGAAAATGTATTAATGCTATTGGTATTGGTAATAGGAGAAATGCCTGTTTAAATTTCTTGATAAACATGGGAAGTATATCAAGTGAATATATTATGCAATCGAAATGAATGAATATAGAATCGATGGAGGTCGTAATGCTCCTTTTTATGATCGAGGTTTGGGGAAGCAAAGTGTAAGGTTTTTAGTTGGCTTGCTCTTTTTCTTGCTTGTAACTGGACATAATCTCAACCTAATATGCTTTACAGTCTCATTGTTACCTCATCTACCTTGTAGTGAGTATTTGAGTGTCACCAATGATGTGGATCCTAATTTGAGCTGTCTTCTGTGTTCTAAAACTTCTATTCGGCAGAAACCTATATGATGTAGAAAAGACCTTAAATTTCCTTTAGATGACTTCACGTGTGATTTCCAGCTGAATGCTTGCCATCTGATGTCCATTGCTGCATTCTCCATCAATGTAGACATTGTCCAGTTTGGTTGATGTTGTGTGTCACCTGTATATGTTACTAATAAGATTATTCACATGGTTGCTTTTTATAGTCAGCAAAATGATGGTGGAAATGGAAATGATGTTATTTGTTTATATTCAATCTCAGGTCCTAATGATTATAAAAGGATTGTTTAGGAGGTATGAGAGATGGAATCCTGTGCATCCAACCTGTGGAGCTTTTTGGGGAATGGGAGTGGGAATTGGTTGTGGTGTGGGTTGGGGTCCTGGTTTTGGCCCTGAGGTGATTGGATATGTTGGTGCCGGATGTGGTGTTGGATTTAGTGTTGGTATTACTTTTGCTGGTATTGGCATTGGCCTTCCTGTGAATACTCTCATGGATGCTCCTTCTAAAGGTAAAATTGCTTAAATGTTTTATTCATTGGAATTACCTAGTCTACATCTCAAAATCAATGTGCAGAAGTGTGTTTTATTGGTTTACCTTACTTTTGAACCTATTTGCAAGGAAGAAAATCGCAATCTGGGTTTTGTTCAATTTTCATCTTTACCATGATTCCCATTTATTTCAGTTGTTTTCTTTTCTTGGGTAAGTAAAGTAATACTACTACCATATCAACAAATTGACAATCTAATCCTTAGGGAACGGAGACAAACCTTTTAGAAGGACCCTCTTCCTCCAAAAAGATAAAGCGGATCATTGGCCACAAATTATCCTGTAAACTAACATTTTATACCATTATAGACTCTCAAATCAAGCTTTATCACTCCAAGTGATTGTAAAATGTACAGTGAGTAATATTCTAAGTTTTAATATGAATTTGATTTCCTTTGTCATCATGTCAAGCTGTACAACTTTGACATTCCAGTATGCACCATTAGTGATGTGAAGAATCTTGTAGACTACAGCAGCCACAACATTAGCTATAATCTTGCTCTTTATGCAAGATCCTCTAAAGGATTTCCTTATCCACCTGAGCACAGTAGGGAATTCAACACCTGAGTGATGTAATCCTAGCTAAGCCAAGACTCTAGTAATGCAAATCTTACTGTAGTAGCAATCAGAGAATAAGTGTTCATGGCTCTCAATGTGAGCACCACAAAGAAAACAAGTATCATCTGTGCAGACTCCAAACTTATTCAATTTCTACTTTTTTTTGGATTCTCTCCAAACCAAAAAGCCAAGTGATGAACCGACACTAAGGGATAGAACGCTTATTCCAGACAATTCTGAGCCCACAGTTGAGTAGCACCAGGCATAGGGAGTTGCTTATAAGTCTACTGAATGGGATATCTCTATTCTATAAGGGAACATCTCAGAACTTTCATGTCTCCCTAAATGCCTATAATTCCCCTATGTAGTTAATATTTAAATTGTTAAAAAAAAAATGTCGTCATTTTAGTGGTGAAATAAAATTTTAAAGCCAATTTTTCTACCAATTATACTTTCAGTACAGCAACGCACGCATCACGTGCATATAGGACTTGATTTAAATATAGTTTCCCTTGGTGAGCATGTTAGTTAATATTTGATTTTGCTCTTGGATGTAAACATTATGAACCCATTTAACCCGCAACGACCCCATTTTGATAGCAATATCCCGTATGTATTTTCCTAAGGCCAATTGATGCTTAGCCCTCCTGGTTTAGGACTAGGACTTTGACCAGCTCACAGGTTTGGAGCTTACATAAAAACTCTGCTAAAAGAAGGCCGTGAGATCTTATCAATATTGTCAATGACAGCCTTTGGTAAGATGAATATTTGGGCCCAATAGACATGGACTTGAACACTTACAGACTGTTTGGTAGTCGTGGTAATGGGAATGAATTTTAAGTGTAACATTACAAGGGGAGCACCGTTAAAATCTCCATGGAGAGGCAATTTCAACCCCCAAGTTTGTGTTTTTTCTCCATAGGGAAGCAATCTCACCTCTAAGCTTGTGTTTTTTTCTCCAAAGGGTAGCAATTTTCATTATCACTCATTACCACCTACAAGGTGGTATTGGATAGGAATGAAAATTTAAGAAGAAAAATAGATATTTTAAGATAAATTAGCATTATCATGGGAATGAACAATGATTTTCCTCACAAAGTTACATACAAATTCATTCCCATTACCACCATTTATAACCACCAACACAAACGGGCCGTTAGTAAAATAATCTTCATTAGTTGAACCCTCACAGCAAGGGATAGGTTCTTTGCACTCCAAAGTCTGAGTCTGGTCACCACTTCGTCCAAGAGCTTCCTAGAACATATTGGTACCTCTAGATATCAGTAAGACAGATCACCCTTTAGAAAACTTAAAGCCACTACAATTCTTGAACCTCCATTATGTCCATACTACTACATTAGAATGCTTATTTAGCACTATTAGCCTTAGGACCTGAGGTTCCAAAGAATAATCTTATTCCCTGGAACATGAAAAACAGAAGGAAATCCACCCTTGCAAAGGTGGTTTAAGCTGGTCCAGCTGTTCAATGTATGCCATTATTATGGAAAAGTATTCCATGAGGTTGGGCTTGATGGTAGTCAATTCATGATCATCATGTGAAGCTGCAACAATTTATGGAAAGTTGGCAAGGGAGTTGATTTACATGTTGAATTTATTGAATCTGAGTTCTTCTTATTGTGGTTTATAATATTTGGATGACTTCTTTGTTAGATTTCACCTTTTCTTGAAGCAAAGTTATGGCATGGCATTCAACCATACCAGTGTACTCCCCAGTGTACTCCTTCAATGGTACAATAATGCAATGTATCTGGAGGATGATGTTGGACAGTTTGACAATATTAGGACTGAAGACCACCATTAGCGCAGCTTTGAACAACTTTTATTTTACTGTTTACATCTACAAATGCTGTTCATAGGCTCGCCCACTGGGTGAGAAGAGTTGAGAACAAGGTAGCGAAAAGTTGCAGTTATTTAGGAGCCTTAGCTAGTGATCTGGATGATTTCCTAATGAGCCAGGAATAGAAAGACATGGATCCTCCAACACATGATCTCTTCCAAAGAGTTAAAAGATGCTTCCTGTTCTTTTGTTTATAAAGTTGATAATTTTTTTTTACTCTTTTAGCTAGCCTTTTTTTTTTTTTTTTTTTCATATTCTGATTCCATTCTTCTCATTTTAGCGGATTGCTGAAGCTTAAATTTCAATTTGTAGCATGAATTTCTGATTAAATTTATATTCCCAGCTTTGATGGCTACAAGCTATACTTGGGACCTTGTGCAATCAAGCAAATTGAAGGACTTAAATCTATTGAGTAAGGGGACAGAAATATTTGATCTGAAAACTGCAATATCTTCACAGGCAAAGTCTATCTCTGAGAGTTTCAAGTTATTGAAGAAAAATGTTTCTGAATCTTGTGAAGGTAAGCAGTTTGTCTATGCCTTCTTGAGTACTGAAGGATTATTGACATGATTCCAGTTTTAATTAATAATTTTGCATTCAATAATTCTATAGCTACCCACATTCAATTTTAGTTGTCACATTATTAGTTCATATTTTTGTTATTTTCGCACCTTATAATAATCCAAATCAAACTACCTGAGCATTTTCAGATCTCTCTAAAGGTTTTGCAGCATGCTGCACGATGTGTTGCAATCTCATAGATTGGACTTCAGTTTTTTTCCACCCAAGCTGCCTCCTATGTAGTCCAGAAAACCCCAAAATGCCTCTAATTCTATATATGCCAAAATGTCAAAAAAGAACTTTTCTAGAATGGGCCTTGTTCTCGGGCAAATCTCAGATATGAATTTATCATCCTTGTCCAAAATACAAACTATAGTTTGATTGCTTTACAGTGTTATTTGCTCCTGATATAGAGAACTGGAAATGAAAACTGATTTCCACTGCTTAAATACGGGCTTCATTGTTTTGCTACACTTGTAAAATGCCCGTCATCTTTGTTTATTGGCATGCTGGCATCTGAAGAGAATATGTGTGATCCGAGCTTAGTGATAATGCTTGCTATTCCAATCCTTTAGCTGCTTTGCTCTTATATATCCCCCAGTTTTCATGTCTGCAATAATGCAACAAGCTGTTTTCCCCCTTCCCAACATCTTTTTTGGGAGCCCGCAATGTTAAATTTTAATGTTCCATACCATATTTCTGAAACTCTCTTTCAGCTCACCTCAGCTATAACGAATACAAAGATTCTGTTCCTTATCTTCTGGCCTGGATTTTACTCACTGCTTGATGGCAAAGAATACATGTTTACTGATCCCTGATCTGTGTCTATGCTGTCACAGTGCAGAACTCTTGCATTGTATCTGATGTTATTACTTACCATCGCTGATTTTAATTTTAATTTTACAGAATTGTGATATTATCACTCTCTAACATGCAGATATCAGAGACTGATTTTTGTGAGGCTGAGCTATGGTAGAAAAGCTATATACGAAGGCGGAAGCTTTAACCTCATCAAATAGAGTCCAATATGGGCTCCATCACCATTAGTTTTTTTTTTTTTTTTTTTTTACGAATTATGTAACATTGTATATATATTAGAACCTTCTAATGGTATTATAAAGACCTTTTGATGGTACTAACATGTGTACCATTGATATCTGTTACTGGTACCATTAGAAGGCTTCTATACCAATTACCAACGCCCTTACACCCTTGATAGAGTTTCAATTGGACTCAAACTGATAGAGGTTTAACCATGCTCACATACGGAGACTGTAATGCGTTTTTGGTATCAAGTTTGAAGGTTTTAGTTTGGCTAGCTACGCTGTAAATCATTCCCATCGGACCTGAAATGCAGATATCGAAGACCGAATTTTGCAGGCCAAGCTATGATAAGCAAGTTCTACATATGAAGAGCATGTTGTGGTATTGGCGTCACCTTCGAAACTTTAGTATGGCATAGCTACGTTGTAAATCATGCCCAACTGCCCTTCAGATCATCTCCAAATCTGCCTCCAATTCTCAGTATATGTGTCTTTGATAATGTAGTTGAAGTTTTTCCCCCCCCTTCATTTCCATGTTTTACATTATTACTGAAAATAGAATCAGAATATTTACAAATCTCTTTGGGCTTTTTGATAAACAAGATTGCGCTTTCTAAAGCTCCTGAATTAGTGAAGACCTGAATGAGAGACCTAAAGTTCAGGAAAATGTGCACTGTGTTAGAATTGTACAGCTTCATTTTTCTTTGAAGCTCCTTTTTTACTGTAAACTTTAAGCTCTTTTTGGTATGAGCAAAATTTTGTGGGATTTTTCTGTCCCAATAGCTACAGGAGATGCAAGGGGGAGAAAAAAGTTCTTATAGCACTATACGAGGTGAAGCAACATGTAGATTGTAATAGAAGTTTAGAAGCTAAGAAGTACTACAATGTTATTCTGTGCTAATTGCCATCAGAATCCATAAGAACAGCGATATTACCTGTGTTACACTGTGAGTCTAATAGGATTATATGCTGTACTTTCTTGCAAATGCATCTTCAAGTATACACAAATATTATCTTGGTTCTCAAACTTAGTTGAAGCAAAAGACCTACAGGTTATTCAGCAGTTCTAACAGCAGTATTGTTCGTAAACTGGAGTTCACTTTACCTCCGATGTGTATAGTGTACTCTAGTCTGTCCTAAATCCTGAAGAACTTGTCACTGGAGATAGGCTTGAATCTATTATGATCAATACAAAGTCTTAACCCCTTGGGCTGGTTTTTGAAAATAATGTTTATGCACGGCCCACCCCCAGGGCGGAGCGGGCCTAGGCAGCCTCGTGCCCTCCTGGCCCATGCCATGCTCTGCTTGCTAATGGCAACCTGATGCAACCCTCCCTAAAGCAGGTTGAGGTCTAGAAGAGTAGAAGGTATTGTATGTGGTGCATGAAACCATCTACTTTGTTTAATCAGAGAATAAATAATTATCATTGCTGTTCTGTTCAATCACACTGCTTCAATTTGTTAAATGTGTGATTAGTCTATGTTTTACTAATCCAGTTGCTTTGGGAGTTACCACCAAACAACGTGGTGGTCATGATGGTCATTGCTGTCTGGTGGAATTGAACTACTTGACATGAAACACTCAATTACCTGAGGATAATTTAATAAAATGCGTATGTAATGATGTGAAGAACTCAAGATCTGTTGGGTGGTCTGGTGGCAAAGCACTTGCAGCAACTTCTGACGTCTAATGACATGGGAAGGGCATCGTATGTTCGTGACCCTCGAGTGCGTTTGTGAGCCTGGTGGTGGTGGTGTCATGGGAAACAGTCACTAGGCAACGCCCTGCTCCTGCTTCAGGCATAAACTTGAATGGGGTTATAATCTCTAAAGTGTGCAAGAAATTGGTCTGCAGAAGCAGTGGCTAGAGCCGTTAGAGGAGGAACTCCCTTCAAGAACATCAGAACTCATCAGTCACACAGCCACCCAAAAAGAACTCAAACCTCTCCTAAGGTCCCAAATCTTCACAGCAAGTCTATAATGCTGCTTGGACTGGTAAGTAGGGTCCTTTCTCAAAGTTATCTTTCAAATTAACCCTAAAGTACCAAATTTTGTCCTAAAGTAACTTTGCTTTTACCAACATTAAATTTCAATTCTCTAGTGGAGGTAGGAATCATATTTTAGGGAGATTTGCTTTACCAATCATTTTGGTAATTATCTTCCTACAATCTTTAGAGCATGTCCAATGGTTGGACTGTAAGAGGGTCATGAGGAAAGAGAATGTAAAAAAAATATTAACAATGAAGATAGAGAGAAAAAAAGGGAGGGGAAAGAGTGTTAAACAGTTTGTCACAATGGATCATTTACCATCCTCTTTTCTCTCAAACTTTGAGTTGGTTGTGACTTGTGGCAAAGTTCATTGGTTTATGGGAGGTGTGATGTATCCATCCAATGGTTGTAAATTTTCAGATCTGGACGGCTAGTTTTTAAGTAATCATCCATGCTTTTTTTTTACCGTTATTTGTAAATAACGGTCATATTTAATAAATAAAAATCAAATAAAAAAAAAAACTTTACCAACAGCTCTATTTTTCTCTTCTCTATAAATAGAGCCCAATATTGAGGTATTTCCATACATATTTCATACACCTCTTTTTCATAAAATATGTTGTATGAATCTTTATTTAAGAAATGTCGGTACTGTCTAGTAAAACATCCATGTATTAATGTTTGATTAAATAAAATAATTTTCTTGTACTTAATTTTTGTGTTCATATACTTTGAAGAAGGTTTTAAAATAACTTCGATTAACATAAATAATTAGTTATAATACAAATAAAAAAATAACAATTCATCATTAGTGTATTTTAATTACTCGAAAATGATAAATATGGTGAGAATTGAGATGAATCAAATTAATAAGGAGAGAGAATATATAGTGGGATATGATAAATAGTAGGAGAGAGAATTTGATGACCCCAAAAGTTGGTCTAACTACTGGGCGTAAGAAAATAGAAGTTTTTGAGTAAGTTGGATATGAGTGATGTGGAGGAGAGAGAAATTAATACTCCCTCCGTCCCAAAATATAGTTCTCATTTCCCGTTTTTCACGGTAATTTATGCAAGTAGAATCTAAGAGGGATAGTAAAGATTTTTTGTTTATTTAAATAAATGTTGTATGGGAAAAGATAATTTTAGGAGAGAGAATGGAGAATAATTGGTGAAAGAGCATTAATTGTAACACTTGGGTTGAATAAACAAAGCAAAAAACAAAATTCAAGAAGCAAATAAATGATGGGACACGGTTTTTCTAGACAAATTACGGAAAAATATGGAACTAAATATGGAAATGGGAACTATATTTTGGGACACCCAAAATGGAAATGGGAACTATATTTTGGGACGGAGGGAGTATAATATTTGATAAACATCTTAAAAGGTTCAACCATTGAATATACTCTTACTAAAACACAACCTCTTCAAACATTTTAATTCCAATAACTAACCACTATTTATTTATATGGTAGATGAAACAGTGGAAATTGCTTTAGATTTGCATTCAATGTCCAAAACATATCACCTTTTACACAAAAAGTCGCTTAGAGGGCTAGGGACAACTTAAAACTCAATGGAGAAGAACAATGCCAATTTTAAGGTTAACTGTCAAAGAAAAGTCTTTACGTTCGTCAAACTTTTCCTGTCAAAGTTTCATCCTATTTTATATTGTCCATAATTTCTAAAATATATTGTTAATCATTAATTTTTTTAATTTCATATCAACAACAATCCTATTAGTTAACATATCAAATACTTGCTCCATTTTCTTTTTACTTGCAACGTTTTTACTTTCACGTTTGCCATTTTGCAACTTTGATCATTAATTATCTAATTATATATTTGTGAAAATTATAAAAGTTGAAATATTGTAAATATGCATAGAGATACATCCAACAACACTTTTCATGTTAAAATTTGTATTGTATATTGTTGTAGTCTAACATCTACGGCTCTCTTGAAGGCACTTGGGCTCATCAAAGTCGTACACGTGTCACCCTAGTTTAAAAGGAGAAAAGCCTTGAATCTCTGGGCTACACTCAGCTGAGTTAAAAGGTTTAAGTTCTAACCCAACAGTCAGAGCCCAGCAGTGCAAGATGGCTGAAGGAGAGTGGTTAATAGACTTCCACCAGTCCTGGTCTGCCACCTGTCATGATCTGATTCCTCAACCAATCAGAGGCCACTATTGTACGTCAGTTTTTAAGGTTAGCTGTCAACTTGCTATCACTATAAATACTCCAGAAATCAGGAGAAAAGGCATTCAATGCAAACAGTGCAAAGTTACTCTGATAAAATACTCTCTCACTTTCTCTCTCTATCTCTACTTTCTCTCACTACTCCTGATATCTGACTTAAGTATCGGAGGGGGAACCACCACCCAAACCTCCAGGGTGGGTCCCTTTTTGCAGGTTCGAGAGCAGAGCCCAGACCAAGGACTAAGCGGATTCAGACATCGTTGCACAAGTCTCCAGCTGAAGAACACTCAAGATACTAATTTACTTGCTCGGCGAGGAAGCTAAGCCTACAGCTTACTTGTTGGACAAGTGGATAAAACATTTGGCGCCGCCTGTGGGGAGACGCAACGATGACTGATTGTCAGTCGTCCAACATTGCTAGGAATCGAAGCCTTCAAGTTAATGTCGAAGATACGGTGGAGCATGAAAGACCACCTCGAGGAAGAGATAGACCTCCATCCATCGTCAATGTTCCCGACCAAGCCAAAGAACCGGTCATCCAAGTGAATCTAGATCGTCCGATGGATCGCCGCCCACCCGGAGAATGTTCTGAATGATTTTCGGACTAGGATGGCGGAAGTCGTCCAGGAACAGATTAAAAGCAATATGTTGTTTTTTCATCATAACCCGAAGCCAGCTGCTAACAATCCACCTTGTCCTAGAGGACGTTCTCAAGTAGATCGTCCAGGCCCTAGTCGACATGTTCGTCGAGGAGCCCTCTAGGAGGACGGTAAGAGGAAAGCACGAGAGGATAATGATCAACGAAGGAAGATGGACTGGAACCTAGTGGTGAGGACTCGGGACCATGTTCGTCCAAGCGGGCACCGAATGGAAACAGATGCCAGAGAGTATCTAGAGGCAAAATAAGCTGCTGCATTACAACGATCAGCAACAGGATCTACACCATACATGAAAGACCCGCCTTTGAGGTTGTCGTCCAGAGGGGAAGGACGAAGTTTAAGTCACTCTCTTGTTCATCTACGTCGAGAGATGACAAAGTGGCTCAGCCCCATGGTCTCGTAGGCGTCCAATGCCTCGCAAACACTTCATCCAATCCTGTAATGAAAGAATATCGCAAGGAGTTCATACCCATTGAGGGACAGCTGGGAGCCCTCCGGATCCACTGGCCTACCCCATTCTCGGTCAGGATCATGGAGGCGCCCCCCTTGCCAAAGGTAAAACTCCCAACCATTGAGCCTTTTGATGGAACAACCGATCCCGATGATCACTTGTCGCTACGGACATCGGATGTACGTCCGAGGGAGTGGACGATGCTACCTGGTGTAAGAATTTCCCTGCCTACCTTGAAGGGGGTAGCTCGAAGTGGTTCAATAATCTTCCCCCAATTCAGTCAACAATTTTACTGAGCTCAGTTTATTATTCACCAGTCACTTTGTTGCCAACAAGCAAGAGCAAAAGACAAGCATGCGCCTAGGCAAGGTCGTCCAGGGACCTAAGGAGGCTCTTAGAAGTTTCGTTAAGAGATTCAACCTAGAAGCACTTCGCATCCAAGATCTTAATCTTTGGAGTAGCCTTTGACGCCTTCATCGTGGGGTCTAAGGCCGGGAAGTTTCAAGTTTCATCTTGTTAAGAAGAAAATCTCCACTCTTGCTGAGGCTTTAAGAGAAGCGAAAGCGTTTATTCACGCTACCGAAGTGTGTGCTGAAGCAAAACTTCCCGAGTCTAAGAAGCCTGAAGAGGTTGCTCAGCCAAAGAAGAGCAACCCCAAAAAGGCCGAGACCTGGGCTATAGCCGCTACCACCACTTCGTCCAGAAGGAGCAAGAGGAAGGAGGCCGAGCCATTCTCATCCAATCATATTGAGTTTAACGAAGACCAATACTCCATTCTCATGGAGATTAAGGATCAATATGAGTTGAAGGCTCCAGCAGAGATGAAAACACC
The DNA here is from genome assembly GCA_947646795.1 of Beta lomatogona. Classification (NCBI taxonomy): domain Eukaryota; kingdom Viridiplantae; phylum Streptophyta; class Magnoliopsida; order Caryophyllales; family Amaranthaceae; genus Beta; species Beta lomatogona. The sequence continues at coordinate 243,068 of CANSNZ010001149.1, forward strand.
TTATAGAAATAGGGATAAGAGCAAGTATTGTCACTTCCACAAGGATTGTGGTCATGAGACTAATGAATGTAAGCACCTCAAGAGAGCTTTGGAGGAACTAGCTCGAAAGGGAAAGATGAACTCCTATATGCCACAAGGGGGAAGGAAGTTTCCAAGGAAAGATGATTGGCATAACAAAAAGAAGGAGAGTGCAAGCACAGACGAAGATGTTGTTCTCGTAATCTCAAAGTGGGTTTCTGCTGGGGGACCAACCAATAGAGGGCACAAAAACTACCTCAGGGAGCTCGGCCAAGTTTTGTTAGCTGATCAGACGAAGGCTGAGCCCTTCCCAAGGGTGGTAGTTAGTGAACAAGATCGGGGCAGGTTGAGGACTCCCCATAATGATCTCTTGGTTGTAGAAATGAAAATAGCAAACTTGAGAGTAAGAAGGATCCTGATCGACACCGGAAGTTCGACGGACATCATTAGTGCTGATTGCTTGTCCAGACTAAAGTTTGAGGAGAAGAACTTAGTTCCCGTTCACCATCCCATCATAGGGTTTGGGGGAGGAGTCATCCATCCAATGGGAACTGTTACTTTGCCCGTTCGAGTGGGAGAAAAGGATGCGGCTAGAACCTTGTTTATCAAGTTCTTGGTGGTCCGAGACTTGACAGCCTACAATGTCATTCTTGGACGACCAACTCTGAATCATATCAAAGCGATTATAGTAACTCACCCGATGTTGATGAAGTATGAGTGTGATGATGGCCGGATTGGCTCATTATATGGAGACCGACAGGTGGCTAGGGAGTGTTATTTGACTACCCTCAAGCCGTCATCATGGAAAATAGGCAACAAAGATCGACGAAGGTTCTTTGGCGAAAGGAAAACGTCTGAAATAGAGAAAGATCAGACGAAGGAGGCTAGCAAAAGGCGAACGTCTGGAATAGAGAAAGATCGACGAAGATGGCTAGCGAGAGGAAAACGTCCGGATTTGTCAAAGACCAAGTCGCCTCGTTAAAACCGACCATTGAGAGCCCTCGCACGCCTCTTGCTCCCTCAAGGAAGGCGTCTGAACATCTCCCCAAAGCAAGAAGAGAAAATATGAAATCATCAAGGAAGAACCCTCCTCGTCTGAAGAGGTCATGGCCATCATAGGACTAGCAGTAGAACGTCCAGAGCCAGTGGAAGCCCCTGAAGAGGTACGTCTCGGATGAAGCTCGTCCGCAGAGGACTCTCAAAATTGGATCTTCGCTCGCCCCGATTTGAAGGGTCATCTAGTCCACTTCTTTGAAAGAGTTTCAAGATGTGTTTGCCTATTGCGTTGAAGAGATGCCTGGAATTGATCCGGAAGTAGCCATCCATCGGTTGAATGTTGATCCAAATTTGAAACCTGTTCGTCAGAAGAAGAGGCATTTGGGACCGGCTAGAAACCAGGCGGTCGACCAAGAAGTTCAGAAGTTGTTGGAGTCAAAATTCATCAAAGAGACTTATTATCCAGAATGGATAGCAAATGTGGTCATGGTGCCAAAGCCCAATCGCACCTGGAGGATGTGTGTGGACTACACAGACCTCAACAAGGCTTGTCCCAAGGACGAGCTTCCCTTTGCCTAAGTTGGATCGTCTAGTAGATTCCACAGCCGGCCATGCTTTCTTCGAGCTTCATGGACGCCTATTCAGGTTTTCACCAAATTCCGATGTGGCCAGAGGATCAGGACAAAACGTCCTTTATTACTGAAAAAGGACTGTATGGCTGGGTGAGGATGCCATTCGACCTGCGCAATGCCCCGACCACTTTTCAAAGATTGATCAATAATGTTTTCCAGCCACAGTTAGGACGAAACATGGAGGCATATATTGACGATATGATAGTCAAGAGCCGTCAAGAAGAAAGCCATGTTGGTGATTTGAGAGAAACTTTTGAAACTCTCGGGAAATACAAGTTAAAGCCGAACCCCAAAGAAATGTGTCTTTGGGGTCTTGTCGGGGAAGTTTTTAGGTTTCTTGGTGGACCGAGAGGGGTATAGAGGCTAATCCCGAAAAGATTGAAGCTATTCTAGATATGAAGTCTCCTTCAAAGACAAAGGAAGTGCAGAGATCGACGGGTTGCTTGGGCCGCCCTTGGACGTTTCTTGTCTAAGTCAGGTGACAAGTGCCATCACTTCTTTGCCACGATCAAGAAAAAGGCCAAGTTTGAATGGACAGCAGAGGCAGAGCAAGCCCTTCAGCGCGTCAAAGATCACCTTCGGCAGCTTCCTAGGTTGGTCAGTCCAGCTGAAGGGGAAAAACTGTTTGTATACTTGGCAGTGTCCACTCAAGCTGTGAGTGCCGTCCTTCGGGCTCGAAAGAGAGACCGTCCAAGTTCCCATATACTTTGTGAGTCATGTGCTCAAAGATGCGGAAAATAGGTATACTCCAGTCGAGAAGTTTGGATTGGCCCTAGTCATGGCCAGCAGAAAGTTGAGGCCTTATTTGTTGGCACACAGTATAATCGTCTACACTGATCAACCTTTGAAGCAAGTTCTACAGAAGATGGAAGCCGTTGGGCGGATGCTAAAATGGGCGGTTGAGCTTAACATGTTTGATATATCATTTGAACCAAGGAAAGCCATTAAGGGGCAAGCCTTGGCAGATTTTATAGTTGAGCATACTCGGCCAACCATAGAGCCAATATCTGATCCAGCTAGAGGAAGGAAGCATTGGACGCTCATGGTTGATGGATCGTCCACAGTCAATGGATGTGGAGCAGGAATCATTTGTCAATCTACCGAGGGGGACAAGTTTGAATATGCATTGAGATTCCAGTTCAGAGCGTCCAATAACGAAGCTGAATATGAGGTACTCTTAGCTGGAATCAAAATGTGCAAGGCGGCTGGAGCTGTTGAGATCGAGGCCAAATCGGACTCCCTCTTAGTTGTCGCCCGGGTTAATGGAGATTTTGAATGCAAAGAAGCATCAATGAGCAAATACATGCGATCGATCAAAGATGAGATAGAGCCACTAAAACGATTTGTCCTCGACCAAGTACCAAGGTCAGAAAATCATCAAGCAGATGCTCTCTCGAAATTGGCCAGCTCGGCTGAAGGTGATGTGCCAAGAACAGTTTTTTGGGAAGTCAAATCCAAAAAGAGCATCGACCAAGAGCATATTATGTTTCTCAGCCGAGGGACTGTCTGGATGGAGCCGATCATAGAATACAAGAAGACGGGACGATTGCCTTCAGATCCTGTAGAGGCTAAGTATGTGAAGGCTAGAGACAAGTGGTTTGAGCTATGGGACGAGACACTTTACAAGAAGTCATTCAACCGGCCTCTACTCAAGTGCGTCACCAGAGAAGATGGTCAGGAGGCTCTGAAAGAACTCCATGAAGGAGCTTGTGCTTCTCACATTGGGGGAAGAGCTTTAGGGGAGAAGGCTTTAAGGACGGGGTACTACTGGCCTACCTTAAAGGAGGATGCTTTAGTCTATGCAAAGAAGTGTGACAGTTGTCAGAAGCATGGAAATGTGCATCAGAAGCCGTCCAACTACTTAACCCCCATCTTGTTCCCTCTGCCTTTTGCCAAATGGGGCATGGATATCCTAGGACCTTTCCCTGTGGCCGTTGGGCAAAAGAAGTTTGTGATAGTGGCAGTTGACTACTTCACTAAATGGATAGAGGCTGAGGCCATGCGAGGAATAACAACAAACGACGTCAAGGGCTTCATCTGGAAAAGCATTATAACCCGTTTTGGCATGCCACAGTCCATCGTCTTTGATAATGGCCCACAATTTGAAATGCCTAAACTGAAGGAGTGGTTGGCGCAAAGAGAAATAAAAGCACACTTCGCTGCCGTTGCCTACCCACAAGCCAATGGGCAAGTAGAGTCCTTCAACATGATTCTATCAAATGGAATCAAAAGGAAGCTAGAGAACGCCAAGGGACAATGGGTTGAAGAGCTGCAGTTGGTGTTATGGTCCATCAGAACAACCGCCAAGAACTCTACGGGGGAGACGCCCTTCATGTTAGTCTATGGCACAGAAGCCGTATTACCCATTGAGATTGAGGAACCCACCCTGCGAGTCATGTTGTACACAGAAGATGCTAACTGGGCTGCATTACGCACGGCTTTGGACCAAGTGCCAGAAGTCAGGGGCAATGCCTTGCTAAGAATGCAATTGTACAAACTGCGTATGGCTCGGGAGTTTAACAAAAGAGTTGTTAGACGACCACTCAAAGTGGGGGATCTTGTTCTTAGAAAGATGGAAGCGGTTGGACGAGCTAAAGAGTTAGGGAAGCTAACACCAAATTGGGAAGGACCCTATCTGATTGTCCAGGAGTTACGCAGCGGGACTTCTCGTCTACAAGATCTAGATGGACGACCTATTCAGCAGATCGGGAATTCGAGACAACTTAAAGAAGTACCACGTCTAACTCGAGATCTTCGTCGATACCCGTAGGGTAATTTGTAGTTACTCCAAAGTGCCACGGCACATGTTAGTAAGAAAAGAATTGTATACATGCATCTTGGCATTCAGCCAAGCAAAATCCATATAATACAATTCCTACTTTCTTATCTCTTTGTTTCTTTTCACCAAGTTACTTCACTTTGGGGCATTAAATCGCTTACTCGTCTAAAAGTGACAATAACTTGGACAAAAATACAAACAATAGCGTAACGTCAAAATTGCTCACTTTTACGCCGAACATCACTCCCTCAAAGAGACCGGCCAAAAATATAACGCATATATGGCCGTCAAATTGACAAAACCTCTAGTAAGAGTAACGTCAAAGTCTCCGAGAGAAAGCCGGCCCGAAATAAGACCTTAGTAAAGGATACTTACTTTCAAAAGCACGGACAACTAAGTAGTCCAGCACCCTAGTAAGGGATCGCTACTTAATGACGAGTGTTGCTCCCTCAAGGAAGCCGGCTAAAACATGCTTTGAACATGTATCTCAAGCTCGTCCATCAACTTCAGCGAGCTCGCCCAAGGATGGCCGCTCTCCTTCTTGGACTTTGGCTCTCCCTCCATGTACGGCTGAGCTAAGCCCAAGAAAGGGGGGATGATAGAAGCCTATAGGACGAGCTAAAGAGAGCAGGTCGTCCAAAAACCAGGACCTAGCCAATAGATGCATCTGTGATGGTTTGATAGTGCAGGACGAATGTTGGTAGCTCGAGCAAAACGGCTTGAAAGTGGTTCGTCCACAACTCAAACGTGCATTGGCCGTCTTCCCTCTTTGGGCAAGACTCGTCTAATCAAGTAGATCGTCCAAAAATCAAGGACGATTATCAACAAATACTTGAATATTTCATAAAATAACAGGTAATCGTCCAAGGGCAAGGAGGACAATCTTCTCCTATGAGCATTTTGCAAACCGTCTCAGACGAGTCCCTTCTGGTACTCGGAGACAAGTTTTAAAGATTAAAAATCTGAGCAGGATGTTCAACGATCATGACGAAGTTAAAGTTATACTTAGCCAAATTGCAATTGTTAAAAAAAAAAAAATTTAAAGACCGGCAATTGGCAAAAAGTTGTTCATATATATATATATATCAATAAGCAAGGATTTACAATTTAAGACTACTGAAGGGCTAAGAATATAATGGCAGACAAGCCAAGAAACTGGGAAAAATAAACCTAAAACTAGGCTTCATCTTCAGCGCGAGTTTCTTGGTCGTCCTCAGACTTCCCATCCTCGGCTTCGTCTTCAGGGTTCCCATCCGCAGCTGCAGCCTCGTCGTCAGAATCAAGAAATTCCGGAGGTTCCTCGGCGCATACCATAGCCCGATGGACACTCTGCTGATATTCCAGACGACGTACAAAGCTCGGGACCTCCTCAGCTTCGGCCAGCATCTCGAAGGCCTTGACGGCCCAGTCCTTAGAGGTTTCGACGACGTGAGCCAACCCCTCCTTAGCATCATCGAAGGCCTTGGCCGCCGACCTTTCTAGACGGGCATTCTTCACCCTTAGGAGAATGTTCTCCCTTCTCAGCTCAGCGGCAGCAATAAGAGCCACATCCCTCTCACCCTTTAGATCAGTAGAGAGAGTATCTATGATCATCTTCAGACAGTCCCGCTCCTTGATCTGATCGTTGATGGTAACAAGATATTTCTTGTTCTTGGATTCCAGGTCTGCGGATCTCTTCTCCAAGGCGTCCAGTGACCGACGATGGAGGGTATTAGCCATCTCAATGTCATGGATGGCCTTGTCGCCCGCCGTTGTAGCGAGATGGACGAGATGCTTATTCTCTTTTCTCAGCTCCCTCGCCCATTCTTCAGTTAGCATGCTGCGAGCCAGAAGCTGGAACAATGAAAACAAACCAAGTTATTAGACGAGTTGCAGAGTCAAAATTCGTACAAGTATAAAACAAGGAAGGCATTAAACAATACATCGGCAGCAAGCTGAGACATGTAGCCCACATGCCCGGCTGACGCTCCCCTTAATCCTTTAATGTAGGATTCGGGGTAGCACTTGAAGAGCTCCTGCTTAAGCCGCTCTTTCTCCAGCCTTGACATTTTGGCGAAGGCAGGAGAAGACTCCTCGTCCGAATCAACGATGGGAGGAGTTGGGGGAATAAAGGGGGCCTTTGCCCTTATCTCGAAAGAGGGGGAGAGTCAGTTATTTTGATAGGAAAGACGATGGCTTGTCTATTGGACGGACTCATGGACCGTCCACCGACCCGCATTATCCTAACTATGTTGGGGTAATACGACTCACCAGACGAAACTGATGCCGTTCTAATAGCTAAAGGCATCTGCGGCACCAGCTTAGCCACCGAGCCGCTGAACCCTGGATAGTTCTCGGCAGCAGTTTCAGATTCCGGTGCAGCCAAAGCCAAGGCGGACTCTGGGTTGATTTCAGTTGAGTTGGCCGGCAAAATGCTCAGCGGAACAGCTACATGTGCACCCTTTCCCTCCGCGGCCGGGACAACAGTCGAAGGCTCCTTTTTAAGAATCTTGGCTTGTGGGGGAGGCATGCTTCTCTCCCCAACCTCGCCAGCAGAAGTCGTCTTATCTGCCTTCTTCCTTGTAAAGCCCTTAGGCTTCTTCGCTGAAGGCTGGTCAGCGGCTGTAGTTGGCCTCTTTTTGGACGAGGACGACTTTCCAGGTGGAAGTTTGTTTGTAGGAGCATTTTTCTGCAAAAAGTAAAGAAGACATCAAATCGATCGTCCAAGGAACAAAAATAAGTACTATTACAAGACTTCGGACGAAGGTGGCCCGAAGAAGGTAGTCGTCCAAACATGGACGTTTTCCTACTTCATGCTATCTTCGTCGGAAAAAGAAAAGAAAAAGTGATTTACAAACATCCAGACGAGTATGGTCCCAAGAAGGTGACCGTCCAAGTACGGACGTCCTTCTATGGGCGACTCTCGTCCAAAAATTGGATGCCAACTCCAGGCAAGAAGGGTCCCAAGAAGGTGACCGTCCAAGTATGGACGTCCTTCTATGGATGACCCTCGTCCAAAAATTGGATGCCAATTCCAGACGAGTATGGCCCCAAGAAGGTGACCGCCCATGTCCGGACGTTCTCCTTCTTTGGGTGACCCTCGTCCAAAAATTGGATGCCAATTCCAGACGAGTATGGCCCCAAGAAGGTGACCGTCCATGTCTGGACGTTCTCCTTCTTTGGGTGACCCTCGTCCAAAGATTGGATGCCAATTCCGCACGAGCCGAAATGATACTCAAAAAAAAAAAAAAAAAAAAAAAAAAAAAAATTGTATTACCAATGTTTCGTCCCTCTTCTCGGCACTACTCTTTGCATACTCCTTCCACAGGTTGTCTGTAAATTTGGACATGCTGATTTCCCCCGTCCAAGATGCTTTGAGGCGTTGTCTGGCCGAGTCTGCAAAGAATAAAAATGTGTTCGTCAAATGAATTATAGACGAAGAGTTTTACTTGGATGATTTCAAATATATACCTTTATCCTCGGCCAAACGCAAGCCGGCAGCAACCAAGAAGTCGTCTTGGTAAAACATTTCCTTAAAGGGTATCCAGTTGGATGGCCCTTTAAAAGATCGTTGGCCGGGCCTGGAGTACTCTTTTGTTCTGAAGTACTCCACAACTTCTTCATCGAAATTATCCTCCGTGTCCAGCCAGATCGCTTCCGTCCCGTATTTGTGACGGACCGATTATAGAATCTATAGCTCTCAGTAGCCCAATCATTGGCCGCCTTTAAAAATATAAAATCGGCTTTCCATTCATGCATCTTCGAAGGCTTCCCCCAAGCCGTCAGGAAGCCAGGGCGGTTGCAGATGCTGAGCCATGTCCCGTCCACGGCCCCAGGCACCTTGGCCGCATAATGGATGTGGGTAAAGGCCTGAAGAGAAAGGGCTAGGCCGCGTAGCTCACAGACGGCAATAAACGTCAGGACGTTGTGCCAAGCGTTTGGAGCCAACTGATTATGGCCGATATGGTAGTGCTGCAGCACTTGTTCTATGAAGTCATGGAGGGGAAACCTCAATCCCGCATCTAAGGCCAGTTTGTAGACGGCGAAATGGTTCCTGGGAGCGCTCAGGATCGTCGCGTCTTTATTAGGAATGACAAAGGAAAAGCCCGGCATGGGCATGAAAGACGATAAGTAATTTGGGTCTGGTCCTAGTTTCTCAAACCACTTACGGTTGACCAAAATGAAGCCAGGATCAGAGAGGGGACCTAAACGTCTTCTAATCTCCGACGAGGTAGTAGAGGCCTCGTCTGATTCTTCGGCAGCCTCAGAATCGCTACCATTATTACCTTCTCCAATCTCCGCCATATCGGCGCCCCGCTGTAAGTACTGGTCTCAGGTTTTATTTCGGAGTCTTCTGCATCATTGCCAAAAGGAGGCCTGTCCAAAGGCTGAGCACTTTGGACCTCTCTTGCCTCATCTGGCACCCATCCAGTGGATTCCTCCATATCTGAGCTATTTGATGGGATTATTGCTTTTCGTCTTAGACGGGTCGTTTGCTTGACGCGCGCCAGATTACCCTGCACAGGTAAAGACTGGGTCGTCTGACTTTCTCGGCCAAAACTATGAAAATATATGTACTCGGCCAGAAGAGGCCCAACTCTAGAATGTGCCGAAGAAGAAGTATCGGTTCTAGGGTCAAGACAAGCTCTTGGTCGGCTAGGATTATTTGACGAAGATGATTCCATTTTATTGATTTTCTAAGAAAAAAAAAAATAAAGAATAAAGAAGAATGAAAAGATCAAAGAAACGATACCTGCTAAGAACGTCTGGGCGATTCGGTGAAGAATGCTGAAGCTGGACGATCTCTCTCTCTCTCTAGGAAATTCGCAGAGCTTCTCTCTCTAGAAAAATTTGTTCGAAGTGTTAAATGATTAAATGTCTTCACACCAAGGTTATTTATAGAGGAATAAGAAACTCGTGGAGCCTGGCCAAGAATGACCGAAAAGAGAATACAACTGGCCGAATATGACCGGTAGAACCCGTAAGAAGGCGCGTCACTTCATTTCAAATTGAACTACCTTGAGGGTAAAAGGGCCTTAACCGTCAGATGGGCCGACAGTAAAAGCCCTTTTAGGGGCAAATGTTGTAGTCTAACATCTACGGCTCTCTTGAAGGCACTTGGGCTCATCAGAGTCGTACACGTGTCACCCTAGTTAAAAAGGAGAAAAACCTTGAATCTCTGGGCTACACTCAGCTGAGTTAAAAGGTTTAAGTTCGGCCCAACAATCGAGCCCAAAGCAGTTGCAAGATGGTCGAAGGAGAGTGGTTAATAGACTTCCACCGGTCCCGGTCACCCACTCGTCATAATCTCGATTCCTCAACCAATCGTAGGCCACTATTGTAGGTCGGTTTTTAAGGTTAGGCGTCAACAACTTGCTATCACTATAAGTACTCCGTAAATCGGGAGAAAAGGCATTCAATGCAAACAGTGCAAAGTTACTCTGATAAAATACTCTCTCACTTTCTCTCTCTATCTCTACTTTCTCTCACTACTCCTGATACCTGACTTAAGCATCGGAGGGGAACCACCACCCAAACCTCCCGGGGTGGGTCCCTTTTGCGGGTTCGGGAGCAGAGCCTGCACCAAGGACTAAGCGGATTCGGACATCGTTGAACAAGTCTCCAGTGAAGAACACTCAAGATACTAATTTACTTGCTTCTAAGAAGGAAAAGTTCTCTGCGCCTTATTTGTTGGACAAGTGGATAAAACATATATAATTTACAATTTTTCGGTCAAATTAAATATATAAATAGTACAAAAGTCAAAACGTTACATGTAAAAGAAAACAAAGAAACAAAACAATGCTAGCAAATCTTATTTAATAATAATTTTTAAATCAAAGATAGTGAACTTTGACCTTGTAAAAAGTAAATGGTTTCGTTTTTTTATGGGTGGAGATAAATAAAATAATACAACGTACATACCCTACTATTTGACAATTGACATACAAAAAAATGAAGGAAAAAAGTTCATTCTGTAAAATAAAAAGCACCATACTTAAAGGCAAAGCTTCCAATTTACGTGATGTTTATTTAGAGGGACAAAAACTAGTATCAATTTGCATCATGGCGTGGAATGCCAGCGTTGATCCGCGCCTACCGTTATGTATCTGAGCCCTTCCTCTCCTTTATTACAAAATTCAAGAACAACCCACATAAATTTTTCCCCAAAAAAAGTCGAGAAAAAGTGACATTTTTTCCTAGCAATCAACTTTTCTCAATTTTCAAACCCAGAAAAAATCATCATTTACTCTAACTCAACTCCCACAAACACTCTCTCCTTCTTCTCCTCTTTTTTCATGTCTGTTTAATTTATGCCTTTTAAATTTTGAGCCATGAGTCTTTTCGGCCTAGGCAGGTTAGTAACAAAATTTTCACCTTTTTTTTTTCTCTTTGGTGTTAGTTTCTTTTTTTGGAATTTTTGAGCATGTATAATTGATTTATGATCTGGGTTGATTTTAATTTCTTGTGGAATGAGATGTTATTGATGTAAAAGTGTCCAAGATCTGTTTTTATTGGGTGTAATTTGGGTTTTGGACGATCTAATCAGGTAGTTTATGTTTTTCCATGATTGGATGTCATCTTCAAGCATTTGGCTCTGCCTGTTAGTGTATTTTGGTGGAGTTAATCATCTGGGTATCTACCAAAAACATAATTGAAGTTGTATAAAAGAATTATTCATTGTAAGTTGCATGCAAAATGCAGAGTTTCTTATGAAAGGGCGGATTTTTGAAGATTAGAATGTTAAGAATTTAGTATGTCTAGTAACCAATGATGTGTTTTGATAGTATTAGACTATTAGTTGTAGCAATTTGTGCAAACACATGTGGGAAATGTGATTAGCTTTAGAAAGATGATAACTAGAACACTTATTTCCTTGATGGTGGGTTGTGGGGAGGTTAAGATGTATTTGGCGTGATCATAATTCATAAACTTAGGTAATGGGGAATCTAGTTGGGTGGAGAATAGACACTGAAACTTCTCTCTAGGGTTTGGTCACTTACCGGATAGGCGGATACAGGACATACTAGATACAAGTACAACCCAGGAGTTACAAATGGTGGAATTATGTGACTTTGAGCTTGTGAGAATCAATGTAACCTGTTGACTAGTGAGCTTATCTGCTGGTTTCATCATTACAGTACAGTGTCTTAGTGGAAATTATGCTTGGTGCGGAAACATTCCTCTGTACTTTTGGGTTTACAACTGTTAAATGCATCTATGTTCTTGATGCGGAGATTTTAATAGCTTGTTATGGACTGGTTCCTCTTCTATGTGACTTTGAACATTGTCCTATACTCCTATATGTCTATTTATGAATGAAAAGCTTAGGTTATTTCTTAATTGAGGTTTATGTTAGTCATTTAGCCTTTCTATTAATCTGTATTCGGTGGATCTTTGAGAGAAAATGTCCCTAATCTTTTGGGGTTTTTTCTTCTTCAAAAAGTATTCAATAGGAAGCACATAGTTAGTCCATCTGGATGAACTAATGTTAGAAATCTATAGCCTATGTGACCTGATAAGGCAAGTGCAGATGATAGAAGAATGAACAAAGGATTCAGGCACGCCTCTATTTACACCTTGTTTGGTAAGAGGTCATAATGGCAGTAATGATAATGCATTTCTAGTGTTAATCTGTAAGGGAAGTCGCATGTCAATACTCAATATACATGGTAATGTTACTTCATCCCAAAACATCTATTTTCTTCTTAAATTTCATTACCTATCCATTACCACTTGAAAATGTAGTATTGAGTGGGAATGGAAATTTGTGAAATGTTTGGGGATGAAATTCCATTACCATGGTAATGAGCATAATTTTTTTTTACAAATTACTTATAATTTCATTACCATTACCGACATTTAGTACTGCATACCAAATAAGACTATATATTCTTTATTCCCTTGGGTTGTGATTAATTTATGCTCAAATTTTTAATCTAAGTCTTTAAGCTTAATCTCTTAGACTTTCTCCTATCTATCTAAGTTATTTTTTAGGATTATAATCAAAACCCCTTCCCCCCCCCAACCCTACAAAAAATCTCACAATTTCTTTACTTATCTTGGGGATTTTGGTTCAATATTGCAAGAAATCCTTTAAGTGCACTACAAGGCCCCCTTCTCGCACGTGCACCAACCTTGTGTGATCTCAATTTGGCACTTTACACACATTGTTTATGATTTTTTCTTTCCTTTTTTCCTATTTAATATTAGTCTATCATTTTTTATCTTTTTTCAAATGTCCCACTAAGGAGTAAAATCAGGATAGTATCCATTTGGGATACATTTCTTGATCAATTGGCAACATTTCCATGTAACTGAAATCTTACAGCGCTGTTCTTCGCTGGCAGAAACCAGAGAACATTTCGGCCCAAGAAGAGTGCACCTTCTGGGAGTAAGGTTGGTTTGTTCTATATAAATATGCTTGCATTTTCATAGTCTGGTTACCACAGGACTTCCCCAATTTCTATGAAAGAGCTTCTATTGCTCGTACATATCATAAGAAGTCCAAAGCTAATCTAGGCTCTAGCTATGGATTTGGAAAATGAGGTCCCCCCCCCCAAATGCCTTTTAATGTAGCGCCATATTCAGTCTCAAAATAGTTGTTTTGTATTGTTTGTGTGTAGTTTTTACACCACCGATTTTGAGCTTTATGCAGTGATTTATGAAGATTTAAATTAAGATTCAAACATGTCATGTTTTTAGTTAAATCCATATTAACTGAATATATATTTTGCTCACACTAAGAGTGAATTGTTGACTTTATCGTTTAATTGCAGGGGGCCCAGCTGAGACAGCTTATTGATGCGACCCTAGGCAGTGGAAATCTTAGGGAAGCCGTGAGACTTCCACCAGGGGAAGATTTGAATGAATGGCTTGCTGTGAACAGTATTTTTCTTGTCTCTTTCTATGAACTCCCCCTTGTATTTGTACAATGAGAAACAAAACCTCTCTGCTACTCTTAGTGTAATGATTCCAATCTAATGTTTATGATGATGCTTTCTTTAGTTTTTTGCCATGATCAGGCTATGATTATATTCTAGCTCTAAGATTGTTGCACCTTTACGTCTTATTTTGATTTTACAGTTAGAATGATCTCTGGAACCTAAAACTTATTGAGATTGTTCTTTTTCTCTATTTTCAGCTGTTGATTTCTTCAATCAGGTGAACCTGCTCTATGGTACTCTCACAGAGTTCTGTACGCCAGAGAGCTGTCCTACCATGACGGCAGGACCCAAGTAATCTCTTTAGATCAACTTTATATATAGTTACTAATTGAGTTCATGCAGGAGCATATGTAGATATCTTGAGATAGATTTTCTTTAGGACTTCTCTACAAATATTTAATGATTGCATCTCACCAATCATTAGTCATTTTAATTAGAATTGCAAGGTCAATGAAGAGTTAAAATTCAGTTGAAAAATACTTCAACCAGCAAATTCTTGAGGGCTGATGAAATAGACAAATGCAGCACTATTTGGGAATTGTGCTACATTATTTATTTGTTCATCTTGCTTTATTGAATTTTGAAAAGAATTTAACAATGTAGTGATAATATCAAGTGTATGTGCTACGGTGGATCTTTCCTGAAAGAGAATCTCCTTACGACCTTAGTAAATATAGTTAATGTAAAAGATTCCCTTGATGAAAGACTGAAATCTATCCCATAAAGATTCATTGTTTATTCTCTATTAGGTTATTTTTGGCATTTTAGGGTGTTCGATGGAAATCATTACCTTCTGCCCATGGTTTATCTAGATGTGATTACAGTTATTTTCTAGGTAGATTTCTCACATAAATCACGGAGTAACTCATATAATTGTCACATAGATCATGAAGATAACCACTCCTTGAAGGGTAAAATTTTAACTATCATGATGGAATTAGTTTCATTGCAGAAGCCAGAAAGTTGAGAGGTTGAGGAAAAAGGACTCGAAAGTTTAACTAGGTGTGAAAAGAGGGACATAAAATTGCATATGGTAGTTGCAATTATGTGATACTGGGTCACATAAGTTGACTTGAAGGGCTTGATAAGCTTGTGTAGTTTCTGCTTACAGCTCCAAACAGATGGAAATAAGGTGTTTAGCTACAGTGTTATGTCAGGAACTCTGATTATGTTGGATTTGCTCTTCTATGTTGTTCAATGGAATAGTATTGGAATTCTGTCGAGAGTTTGCAATTTTGTGGACATAGGATGTTAAAAATAAAATCTGGATTGTTTCACTTGCTTTGTTTTGAGAGCTGGCCTTTTGAAATGATATTGGAGCTTCGTATGTAGGGAATATATGATTCTTCTTTTTAAATCCAGTGGTTCTTAAGAGCTTTATTTTTCAACTCTTGATGATTATAGTCGTGTTCCTTATCTTTAGGAGCCTGTATCTTCGGTTGTCTTGGATTTACTCCAATCTATTTATTGACTCCTTTTAAACTGTCTTGGAGCACTCACAAGCAAGATCAAAAGTTTTCACTGCAGGATCATAGAAGGAAATAGAGGAATTCAGTATTGGGGAGGATGTCAGAAATCTAGGAGTCAAAAGGACTTGGTCTTGACTCTTGTAGTCTGTAGATGATGTCTGGAAATACACTGGATATTTGTTTTTTTTTTTTGGGGGGGAGGGCATTGGGTGATGACCTTGTTGACCATGCGGGTTTCTGGTCAATAACAGCTTGTTAAGGGGCAGACTAATAGAGGAGTAAGGAGATATGGAATAGGACAGAGAGATATGAGCACACATAAAAATCTAAGTATCTAACCGTACATGTATATCTATTACCATATCTTTTACTCTTTTATAATACTGTGGGGTACAAATTTGGCCTTGTATTAACGTTGTCCAACAAAGGTTCTCTTCATCAGAGGCTCTGTGCCATAAAATCCTTTTAATCTTGACTCAACCTTTACGCCCACTGGGCTCTAGCCTCTACAGTCTACCCTGTCCGCTAACAGGGTCCATTCGAAACATCTTCTGAAACTGGAGTAATTCAAGGGTTTGTAAATTAACCAAGGTTTGTAACATGGGTTTTCACTAGCAACAGAACATGAAGTATCCATTCTTTTGTGATGTTACGATAGGTGCACCTGCCTAAGACGAAGCACTACTAATTTTTATTGATAATTAAATTTACTAAAAATGTATACAATGTTCTATCCGGAAGAAGTTAAGACATACAATAATGAGTAAATAAACAAGTAGAATATGAGGAGGATGAAATGAATACAAGCAGCCAAGCAGGTACTTGGTAAATGCAAGGCCAGAAAGTTTTTTGAAAGGTAAAAAAACACAATCTAATGTTGGGTGTCATGTTGCTTCTGCAACTGAGGATATTGAAACTTGATAAGTATTTTTTACCAATGTTCATATCCAACCTGTAACTGTAAGATGATTGATATGAAAATTTCAAGACAATCATTGATTTCATAAATTATGTTTGCTTAGGTACGAGTATAGGTGGGCCGATGGTGTTCAGATCAAGAAACCTATTGAGGTTTCTGCACCAAAATATGTTGAGTACTTGATGGACTGGGTTGAATCTCAACTAGATGATGAATCCATCTTCCCCCAGAAAATTGGTAATCCTTTTTGGCATTTCAAGTCCTCCCAGTGTTATTCACTTATTTTTGGGACCGTGGCAACCCCTAAAGAAAGAAATTGACAAAATTTTACCTAATCATAGTTTTATCCTTTGTGGAAGATAATGGTTGGTTTATACAGATCCTGTTTGTATCTTAATATACAGGTCCTATTTCTATCTTAACAGATTGTGCTTTATTTTTGCAGGGACACCTTTTCCTTCAAACTTTAGGGATGTTGTCAAAACAATCTTCAAGCGGCTGTTTAGGGTGTATGCTCATATTTATCATTCGCACTTCCAGAAGATAGTGAGTCTCAAGGAGGAGGCCCATTTGAATACTTGTTTCAAGCATTTCATACTATTCACCTTTGTAAGTCAAGTCTCTCTTAAGTCTTAATTGTCTGATGAAAGGAACAATGTCGAATAGGCCGCTTTTTTGTTTCTGTCAATAAAATCTTATGCTAAATGTCTTACTTTGCATCTTTTGACGAAATTTCTTTGGACGTAAGAGATAAAGATGCCTCCTACAGGGAATCTGATGTTGCTGTCATTTCTCATGATGTACAGGAATTTGGGTTGATTGACAAGAAGGAGCTGGCTCCGCTTCAGGAACTTATAGAATCTATTGTTCCTTACTGAAGTAAAACCTTTTTATCACATATCTTGGATTTGATGGTTTAGTCACAACTCACACAGTTGAATCAAATAAAGGATTCATAGGAACTTGTCACAGTAATTAGACACCGTGTGTCTCCTTTGTCCTTGTCACTAAGTTTTATCCATTTGTATATGCTTCAGTTTCCATATATAAATGTGTGACCTCATATAATGAGTAAACTATTGTGTGTGCTTCAGTTTCTCCAAATGCCTCTCCATTTTGATAATTGGGTCCCTAAATGCTTAGTATATTATAAATTGTTTGGTGGGAGATGATCATGAACATGGTACACTCTACATTTATTGATTGTGCAAATGAGCTAATGACTTGTTCGAGATTTATTAGAATTTTTGTCCATATGATTGTTTGGCAGGATTTATACATGCTGTGGTGATCCTAATTCCAAACAGTTTTCTCTTGGAAACGACTTGATTGAGCCTCGATTTGGTTGGACATAGAACATTCCAGTCGAAAATAATATTCTGGGATGGAACACAATTGTATGTTTTTTGAGGGAATGACTTGATTAAGTCTCTGTTTGATTGGCGAAAACATTTGTAATGGAAAGCAATTCCAATGGAAATGATTTTCGTAAAAGAAATTTCCAAAAGAGAGCACATTGCAATATATCAGCAGGATACAATGTCTGATTTACGGCTGTATATGGAGAGTGTAAATCGTTGTTAGCATAAAGTGTGGGAAGTGGGAACCTACTTGTTCTCCTCATAATATCTCAATCTCATGCACCAAAAAGTAACTACTGAATTTCAAAGATGGGTAAAAGATTCAAATTTCAGGGCAAGTACCACTTTATGAATCACAAATGTTAAAAGATACCCCCTAAAATTTAATTTGTTTGTCCATCTCTGAGATAGATTTGTCATCCCTTGGCCTGTGCTATTCTCTTTTACATAAGAAAATTCCATTTATTAATCATTTTTCTTTTCCTCATAAAGAGTTGTTGAATTAATTCAATAAAATAGAATCATGCAATACAGATTTTTCAATCTTCTAGCACAAAAGGTTGGCTTTAGGCCAAGCAGCTAAGAAGTAAGTAGTAGAATGAGAATTGTTGAAACTAGCATTTTGGAAGATAAATCTGTCTCAAAATTCATATTATAAGACAAACTGACAAAGAGGTTATTCTTTCAGAGATGAGACAGTTAAAGTATATTATTTGAGAGATGGTGCCCAAGATCTGAAACCGAATAACATTTGCATTTAGTCGCACCCAATTGTAGCTCCCACTGAACCGCAAGAAGCTTTTCTAGCTTGCATACAGTTGGACAAAACATTTACTAGTAAATATGTAAAACGTAGAAATTAAGTGGAGCACAAAAATGTGAGTTACTAGTCACTACCCCTCAATAATAGAATTTGTCGCACCCACATGACCCCTAAGTAATTTCTCAAGGTCCATATTAGCAGAACAAAGAATATAAATCAATGAAATACTGCACAAATGGCTCACTACATGCTGTCAATGTCTTGGTTAACGATTGCCCTTGCTGTAATTTCTGCCTTCAACTCTATAAAAATCTCTGTTGCACCTTAGAAAATACATATATCAGATAATGAAAGAAAATGTCGCATACAATGATAATTTTAAGCTAAATAAACTAAGTTACAAATGCTAATGTCAATTTATATGCAACAAAATCTGTGTCATAAAAAGTGTTCTATACTTTCTAGCTTCATTCCTTAAATTGATAAGAAGTTTAGAAAGGGAATATGGCAATACCTACTTTAATATCTACAAATCACCATCAGCTGTTTGCAATCTCTCCTGACTAGAATCGTTGAATCTCGAAGAGGCAAAACTATAAGATACAGAAATTACGACAAAAACACCAACAACCATTGAAAATAACTGGAAGTTTGCAAGCAACTCCCCTCTGGTTTGACTCAGTTTCGAGTGGCAAACAATGTCGTCTCCTTTAAGTTGACAGCCTTCGGGCATCATAGGGCCATAAAGCGTAAAAGCAGTCTGATAGAACCAAAGGCCTTGGAGAGTTATGGCTATGCTGTTAGATAAATCAAGCGGGAAACTTGATGGGACGAGCGTGCCAGCAACACTAGTTATAACACACAAGCCTATCAGAAGAACCAGGATATAGTGGTAGTAGCCTTCCAGGCCTTTGTGATTCGTAGAATGGAAGTAAAACAAGAGGTACTCTGAAGTGAATGCTGTTGCAGCTATCAAAGTAAGTGCTCCATCTGGCAAGGGAAGAATGCTGAACGATGCAAAACATGATGAGATTAAGTAACCCGTATTATCTAAAACAAATATGAAATTAATATCTTAAAAATAATATTGTCCTCTTGGAGGAAATATTAGCAATTCTTCTCTCTCTACTATTGACAAAGTGAAGTAACTGAACATGAAAACAAGTAGCAACATCATTGGATGTGATTCTTTAAGAATTGTCTCAGTTAAAAAAAAAAGTAAATCTCGAGCTCACCTCAACCCTTACAGAATCAACATCCAATATTTGTGGGCCAGGCCTCTAGCAGTGGGGGGGCTAAGGTAAGGGGAAGCCCACCACCAAGTGCCCCTCAATTGGCAGAATCAAACTCCTAAGGCACAAAGGTCAAAAGATGAGGAGGGAATGAGCTGCCCCCATGACACAAGGGTCTATTCCAACAAAATAAAATAAAATAAAATAACCCTCTAATGTCAAGCTATTTGTTTATGGTATGGCAGACATACAGCTCAGTGCTCTCTGAATTCATAACGTGATCCAGGAATCCATCTAAAGAAACCAAATCCCCTATACAGATCATAATGATGAATGTGCTCTATGGCTTATAGGCTATGACTTACACAGACATCATATACACCAATGCCGAAGTATCAGGATGCTAAAATAGTTATAGTAGCTTGTAACTCAGGATTTGGCTACGCATGACATGCAAATGCCTCTAGTAACAGTGTAACACCAACTTCTTCCTTCTTTTAGCCCAGTTCTATCAGAATAATGGGATTTGGAGCAGCAGACGTATAAGCTTTAAAGGTTACAAGCTTAAGAGACACCTAGAGAAGTACAATATGAGCCAGAGAATGGTATTCCTCATGAAGTGATGAAACTACTGTGCAGAAACCATAACACTGTGGACAATCTTGTGGTTTTTATTCTGTAACCAAAAAGGCTAACAAAGAAACACAAGAGATTGTAGTCCAATAATTATTGATAACAAATGCCTGGCGCTAAATTTCTCAGAGGAAGACATCAAAATCAACTTCGAGAAGAAAACAATCTTTAAAAATAGTCAATCTACATGTTAAAAATTGAAAACGGTTTTCTCCCAAATAAACTTACTTTTTGCAAAGTAGGAAAACTAAAAAATAATAGAAATAAAAAAAGAAAAATATAAGCAAAGCAAAAGAAGAGGGTAGAGAAAAAAAATGAAAACAATAAACATACTTGCATGAAGAAATTAGCACCAAAAATGGTAAGGCTTCTCCCAGTCAAAGAAAGAAAAGGACTCAGAAGTCCCATCAGCATATAGTGAATCCGTGAAATCCTTTGATCCAAAGTAAATCTCTACTATAGACCACAAACCCGCAAATAATATTTAGCTACACAAATAACTGCTAAACAAAATTCTTAACCCCCAAACCAGCACCACCAACCCCCCCTAAAACTCTACCCTTGTACCTAAGGCATAACCAGTATATCCACAGGATGCAACACAAGATGCTAGCAAAAACCAAAATTTATACACACTTTCCACCTCACTCGCAATAAGTTGTGATCCAAAACAATATATTAGCACTTTAGCAGGTGCAGCCGTGCAGAACTGATTCTAAATCTTAAAGGGGGCGAAAGGTTAATTTTGCGAGAAAATTCAGAAAATCAAAACTCAGGCCCTAGTCGCAATATCTTGCATCCTACTTTGCAATGTCCTGCTTTAGATGTCCACTACCTACTCTAGTAGTTTACTTACAACTTTGTCATCCTATTTAATTTAATTAATATAACTCAAGGCTCCCCAACATAAAAGTGATGCATCTAAAGTGGGCTGTGATGAAATGATAAACTTTATGTGGTCAGATTCAGAGACACAATGGTTGGTCTCTATTAATCTACCATACATTTTCCAAAAGAAGAAGCATCCAAACCATAATCATGTCTTCCTTTGATTCCCCTTTATTAAAGCAGGACTACAAGTGTTGGCAACCATTAACCTTTTCCATATTAATCAATATCATCACTTCCTCAATAGCTTCTCAATCAGATCTATATATTTCACTAATTGAAGTCCAGAACAAGCAAACTTCTCAGAACCAAGCCATTTACCAAGGCCAAAATCAACTCATATCAACTAATTACTAAAGACGAAACGAGAACAAGCAAATAAAACAAAACTCGTATCAACTGATTACTACTGCTATTTTAGTTTCGGTGTCCTAATTTTCTTTTTACTATTTTACTTGACTAATCATGTCTACTTCTCTTTCTTGAGAGTTTGTTGAACCATTTTTTAAGCATTTGAAAGAGTAACCATGCTTAACATTTGCTAAACAACTCTTAATCCCAAAAAATTATCTTTATTGTCCCTACCAAAACAATTTTATATTTTTATTCATGAACAATAAACTAACCATAACCAAAAGCAATGACCATATACTAAGAGCTTCACAGAAAGTAAATTAGTTCATAAATTTGAACATGCCACAAACTATCCCAACAATATGATTATATAATACCAATTCTTTTTCCAATGGAAACATGAACAATTACAGTTTTGCAACATCTAGAATTCACAAGGAAAGGAAGAGAACCAACCTGGTTTTAACTGATATAAGAGCAGTGAGGCCAAAGATGAAGAACATGATAAGCATCCCAGAGTGCTCAAAATTATTCATATGAGAAGGATTTAATATCCCATCCACAAAGTACTTAAGATGAGGTGCATACACAAGCTCTATGCACAAATCAATAAAAGCACCAATCACCACCATATACAACTCCAAGTACTTGAGCCTCCCATCGAAACCCGGCACCGGGTTCCATACCCGGATTCGAAAGGTCTTCGGACTTGTCACATATCTGTACACACTGCACCACATATGCCATAAACCCACCACCAAAAACAGTGTCCCTGGAACTATATGCCCTTTAAATGATCCCATTCCTTCCAACGTTCACTTTTTCCTTTTGGTAAATATCACCCACTTAACTCCTTCAATGGCCCCCTAACACATTTTGGCTTTCAGGGCATCATTTTTTTCATAATTGGATACCCTAAAAATAGAACAGAATTTTATGTCAACTATTCTATCTTTTCAGAATCATATTCCACACCCTTTTAAGAATAAAGTCCAAACATAAAATAAAAAGCATCCATTTAGTCACAAAAAACACAGCTTCAAGAACTTTCACACCATCTTCATTCAATAAAATTTCTTCTTTTTACAAGTCAAAAGTGGATGGTGCAACTAATAGGTCAGAAATGGTTGATTTGAAAACATACGATAAAAATCTTTAGATTCCAAATTACTTGATTGTAACAATAAAAAATTTAGATAGATCCTTCATTCTTGAACTAATCATAACTGTTATACACATATATGATGTAGTATATCATTAATGTCAATGCGTTAAAATCCAAATAACCCAGAAAAAAATTAAAATGACCCATAATAATTAATTAAAGCAAACCCAAAAAGAAAGAACTAACATACTACTTTACGCTTCAAATAATATATTATGTACTTACCTAAAAAGAGTTGATAGTAGAAGCTTGAGAAATTTTGATGGTAATTTATTAGTGAATGATTAAGATCTTAAAGGTAGATTTGACCCCAAAAAAAAGGGCAGGGAAATCCAAGAATTACTAATTGAACTTTGTATGTGAGGGATGATGGAAGAAAATGTACATCTGTAAAAGAAAGACGACAAAAGAGACCGCATAAATCATAATGAAATCATTTACCGTTCGTTATTTATCATGGACCCCCATGATTGATTTGCCACTTGTTCTAGGGCCTCTGTCCGTTGATTTGTTTAAGCATGCAAACGTTGACTTCATTGTCATCGTTAACTCTACTGTTAGTGTTAATTATTCACTGATTCTAACTTCTAAGGATAAACTTCTCTAGAAACCCTATTCTCTCTCTCTCAACAAACCTAAAAAAACCCTAATTTCTTTTCCAACCGCAAGGGGCTACCATCATCATCTCTTTGATGATGGTAAGCCCCAATTCCTTCTTTAATTCTTTAGTTTTCAATTGTTTAGTTTTTAATAATCCTCCTTCTCTCTTTATGAGAGTTTTCTTCCCAATTTTCGGGTTTGTTCTCTCCTTTAGTGAGAGTTTGGAGTATGACTTTCTTCTCTTCCCTTATGGAAGATTAGAATTTGGTAATTGCAGTTCGCGTAGAAGATTAATTTCTTTGATTGTCCGTCTGGCGAGGAATGAAGATCTAGGGTTTCATAATCACTCGGTTTCATGATTTTTGCCGGAGTTGCGAAGATCAAGGGTGTATGTTCACCAGATTAATTATGCATCAACAGATAGAATGCCGAAACAGAGCGAACTCACAGAATCGTATTGCTTCAGATGAAGAGAAATTTTTTAAGGCTAAATTTTATCAAACCTGTGATGTAGTCAATTATGAAGGTTCATGTATGTCAGTTAGTTTTTTAAATTTGTCTGAAATTTTTGTAAGTGCCGTTTGGCCTTATGATTAATGAAATCTTTTTTCTTCCTGTCAAAAAAAAAAAAGTGTTAATTATTCACTACCCAATTTTTTTTGCTCAAGTGAGACTATTAAAACCCTAAAAGAAAAAGAAATTGAAAATCAATATATATATATATATTCGGGAGCATAGGGAGCTCCTCAAGATTTCGAGGCCATAGAGCGCGCTACGTAGGATTGCCATGTCATTAATTATTATTTTTATCTTTTACAAAAATAGAGTTCCACAAAAATTTAAATACGTATAAGGAGTTTTGGATAGACGAAAATTAGAGTTTGTTTTTGAATTAACAACCCAAATAATTATATTATGTAAATTGCGTATGACTTTTGCTACGTAATTCGGAATATTATAATTATTGTACCATTGGATAGTGCTCGAAATATACTTCGAAATAAGATCCATTTACAATATAGTTCGACAACTTATGAAATAGAGAGCGCCACGTAGGATTGTCATGTCATTAGTTTTAAATTTAAATATTATAAAAAATAGAGTTCTACATATACTTAAATAGCTAAAAGGAGTTTTGGATAGGGAAAATTAGAGTTTCATTTTGAATAAACAACTTAAATTATTATATTATGTAAATTGTGTATAACTTTTGCTACCTAAGTCAAAACAATATAATTCGTCTACCATTGGAGAGTGCTTGAAATATGCTTCAAAGTAAGATCCATTTACAATATAGGGTCACAAATCATGAAAATATTTAAAGAATAGAGTTTTACATAGATTTAAATGCATATAAGGAGCTTTTGATAAGCGAAAATTAGAGTTTGGTTTTGAATTAACAACCTAAATTATTATATTATCTAAATTGTGTATAATAATTTTTGTACCATTGGATAGTGCTCTAAATATGCTTTGAAATAAGATCAATTTACAATATAGTTCTACAACTTATGAAATATAATAAAATAAACAACAATGTAAAATTGATAGTCTGATTTTAAATAAAAAATCTAAATTATTATACAATGTAAATTGTTTATAACTTTTGCTACATAATTCGCAATAGTATAGTTTTTTTTACCGTCGGAGAGTGCTCGAGATATGTTTTGAAATAAGATCTATATACAATATTGCTTTACAACTTATGAAAATGTATTTATTTAGATGAACAATAACATATTATTTATTCTTTATTTTAAATATATAAAAATAGCGTATTATATCTAACAATACTAATTATGTCTTTAAGAATCATACTTTTAAAAATTGAGTTATATAAAGATAAAAAATTCATATCCATAGTTTTGAAACTATAGTATTCCATGATGGCATTACATGAAGAATCAAATGAAAGTTTGTCATCGAGATAGCAGAGGTATTATGCAATTAACTAATTATTTTATTCCTAGAATATTTATTGCATACGTAATTATTTATGTTTTTTTTCCATATATCTATATGTAAGATCTTATTATTTTCATCTTCCATTCTATATGCATTAGTGTTTATGTGCTATATTCAAAGTTGAAGAAGTTGTGGCTGACACTCATGCTTTTCTCTATTATTTCTGTTCAGCATCTATTAAATTATTACCCTCGCTCTACTTTTTTAAATTATCATTCGGGTATTATTCATGTTAAAACTGTGTTAATTATTGTTAGTCATACCTATTATTAGGATACCATTTAATAATAAAGTTAGTTACAATATTTAATTGGATATTAAAAATTATAAAATTTATATATCGTAATAACAGATCTAGAAATTATAGTATGATGACAAATACTTTCCCTGCTCTTTTTCTAATACTCCAATAATTGGTGTGGGCATGGTTTTTAAGGAAATAAAAAATGGGTGATTTAGCATAGAGGTACCCCTTTAGTTAACTAGAGTAGGGGATAAATAATCCTTAATAAAGTAAACGCAACTTTATAAGGCAATTTAGATAATTAATGAGGGTTTTATTAACATAAAATAAAGGCAATATTGTCAAAAATAGTTGCTTTTGTGTTTAACCAAAGTGAAATAGTTCTAAAAGATGAAACTACCCAAAGCGGTAATTGTTGTAATAGAAAAGGAATGGAGAAAGTTATAAATACAATAGTGCTGAAAAATCTCATTTCACAGCAACACAAAATTGACAATAATATTAACAAAAAAATTTACAAAAAGATAAAATAAGCAACAACCCGTGCAAAGCACGGGCTTCAAAACTAGTCAATATATATATATATATAAATAAAGGAGCAACTTTTCGAGAGCAAAGGGAGCTCCTCAAGATTTCGAGCCCATAAAGCGCGCCACATAGTATTGCCATGTCATCAAATTTTATTTTTATATTTTACAAAAATAGAGTTCTACATAGATTTAAATACATATAAAGACTTTTGGATAAGCGAAAATTAGAGTTTGATTTTGAATGAACAAAAGATTTCGAGCCCATAGAGCGCGCCACGTTGGATTGCCACGTCATCAAATTTTATTTTTATCTTTTACAAAAATAGAGTTCTACATAGATTTAAATACATATAAAGACTTTTGGATAAGCGAAAATTAGAGTTTGATTTTGAATGAACAACCTAAATTATTATATATTATGTAAATTGTGTATAACTTTTGCTATGTAATTCGGAATATTATAATTTTTGTACCATTGGATAGTGCTCGAAATATGCTTTGAAATAAGATTCATTTACAATATAATTCTACAACTTATAAAATATTGAGTGCCACGTAGGATTGCCAAGTCATCAATTTTTATTTTTATTTTTAAAAAAAAAATTGAGTTCTAAATAGATTTAAATATTTATAAGGAGTCTTGGATAAGCGAAAATTAGAGTTTTGTTTTGAATAAACAACCTAAATTATTATATTATATAAATTGTGTATAACTTTTGCTACCTAATTCAGAATATTATAATTATTGTACCATTGGATAGTGCTCGAAATATGCTTCGAAATAAATTTACAATATAGTTCTACAATTTGTGAAATAGACAGTGTCACTTAGGATTGCCATGTCAAATAGTTTTTATTTAAAATATTTGGAAAAAAAAGAATTCTACATATATTTAAATACATAAAAGAGTTTTGGATAGGGGGAACTTAGAGTTTCGTTTTGCATAAACAACCTAAATTATTATATTATGTAAATTGGATTTAACTAGTTGCTACCTAATTCAAAACATTATAGTTTTTTTAACCATCGGAGAGTGCTTGAAATATGCTTCAAAATAAGATCAATTTACAATATAGTTTTACAAGTCATGAAAATATATTAAATTAGATGAACAATAACATATTATTTATTCTTTATTTTAAATAATACATATTTTTACCATCGAAGAGTGCTCAAAATATGCTTCGAAATAAGATCCATATACAATATAGGTTTACAACTTATGAAAATATAGTATTTAGATGAACAATAACCTATTATTTATTGTTTATTTTAAATACATATAAAAATAGCTTATTATATGTGATAATAGTAATTATGCCTTTCAAAATCATATTTTAAAAATAGAGTTATATAAAGATAAAAAATTCATATCTATAGTTTTGAACTTATAGCATTCCATGATGGCATTACATGAAAAATCAAATGAAAGTTTGTCATCTAGATTGCACAGGTATTATGCAATTGACTAATTATTTTATTCCTAGAATATTTATCGCATACATAATTATTTTTTTTCTATATATCTATATGTCAGATCTTATTCTTTTCTCCATGAACTTAATTCTACTAAAACTATTTGGAAATCAAGGTTCACGTTTCTAGAATATTTGAGGTCACGGATCATAAAAAGGGGGGGAAGTTTGATAAGTCTTGATATGGTAATGATTGATGAGGAGGTATTTTTTTTCTCTTAAATAGTATTTTTTATTATTACTAGAGGTTAGTTTTATATTTAATTAATTATATTCATGATACTATCATTATGATATCATGTTTGGCTTTCTCATCTTCCATTCTATATACAATAGTATTTATGTGCTATATTAAAAGTTAAAGTTGTGACTGACACTCATGTTTTTCTCTATCCTTTCTGTCCTGCATCTATCAAATTATTACCCTCTACTTTCGTAAAAGATCATTCGGGTATTATTCATGTTAAAACTGTGTTAGCTATTGTTAGTCATATCTATTATTGGGATACCATTTAATAATAGACTTAGCTACAATATTCAATTGAATATTAAAAATTATAAAATTTATATATCGCAATAACGAATCTAGAAATTACAATATAATGATAAATACTTTCTCTGTTCTTTTTCTACTGCGACAATTCGTTTGGGCATGGTTTTAAGGAAATAAAAAATGGGTAGTTTAGCATATAGGTATCCCTTTAGTTAACTAGGTAGGGGATAAATAAATCCTTAATAAAGTAAACGCAACTTTATGAGGCAATTTGGATAATTAATGATGGTTTTATTAACATAAGTAAAGGAAATATTGTCAGTTGTAGTTGTTTTTTTACCAAAAGTGGAATGATTCCAAAAGACGAAACTACCCAAAGCGGTAATTGTTGTAATAGAAAAAGAACTGAGGAAGTATATAAATACAATGTTGTTGAATCATCTCATTTCACATCAACACAAAATCAACAATAATATTTAATAAAAAATTGAGAAAAAATAAAATAAAAAACACAAAATCAACAATAATATTAACAAAAAAATTGCAAAATAAAATAAAATAAACAACAACCCGTACAACGCACGGGCTTCAAAACTAGTTATTACTAACACCATATGTATTCAATTTTTTCATCAAATTTCATTGTAAATGTCGCCTGTGTAGAATAAGGCCTCGTTCTTTTTGACTGAACTGGACTGAACTGAATTGAACTGCGAGAAACTGAACTGAATTGAACTACGAGAAACTGAACTGAACTGAAATGCGAGAAACTGAAATGCAGAAAGTAACGGAACTGAACTGAACTATGAGAAACTGGACTGAACTGAACTGAACTGCGATAAATTGAACTGAACTAAAATGAACTTACTGAAAATAAGTCCAAAAGAACAGGGCCTATAGAGACAGGTAATTTAATATAAAGGGTAGTTTTTTTTTTGCTTAATATAAAGGGTACTTTTTTTTTTAGCGGAACCTCAAAACGGAACTAATTTGTTAAGTCATCCAAAGCCAAACGTACAATAGTGTCCGGAAATTCATCCTCCCAAAACCTCTTCCCAACCTCCAAAGGTTGAAAGTGGGCTAAAGCATGGGCAACTTTATTTCCCGATCTTTTTACAAAAGACCAAACTACTGAACTAAAGTAAGACATCAAAGACAAAATATCATCTATAACTAAGTGGAAATCACTACAACGACTCACTCTTTTCTGAAGGGCTTGAACCACTTGTAAGCAATCACTCTCAACCACTATCTTCGAAAACCCACACTCCTTCGCCACCTTCAAACCTTCTAGCACAGCTTTGGCTTCAGCAACACGAGTCTCCCACTTCACATTCGCTTGGACCACATCACAACACTGCACCTCACCCCTCGCATCACGCACGACGATGCCTAGCCCAGCTCCCCACTCGCCTAATTCCCCCGCATCCACATTCACCTTCCTCCATCCTAGCTCAGGAGCGTGCCACGCTACAACATGAGTGGCAGCAGCCCCTACTCGCCTCGAATCCTCAGCCATGGCATAAATGGCGTCTCTCCATGTCTTCGTTGCATAAGCTACCTAAGAGTCTAGGCTTTGAAATTCATTTTCAATCACAGTAGTGCAGCGAGCTCCCCAAATTGCCCAGCACGTGGTCAGAAACAACCCCACGTCATCCCCCTCCAGCATAGACAGAGCATGAGACCACCAATCTTCCACCCTCGAGCACCCTGTGGTACTGCCACAGCAAGGCCATACACCTCCTAAGCAGCGCGTGCCAACACACAATCCGAAAGCGCATGAAGACCCGTTTCTTTCCTCCTCCCACATAACCCACTACCTGCCGAGAAGGATGGAATGAGTTGGCTAAGCCTAGCGCGGGTAGGGAGTGCCTCCAAACACGCACGCCAAGCGAATAGCTTGACTCTAGGAATAACCGAAGCACCCCAAATTCTCTTCCACAACCCAAATGTACTCGACGACGACTCCTCCAACGAGCTCCAAACATCCCCCATCAACGCCCTATACTCCGATTTAACCGAGTAAGAGCCATCTTTTTCCAAGTCCCAACACAATCAATCTTCCGAAAATCTGTGGCTAAGCAGAATACTCACAATACGATCAACGTCAAAAGGTTAGAAAAGTTGAGATAGTAGATTATTATTTCAATCCCTATTAATCGGGCCAATCAAAGTACCCACATCCAACTCAATATTCGCTTCACCCCTAGGTTAGAGAACCTTGCGCGTTTGAGTTCTTGGAAGCCATGGATCGGTCCATACTCTTATATTTTCTCCATCTCCTACTCTCCATCGCATCCCTCTCCTCAAAACCCATTTTGCTTCCCAAATCCCCCTCCAAGTATAGCTAAAAGCAGCACCTAACTCAGCCTCCATAAATGTGGAATGTGGGCAATAACGAGCCTTTAAAATTTGTTCAGCAAGACTTCCCTGCGTCATAGCCAGTCTCCAAGCTTGTTTCCCAAGTAAAGCCCAATTAAACATTTTTCATGTCTCTAAAACCCAAGCCACCTATCTCCTTAGGCTTGCAGATTCTCTTCCAAGCCACCCAATGAATTTTCCGCTAACTACTTTTTTGCCCCCACCAGAACTGAGTTATCAGAGATTTAATCTCGTCACAAAAAGAGGATGGAAACTTATAAACACTCATCGCGTAGGTAGGGAGAGATTGGGCCACTGCCTTTATCATGACCTCTCTACCAGCTTTAGATAGTACCATCCCCTTATCACTTTTTTCGAGTGGCCTACCACCGTAAGCAACCCAAGATACCTGTCATGAATATCAACTTCCCGAACTCCAAGTGAAACTGAAAGTGATTGTCTTCTATCCCCCGGGACCCCGCGGCTAAAGGAAATAGTAGTCTTTTCAAAGTTCACCTTTTGTCCTGAAGATAACTCATATAAATTCAGTGCCTGTGTAATAGCCTCCGTATCCTGCAATGAAGCTCTGGAGAATATAATACGGTCATCTCGTAAATAATAAGTGATTAGCGGAAGGAGCAAAGAGGAGCCAACTTAATGCCTCGAAGAGAGTTATCTTCCTTCGCTCGGCGCAACAAATGAGAGAAAATCTCCATACATAGAATAAAAAGATAGGGAGATTAAGGGATCTCCCCGCGAATACCTCCATGCGGAACAAAATCATCCGTAGGCCTACCATTCACCAACACAGAAAAAGTGACTGAGCGAACACAATCCATAACTCGATCCTTCCAGCCCGTATCAAACCTAAATCTTACCAACATAGCATCCAAAAAATCCCATTCAATCCTATCATATGCCTTAGACATATCCGGTTTCATAGCTAACCCTCACTCCACACTTTTAAGATGTTTCATATGATGAAACAACTCAAAAGCCACCAAAATGTTATCTTTAATCGGGCTCCCGGAGTGAAAGCACTCTGATTAACAGACCCAATTTTATTTAAAAACAATTTTAGACGGTTAGCTAGCACCTTTGAAACAAGCTTGTACACCACATTACAGAGAGATATTGGCTTGAAGTCTGTCATATACTCCGCATTACTCTTTTTAGGAATAAGAGTAATGAAGTACAATTGAGATGGCCCGGAATCGGACCACCCCTCAGAATGTTAAGCACCATATCCGTCACCGAAGGACCCACAATATGCCAATAGGACTGAAAAATCTGGGCCGGGGGCCTTAATAGGGTGCATCTGGCTAAGAGCGATTCTGATCTCCTCCTCCTGATAATCTGCCTGTAGAATGTCATTCATCTCCTCTGTCACTCTAGAATGGAAATGGTGAAGAGCTTGATCAATCAACGGGGGACTAGAAGATGTGAACATCTTCTTAAAAGTAATCCATGGCAACACTCCCTACCTGTTTATCACCCACAAACTCTACCTCATTTTTATCTTGGATAACTCGAATAGTATTCTTCTTCTTTCTACCTGACGCTCTTTGATGAAAGAACTTTGAAATCTTATCCCCCTCAGCTAACCACAGAACTCTAGAGCGTTGTTTCCAATAACTCTCCTCAAGAGCAATAAGATCCGTTATTTCCCTGAGAATTTTTCTTCGCCTCTCCAACTGTTGCATCGAGAGTCCTCCACCATTTAACTTACTCAAGTCTTTCCTTTTTTTTTCTTCAACTTCTTAAAAGTAGGCCCACATTTCTCCATCCCCCAATCCTTTAGATCAGCAGCACATACATCTCTAGCTTCGAAGATAAAGTCGCACCCCCAGCCAAGCATTGGCAATAACGTTCTCACATTCATCCTCTTTTGCCCAGAACTGCTCAAACCGAAAATGTTTCTCCCCTAACTCCGCTCATGCACCCCAACTCCACAAGGAAAGTTTGATAGGATAATGATCGGACCACTCACGATCTAAGTGGATAAGGTGGCCCTCCCGGAAAAACATTAAGCCACTAACTCGTCACAAAAGCTCTATCCAATCTACACTGAATATTTTCATCTCCCTCCCTGCCATTATCATACGTAAACTCATACCCCTTAAAGGGTAACTCCTAAAATCCACACATATCCACAGCCTCCCAAAAATTGACCGTCTGCCACTCCGCCCTATCATTACCCCCTTTTTTCTCACTCCACCTCAAAATCTCATTAAAATCACCCAAGCACACCCAACGAAGTTCCAACTGAGACGTTAGGGACCACAACAAGCTCCATGAAAGATGTCTGTTATGAATATCAGGTCAGCCATGGAAACCCGTGCACCTCCATATAACCTCACCTAAACCCTCTCGGATCTCCACATCCATATGAAGGACAGACATAGAGCACAACACCACCTTTACCTCCTTTCTCCACAGCAAAGCCAGACCCCCTGCTCGCCTATTAGAATCCACCACCAACCAATTAAAATCCCCTAACCTCCCTCGAATTCTACTAAACTCCACACAGCTCAAATTCGTCTCTGACAAGAAGATCAAAGACGGGGCCTCTCTCCCAATCAAATCTCGGAGGCTAGCAACTGCAGAAGGATTGCCCAACCCTCTGCAGTTGTAACTCAGAATACTCATTGGGCTCGGCGGGTCTGCTCCATGTCAGACCCCGCCTCACGCCATCTAGAATCCTCGAAACTCAAACACACCTTTTTAGAATTCAAACTACCTCCCCCTAATGCATACAACTCCTCCCTACTCCTTTTTAAACCTTTTATCTCTACTGCCACATCCACCTCCACCCTCTTCATTGCATTGCCCTTCTCCCTCGCCAATTTTCGCCATCTTCACACCCTTTCTTTTGCTCCTCCCTCGTTTCTTTGTGCATGAGCATGGGGTTAGGTAGGGCATCACCCGAAGCCCCTTGCCCACGCAGCCCCGATAGCACCATATTCCCCCTCCCCTATCTCTCCACATACTCCCTCCAACTCCTTCGAACCCTCGCCTTGTTTACCTCCCGCAGTACCCTCCCTCACACCCCGACATACCCAGCTTCAAAATCCACCCCAATAGCATCCTCGGGCCCAGGATATGGAGTAATATCCTCGACCCTCTCCACTTCCTTGCACCCCCCACTAACGACCTCCGACCCCACCCCATCTCCCTCGCCTTGCGAGAATTTTCCCCGACTCCCAAGCATCCAGCCACGCACTTCACCCCCTCCTCACTCGCCTTTGGCTTCGAACAAACAAGATTCTCCGACTCGACCTTGACCTCCTCTACTTCCTCCAAAGAATATTTGCAATCCCTTACAAGGAGGCGTAACGCCTTGCTCCACCCCATAATTTTAGTTTTATCATTATCATCATCAACATTCCCACACTCCCTTTCACTATGCCCAATAATTCCACACATAAAGCAAAAGAACGATAGTCGTTCATAGGCTAGAGCAACACGAATAATTCGTCCATTCCTCCCTTTAATGTTCTGGAATTGGCATAGAGGTTTTCTAATGTCCATGTTAATTCGAACCCTACTATAATTATCCAAGTTCACACAAGTCATCTTCTATATCCATCACATCCCCCAACTTCGAAGCTATGGCCTTACACATTAATTTTGATCTACAATTAAATGGTAGATTTTTAAGTCGAATCCAAAAAGATAAATGCATTAACTATAACTCGGATGGTTGGTCATTGCCTATAATTTCATTGAGCACTAATAATTGGTCGTCGAAGCACCATGGCCTCCCTCCTAGCACCTTCTCTTTATCCCTCCAATGGAAGAATTGAAGAACAAATTTGTTTGGCCCTATCATCTAGATTACCACACGCTTAGTCAAACCCCATGCCTGCACCATTGTGCGCTTGTATGCTTCCACATTAAAATTTTTCTCAGTCACAACAAGACCCACCAAGAGCAATGAAACCTGGTCAGAATTCTCCTCATCGCCAACGATTGCGGTATCGAAGACATCAATCTCAGCGTCATTAATTTTTAATTTTGCACAATGTTCGATCAATTCTCCCTCCATAATTGAAGGTAGAATCGAAACCCCTAAGGACTAGGCGAGAGCAACCTTTCTTTCAAGGAGTTTTTGACACTTTTCCCAAATATAAAGGGTAGTTTATCAATGAAATTCTCAAAGTTTATTATTCAATTTCTTTTTTATAAGATTATTCGATTTTTGGTTAAGTGCAAAATCGGAATACTCCCAAATAGACTTGATATACGTGTTTCTTTTATACTCTATTGATGTCATACATATAAATCTTGCCCATATTTCCCAAAGTTTTTCCTTACCAATAACAAAATAAAATGTCGGAAGTTTTTATTATAAAATTGAATGTCGGCCTTTATATTCACAAAAATTAGGCTTTCAGTAGTAAGGGCATGTTGTTATTTATGTAAAAGTCGGGGGCATTTGATGAATTTTCAAAACTTTGAGACTACCTGGTGAATTTTCAAAATCTCAGGGACATTTGGTCAAAAGCACGTTAAAAAAAAGTCTAAAGTGCAAGGTTACCACGTGCAGTCGTGCCTCTTCACTGAAAATATTTTAGAGTGGATTTGAGAAGTTGAGAACCATAAAGATTACACTCTTGGTTCCCAATTAATCAACACACTTTTGTGGTAAATTGGTAATCAATGAAAAAAAAGTACGACTGAAAACATAAAGTAGTTTCTTTTTACAATGGATGAATAAAGAGACACTTAGGATCCAGTTAAGCTAGAGATACTTGCTAGCTTTTGGGAATACTTGACTTTACTAAGAATTGACACTAAAAGACATTAAAACAAGAGCAAGAAAGAGTAAGGTATTTTTCTTAACATGGTAAGGGAAATTGACGAGGGTAGAGCATCACTTTTCCTTTCAATCCTACATGAGAGATGTCACATCTGATGATCCTTTTCCTGTGCTTGCTTCTCGAACTAGACATAGTGTAACACTCCGTCCATTCACGAGCAATGAATAAACAAAATCGAAAGATTTATTAAATAGTAGACGATAGCGGAAATATCGTCAAGACGGACAGTGTCACTCTAAGTTCAAATAAAATCTAAAACAACATCAAAATAAATCCCAAAGAACATTAATCCAAAAGTATTTATAACGAGATAACATGATCTCAAAATCCCACAAATAAAGCAAAGAAAGGACATAAGTAATCCTCATAACTAAGCTCATCGGTATCTCTCATAACCCATGACATAAAACCAGACTGCAACATATTAACCTGCAAAGTATATCAACAAACATCCACAATCAGTGGGGAGTAACTAACAACTCTCTGATCTTACTTAGGATCCACATAGGAGTTATCAAGCATTAATAAATAAGTCTCAATCAACATAAAATATCAAACTGAAACAAATAATAGCCAAAAAACAACTAACAATTTAAGATGCTTAAATAAATTAAGTCAACAATAATGAACTTAACATAAGCATACAAGATCCATAGCATAAGCCTCCAAAATAATAGAACAAAATAATATAATAGGTTTTGAGAAAGAGCAGAACGCCAGTGGATCGTAACCCACTTCCTAAGGTTTGTCAGATCGAAATCTCCAGACAGCCTATGGGTTTACGTTCCTTACTGCCTATGTCTAAGAATGGTCAAACTCCCGATGCAGGATAGTACCCAGCTCAGTACTTCCCAACCGCTCGGACGACAACAATTAACGCCGGTAATACCCCTAAATCGCAACCTAGGTAGTTGGCATTTTCTTCACTGGGGACTACATTTATCCCACCTGATATCTTAATCTCAATAAAATAGTTCTACAAATAAATACAATAATTTATTCATCAATTAATCCTCAAATATAAATAATAAAATTGCCCTTAAGGCCTTACACCTAAAATCAGCAGAAACTAGGATCGTAATCCAAGAGTCTCAATTCAACAATATTTATTCTTCTTAAAGTAATAGTAATAATAATACTAACAAAAGTCATTTCTCCCAACTAAAAATAATAAACCTTCCTTAAAACATACTTATACACCAACACAATATAATCAAATACTCCAACTACTACATTCTCATTGTCTGAGTTTGGGTACAAGGTTAATTACCACGTTAGTTATAATACCCCCGTTGCATAAGTCTTGGCGAAATGGTACTAAAGACAGTATTATTCTCCCTCGAGTACTATAACGTCGACAACTTAATTAGATATTGATTAAAAAAGTACAACATTACTATACTCTCAATTTAATTACAAACAACAATACCATCATAAAATAAATAAGACATTCACAATATAACTATAAGTAAATATATCATACAACTCATGTAAGCATATAAGAATAGTAATATATAAATACACTAATTAATAAAGGTCGAAGTAATTCCCTCAAACTAATTGTAGGCGTGTTTTTATTTTGCCTACGCGGTGTGAGCGCGTATTAGATTTGACTATTCCACTGTTAAGGTTTTATTGAAAATTGTTTTGAAAGAAGTCGCCAACAATTCTTTTTAGGAAGAATCATAAACCTAATTGGATATAGGAAAATCATAAGGATAAATTATCCAATGTAGATTTTCCCATCATGACTCCATAGATGGTCAAAATGAACCAAAGATTGTGTTCGGGGATGAGGGTACAAATATGGTCAGGAACCATATTGCCCATTGTTGGCCTTTACTAAATATCGATTCATTTGCAGATTTATGCCAAAGAATAATCATATAATATTTTTATACACCCTAAAAATATTTAGTCTAAATTGGTTCTGGAAACACATAAAAAGACTATTTTTTAGTGACATGTTATTAGGCAATCAATATTACAGGGATCCTAACAGGTTGTCCAAATTAATCTGATTAATGTTAGAACAGTTATTTAGGTCTTTGATTAGCAATAATGACATGTGGGGGATGAGCATTAAAATAGGACAATCATATAATATGCATATAATGATCAGGCATGTATAATAATATATGAAAAGGAAAAAAAAAAAAGAAAGAAGGAGGTTTAGAATATACAGTAGAGCGATTTTATATTAAAGATCAACATCATGAAATAAGTGGTTAGTAACTTCAATATAAAAATAGAGAATTTATTCAAGGACCCTCAGGATTATACCGTGGCTTGGGTCTGAGAGATTGACAACCTTCGGGACGAGCAATCGTGAAGCCTGAAAATCTGAAAGTATGTAGATTGAATGTATTTGTGTTTGAAAGTATGGGTTTTTGTAGGGAAGTTTTGTAGTTCGTATAGAGAATTCGTAAAGTATTCGTCGAGTTCGAAGTGTGTTAATGTGAAAAATCCGTTCTGAAATATGTACGAAAATCAGTCCTACTTATAGGGAAAACGGCAATGCGTCTCCCGCGCTGGCTGCGTCTGGCGCAGCTGACGTGGTAAGCGTATAACGCGGCATGACCAATAAAAAGTGTACACGTGGTACGCGCTTTAAAAAAGATAAGAAAGAAAATCCGCGTCTCAAGCAGAGCGTAGGGCTTGACTCAGGACTCTGAATGAGTCAGAAATCCACGTGTCAAGTGCAGATTAGTGCACCTGACACAGTGGACAGAGCTGCGCCTGACGCACAGACGTGCGCCAGGCGTAAGGCTCTGCGCCAGGCGCAGGTTGGTGCGCTAAGCGCGCCAGGCGCAGGTTGGTGCGCTAAGCGCACCAGCCTGGCTCCTGCCATGCCTTTGCCAGCTTTATTTTAAACGCGTTTTAAAAGATTTCTTTTATCCTTTAACTACGGATATCTAATTTTACGGGATCAAATCTGATTTTGACTTAAAAAATATATCGTTTGAAAATATTTATTTATTGAAATAAATCAATTATTTATCAATTAATTGGGCTTTTCAAAGAATTGGGCTCAAATATAATTAATTATCATGAATAATTAATTGGGCTTTAAGATAGGACTTTAACACTTTTCGAAATAGTTTTGAATGACTTTTCAGACTACTCTGCCCTTGGGTCGGACCAATTAAGACCACGGTATGTTTCATCATCGGATCCTTAAATGGGGAGATACGATTATGTGTCTACAGAATCCCCCACTTTGACTGAGGTTCAGGAAACCGAAAGTCAAAGTATACGGTGTCGGGACGGAGAACGATTCTAAACTCTCTGCAGCTTAGAACTGATCTATAACTGTCGGTCTCTGCAAAACAAAGTTAGTATGCAGGACAATAACTACAAGCAATCTGATTACCTGCAGGGAAAGATGTTAGCAGATAGGTGCAAACAACTCACATAAGCACAAAGTGATGCAATAATGCAAACTTAAACTCTCTAAGGATGCATGAGACACAATGCAAGGATTAAGGTTATGCAAAGCTAAAGGGTGAGACGTCATGTAAGATTGCAAAGCTGCAATGCAAGGTCAGGATTTTGCAAGGCTAGAAGTTGTATAGAATGATAGAATGATCAGAATGATTAGAAATAGATTGAATGATTTTCGAAAATCGTTTTTCATAAACAATCGGGGTTCGTAAAAGAGGTCTGCGTATTACAACTTCTCGGGAGTTTGATTTGAATTGGAGCAACCACCACACATAGGAAGCCCCCACTTTGGGTGAGCTTGCCTTGAATTAGGGATGAGCCTTAATCGAAATGTACTTGATCTGATATTGAAATGTAGTTGATCTGCCTCGAACGTTGCAAGTTGTCACTAGGGATTGTTTATTGGGAAGTTAATATAGGCAAAGTCAAATATCGCCAGAAACCATGGAATCATCGGAGAGTCCTTCAGGGACAACGAGAGCTTGGATTGGAAAATAAAAAGGTTGAAATTTGTGACTTAAATGAATGTAGGTTGGAAAAGGCTTTAACGAGGCTAGGTTCAGACTCAAATCTATGTCGGGATCTAGAAAGAGATTATGCTCCTGAACTCTAGAAAGTTAAATCATTATACCATGACTAATTTATTTTTATTAAAGTGGTCGAACCTCGAGATGAGGATTCCTACGTATCCTTGCGGAATCAGACCATTCGTAATTCTGGATCTGATGTCTTTTTATTATTATATTTT
Source organism: Beta lomatogona (assembly GCA_947646795.1). NCBI lineage: Eukaryota > Viridiplantae > Streptophyta > Magnoliopsida > Caryophyllales > Amaranthaceae > Beta > Beta lomatogona. Next base: position 281,888 of record CANSNZ010001149.1, read on the forward strand.
TTTTGTGCCCTAACTTTTGCCTAGGCCGCCCTTTCGGGTTTTCAACCTAGCGGGCGTTGAAAAAGGAGTTATAGAAGAATTGATGGATGGTTGAAAGGTTTAAGAATTGAAGCTTTGATGACCGTTTAATTGGTTTGGCAAATGAAGAGTCATGGATTTGGATTAAAGGTTTGATGAATCGAAGGGATTTGAATGAGGGGTAGAACTTGTGTGCATGCCCCCTAGCTTGACTTTCTATTTCTTTGCCTTTGGCTTTTTCTTTTTGCCTTGTGCGTTTTCTTTTGCTTTTGCTTTTTTTTTTTTTTGCACTTTGATCTTTTTTCACCTTTTTTTATTATTTTTTGCCTGACATTGATTTTTTTTATGTAGTAAGGTTTACACACAAGTTTGGTTTAGGGTATTAGAAGGCTTGAAGGATATTTGTGGAGCTTTGGTTAATGGAGGGATTATTTGGTTAAGTATCATGGAGATGATGGTTTAAAGGATTTTGGTTTTCCTTAGTTGTATGAGGATGGCTTATGAAAGGTAATGGAAGGGAAAGGGGAATAACTCCTGATCCACAATATATCCTCTTTTTTTTATTTTTCTTTTTTTTTTTCAGATCTCTTTTTGTTATTATTAGTCATGTTCATTTAGGTGATTTGAGTTTCATCATTGAATTAGAAGCATAAATAAAACGATGGAAGGCCAGTGAAAATGAAAATGAAAATACAATTATTTTATTAATTGAAAATGAATGAAACAAGGCTTATTAGAAGTGAAAACCTAAATGAGATAAACTCGATAGAAAAGGAATTAAAGGAGCTAGGGGAGGGACTATCCGACTCAACCTAGAAAACCAACACTAAATGACTAAGCCCCTGCATTATTTAGGCACTTCCCAAGGGGTTCCCACTATTGCTGACTTTTACCGTAGGCGAAATTGGTAACCTACCGTCTTCAACCATATCCTGTAGATGATGCTTCAAAGTCCAGCATTGCGATGTCAGATGCCCATTCCCTTGATGGTACTTGCAGTAGGAATTAGGATTCCATCTATTGGATCTCTTCTCCATAGGAGGGTCCGGAATAGGGCCAAGAGACTGAAGTGCTCCCTTTGCATGAAGTCTAGTGAAGGCTTCTTCTAGAGACATGCCCAAAGGAGTGAACGTCCTTTGAGGTCCTTGATAACCTCTCTTGTCAGTAGTTAGGGCGTTTATGTCACTGCTTTTAGAGGTAGAAGGGTTATTATTACTCTTCTTGAAAGAGTTGTTGTTGTTAGAACCCTTTTCTTGTTAGCCTGTACCTCTTCTTCAATCAGCAGGCCTCCCTTATAGAGCTTCGTGAAAGACTTTATGGGTTGGAACTTAATATGGTCCCCATACTTGGGCTGCAGGTTACGGATCACCAATCGGACTTGATACTCTTGGGATGGCCTGTTAGTCATTTGCGCAGCCTTTTCCCTCCATCTGTTAAAGAAGGTGACAAAGTCTTCGTTGGAATTCTGCTTAATTAATTCCAACTCACGAAGGCCAATAGGAAGCTGAGTATTGTAGATGTATTGTTTGAGGAACTCTTCTCTGATGTAGTCCTAGTCATTCAGCTTGGCTTTATTTAGTGATCTGAACCACTTGGATGGATGTGCATCCAAGGTTAAAGGAAAGACATAAGCAAACAGGTCCTTGCTCATGCCCTTGAGAGCCATAGAGATGGAGAAAGCTCTCAAGTGGTCATCTGGGTCTTCGACCCCCTTGAATTTTCGGAGGTCACCCAATGTTACCTTTTTAGGGAGTTTTTCCCTCAGTTCAGGATCAATAATGTCATGGCCATGAGCCTGACCCTCGAGCGTTGGAATTGGCTGGATCAATTGCTCGAGTTTTTCAAACCTCAAATCTGTGTTGGTTTTGAATGGTGGTGGAGTGTCGCCTTGCTGATAAGTGCGTTTCTAACGTACTTTATGAGCTCTTTTTGGTTTGGTTTGATCCTCTTTATACCCTTTTCTTCCCTCTTTCTTCCTCATTTCTCTCTCTATTTCCTTCACTTGATCATTGTTGATCATTGTGACATTTCGCTAGATTTTCGGTCAATTTTGACTGGATTTCTAGTACATTTGCTTTCACCGTGTTTTCCCGTGCTTTGATTGCAGGTATGATCTTTTATAAGGTCAAGAGTTGGGAGATACGGCAATAGGCGGGAGTTTCGAGGAGTTTGCATGTGCGAAAATGGAATAAAGGAAGCTTGACTTGAGCTCCATGGTGTGCCCGCACCCCCTTAGCACTGCCCGCACACACAGGTGCACCCGCACCTAGAACTGGTGCGCCCGCATCACCCTACAGATTGGGCATCCCTATTATCAGTCAGCTAGGTGCGCCCGCACCAGCTCAGTGGTGCGCCCGCACCAATCTGTTCACCCGCACAATTTCATGGTGCGCCCGCACCTTTCTAGTGAAGATTGGCCATATGAGTCAATGGCCTTGGTGCGCTCGCACCACCTGTTTCCGCGAGAAAATTCTAATTCTCTTGGGCATTAAAAACAATAGATGTTATGTTTTTGAGACTTGTGCATTATTTCTAGAGTTTACAGAATATTATTAGGGCTTACATTAGATAGAAAAACACTTAGTTTTTGTGAAGATTGGAGATTATAGATCATAGTTTGTGATTTCTACAACATTGAAGGTATATTTAATTCAATTAGTTTCAAAGTTTCAGTTTTTATTATCTCTTTTCATTGCTATTATTTGTTCTTCCCTTTTATTAGATCTACTTTATTATAGTTTCATAATTGTTATTTTCATTAGATTAATTATCTCTTAATCATGTTTAGCGCTAGATTAGTCATAGATTTCATGTTTTATTGCTTAGAATCCATGATTAGTGAGTAGTTCCCTATCTAGGGTTAGGGTGAAAGTATGGATTAGGGTTTAAATATTTTGTTAATGTGATTGTGATGATTTAAAGACGTTTATGCATTGATCTTGGTGTTTTGAGGCCTTAGGATAGATATTGATTACATTTGTGCTTTGGTATTTTGATTTCAAAAGTTCTTAATTGAATTATGAATTTTTTTATCATCCCCATGAATCAACTTAATTTCTAGGCCAAGATATTGGGTAGAAATTAAGGGGATCCTATATTAGGGGTTTTCCAAATTCATTGGATCTCTAAATCAATTGACTAAAGACCATTCGAGAGAGGATTTAGTTGATTGATTAAGCGATCATTCTCGAGGACCATTCGAGAGAGGACTCGAGTATTTTAGAGGAAAACTAAACCTTGCCTAATCGTCACATTTGATTCACAATTGCATTAATAAACCTTGTCCACTTTGATCCATACTAGTAACCTTAACTCTAGTGTCTTCCTATAATTTTTCAACTTGTGTTATTTACTAGTTCTTTGATAGTAGTTAGTCATTAGTTGTTACTAAATCACTTAAAACCCCCAAAAATCCCTCAATTAGGTAATTTAGACTTGATATACTTGGATTAATCCCATTTTCCCTGTGGATAGACCCTTGACTTGCCTTTACTACGTTCTTAGTAATTGCTTGTTAGGTTTTTACAAATATTGTGTGAAAAGTGATTTTTGGTGCCTTAACGACACACTAAAAACCTCTAATCAAAATGGCGCCGTTGCGGGGGAACTTGTGCTATTGATTGAAGTTTATTTTAGTTTAGCTTTGCTTAGTTGATTTTTCTTTTCTTTTTGACTGTGGTTGTTATTTGCTAATCCTCTACTTAGCTTTGTTGTTGTTACATGAGAAGAAGAGCTCACGGTTCACCCACCTTTCCTCTAGATCCAGAAATTGACCGTACATTGCGAAAGCTTCGGAAAAATTTGGAAGATTTGTCTTTGGGTTCCGAACCATCTTCACCAGCGTCAAGTACAACAAGTGAAGTTCAGTCAGAAATGGGTGAAGCAAATCCACAACTCTTTAGGGATTTCGGAAATCCGGGTTCCTATGTTCTTCAAGGTGGTATTCGACTCCCCACCACTACTACAAATTTCAGCATTCACCCTCAGTTCACTCGGATGGTGAAGGCAGAACAATTTTGTGGAGGGTCGGATGAAGATCCTCTGGACCATCTTGACAGGTTTCTTGAGATCTGTGCCATGATAACCACAAATGACGTCTCTCCAGACTACATTAAGATGCGTTTGTTCCCGTCTTCTTTTACCGGAAAAGTAAAATCATGGCTCAAGAGTTTACCTGCTAACTCCCTCACTACATGGGAGGAAGTCACAATGGCTTTTCTGAAGAAGTACTTCCCGGAGTGGAAGACGACAGACAAAAGGAGGAAGATCTCCTCATTTGAGCAAGAGAACGATGAGACACTTGCGGAAGCTTGGGAGCGGTTCAAGGAGATGAGTCGTTCATGCCCTCACCATGAGTTCACCAAGAATATACTCATGCGCTTCTTCTATGATGGCCTTGATCCTATATCACGTGCCAACCTTGATGCTGGAGCGGGAGGTCAATTTTCTAAGATCCCGCAAGATCAACTTGAGTCCACCATTGAAGAAGTAATTAAGAACTATTCATGGGGTGGACGTCGAAGAGGTGGTCAACCTAAGAAGAGTGGAAAGTTTGAATTAGATCCCATGGATCAAATTCAAGCTAAGATGGATCAACTTGACAAGAAGCTCTCCAAGATCAACCTCGCATCATCTAATCCATCACAGGTAAATTCTTTTTCTTGTGATATTTGTGGAGGTACTAATCATGATACATCTTATTGTGGAGGTACAAATTCAGAGCATGTGGCGGCAATCAACTCTAGAGGAGATGGTTACCAAGGAAGCCAAGGGTATAGAAGCAATCAACAGGAGGTTGGAAACAACCCCAACAATACTACAATCAAGGATGGAATCAACCTCAACAAGGGTACAACCAATGTCAACACCAAGGGTATGTGCAAGGGTATAACCCAAACTATAATCAAGGTGGTTCATCCTCACAAGGGTCTCATGTCTACCAAGCTCCACATCAAAGAGCCAATACCCAAAAACCTCCCTGTAACCCTCCGTTCCCCAAACAAAATCCCAAACCCACTCCATCTCCCGATCCAACCTCTCTCCAAATTCTCCAACAACTTCAATCCATGAACCAAATTCTCCAAAACCATGAGCAAAGGTTTCAAGAGCTACAAGCCCACAATAAAATGCTTGAAACCCAGATTGACCAAGTAGCCGAGAAAAACCCTTCTACTCCCACAAATCAACTTCCGGGGCAACTAATTCCTAACCCCAACCTCCACCAAGCCAAAGCCATTCATTTGAGGTCGGGAACAAGTTACAAGGGTCCCAAGATGCCAACCGAGGAGATGAAGAAGGATGAAGAAGTTGAGGTTGTTGAGAAAGAAGTTGGAGTTGAGGAAGGTGAGAGAGAAGAGAATGTGGAAAGAGATGAGACACAAGTCCAAGTTGGTGATAAAGCGCTACTGCCACCATCTCCACCAACTAAGACATATGTGCCTCTGGTTCCTTATCCTCAGCGGTTGGTCGAAAGAAAATTAAGTGACAAGTTCACCAAATTTATCAATGTGATGAAGAGGCTTCAGATCAACATACCATTCCTTGAGGCTATGTCTCAAATGCCGGCATATGCTAAATTTTTGAAGGAGATCCTCTCCAACAAACGGAAGCTTGAAGATGAGCTTATCACTTTGCCCTACCAAGTGAGTGCTCTTGTGCAATGTACTATGCCTAAGAAGCAAAGAGACCCCGGGAGTTTCACCTTACCGGTGAAGATAGGTGATCTAGAGCCTAAGGGTGCATTGGCCGACTTAGGAGCAAGTGTGAGTTTGATGCTACTGTCCATTGCTAAGCACCTAAATTTTCCTCTTCATCCGACACGAAAAACGTAACTATTCAATTGGCGGAACGCACTGTGAGAGTCCCCCATGGTGAGTTAGAGGATGTACAAATTCAAGTTGGGCATGTATTTGTGCCTTGTGATTTTGTGGTGATGGATATGGAGGAAGATCCCGAGACTCCTCTTATTCTTGGAAAGGAAGCTCTAAAGACATTGGGAGCCGTGATCAATTGCAAAAATGATACTATCACGGTTGAGGTAGCGAATGAGCGGGTTGTATTTGAGTTCTCTAAGACTTTGAAGAGGCCCATGATAGAGAGAATTTGCCGGGTCAACCTAGTGGAGAATGAGATAGAGGATGCTGCGAGTGTAGTTCACATCGGGGATGAGTTGTATGCTTCTCTTACCGAAACCCTGAGCTTGGACATGGAAGAGGTGAAAGAATTCTCATTGTTTCTTGACACTACTATTGATGAGACAAGAGATGAAACATTTGAGGTTCTTGCGATATCCATTGACAAAGAGGAGTGTTCTAAGCCTCCCCCGAAGGTAGAGTTCAAACCCCTTCTTTCTTCTCTTAAATATGTATATCTTGATGATGCATGTACTTATCCAGTTATTGTCAATTCGAGTCTTGATGACATCTCTATATCAAAATTGATTGAGATGTTACAAAAATATAAAGATGTCATTGGGTACTCGATAGATGACCTTAAGGGGATAAGCCCTTCTCTTGCTATGCATCGTATCTATCTCATCGATAGTAATGCCTCGTCCATAGAGCATCAGAGAAGGCTCAATCCTAATCTCAAAGAGGCTGTAAAAAAAGAGATTATGAAATTGCGTGACGCGGGAATCATCTACGCTATCTCCGATAGCAAGTGGGTGAGCCCGATTCACGTGGTTCCAGAAAAAGGAGGCAAAACTATCTCAACTAGAACTGTTACTGGGTGGAGGGTTTGTATTGATTATCGGAAGTTAAACAAATCCACCAGCAAGGACCATTTCGCTCTCCCCTTCATTGACCAAATGTTGGAGAGGCTTGCTCGTCATTCACACTTTTGTTTTCTCGATGGTTATTCCGGATTCTTTCAAATCCCTATTCATCCGGATTGCAAAGAGAAAACCACATTTACTTGTCCGTATGGGACATTCGCATATCGAAGGATGCCCTTTGGTTTGTGTAATGCCCTATCTACTTTCCAAAGGTGTATGACAGCAATCTTCTCTGACATGCTAGAGGATTCTATTGAGGTGTTCATGGACGATTTTAGTGTGTGTGGTTCGTCTTTTGACACATGTCTGGTTAATCTTGAGTGTGTATTGAAAATATGTCAAGAGACGAACCTCATCCTGAATTGGGAGAAATGTCACTTTATGGTCGAGGAAGGCATTGTCCTTGGGCATAAAGTGTCAAAGAAGGGCATTGAAGTGGATCCGGCAAAGGTTTCGGTTATTGAGAAGCTTCCGCCACCGAACTCGGTGACGGGAGTTCGTGCTTTCCTTGGACATGCGGGTTTTTACCGGCGTTTCATCAAGGATTTTTCTCAGATATCCAAACCATTGACGAATCTACTTCAAAAGGATGTAAATTTTGAGTTTGATGAGTCTTGTATTAAGGCTTTTGAAACATTGAAAAAGACCCTCACTTCTGCCCCCATTGTGCAAGCTCCGGATTGGAGCTTGCCTTTTGAACTGATGTGCGATGCTAGTGACTTTGCAGTGGGCATTGTTCTTGGGCAACACAAGGAAGGAAGGCTACATGTCATAGCCTATGCAAGTAGGACCTTGGATGATGCTCAACGGAATTATGCAACTACGGAGAAAGACAATGTTGGCCGTAGTTTTTGCATTTGACAAATTCTGGTCTTACTTGACCTGCAACAAGGCTATTGTGTATACGGATCATTCTGTGGTCCGTTATTTGATGAGTAAGAAAGATGTCAAGCCTCGGCTCATTAGGTGGGTGCTACTTCTTCAAGAGTTTGATTTTGAGATGAAGGAGAAAAAGGGGACGGAGAATGTGGTAGCTGATCACCTTTCTCGTCTCCCTCTTGATGAGAAGGTCTCGGATCCTGACGAGACCCCTATTGAAGAAGATTTGAGAGAAGAAGCACTATTCGCCATTCTGAATAATGAGATTCCATGGTTCGCGGACTATGCGAACTACTTGGCTTGTGGGATTGAACCTCATGGTTTCAATTCTCAACAACGGAAGCGATTTTTCAAGGAAGCTTCGAGATTCTATTGGGATGACCCTCTCTTGTTTAAAAAGTGCACCGATGGTGTTTTTAGACGGTATGTGCCCAATCACGATATCAATTCGGTGTTGAATCATTGCCATACTTTGGCATGTGGAGGGCATGGTGGAGCAAGCAAAATTGTTGCTAAGGTGCTCCAATGTGGTATGTTTTGGCCATCATTGCAAAAAGATGCTCGTGAGTTTATTTTGAGCTGTGATAGATGTCAAAGGAGTGGTGGCATCACGAAGATACATGAGATGCCTCAACAAAACATTCTGGAGGTTGAGCCATTTGATGTATGGGGAGTTGACTTTATGGGCCCTTTTGTCCCTTCTTTGGGCAACATGTACATCCTTGTTGCGGTCGACTAAGTAACTAAGTGGGTTGAAGCCATTGCCTCCCCCCACCAATGACCATAAGGTTGTGACTAAACTCCTCAAGAAGACCATCTTCCCAAGGTTTGGAGTACCTCGTGTATTGATAAGTGATGGCGGTTCACATTTCGCCAAGAAGCAACTGGAGGCCCTATTGAAGAAGTACGGGGTGAATCACAAAGTCGGACTTCCTTATCATCCCCAAACGCAAGGCCAAGTTGAAGTTTCTAACCGTGAAATGAAGAACGTCCTTGAGAGAGTGGTAAATAAAAGAAGGAAAGATTGGTCTTTGAAGCTAGATGATGCTCTTTGGGCTCTTCGCACGGCTTTCAAGACGCCTATAGGAACCACTCCATACCGCCTCGTGTATGGAAAGGCTTGTCATTTGCCGGTGGAACTCGAGCACAAAGCTTGATGGGCAATCTGATGCTCGGAAAGAAAAGCTAGTTGAGCTTGAAGAACTCCGGTTCGATGAATATGAGAGCTCGAGACTGTACAAGGAGCAAACAAAGAAGTGGCACGATCACCGGATTCAGCAAAGAGACTTCCGAGTTGGAGATAAAGTCTTGTTGTTTAACTCAAGGCTAAAGCTTTTCCCCGGAAAATTAAAGTCCAAGTGGTCGGGACCCTTCCAAGTGTTGAAGACTACTTCGTATGGAGCCTCTGAGATTTTGGGCAACAATGGTCCGTTTTTGGTGAACGGTCAAAGATTGAAAATCTACCATGATAATTAAGTCGTCGGTTCTATTGGTTGCTTGATCCTTCGCTCGCCCGAGCGCTCCTCTTGAAGAACATATCCTTTTAGTCAAGCAAACGACTTAAAACAAGCGCTATACGGGAGGCAACCCGTTTCTCTTTTTCTTTTCCTTTTTCTATTTTCATTTTTAGTCTAGATTTTTGTTTTACCGGCTAACCACGAGCTTTCATTTGAGCTTGAGAGGTTTTTGGCAGATGAAATGGTGCGACCGCACCACATAGAGGTGCGCCCGCACCATTCTGTCTGCAGTGGGTGAAAAGAAACAGAGACAATGGTGCGCCCGCACCTAATATGAGGTGCCCCCGCATCGTTCAATAAGAAATTTTGAACGGTGCGCCCGCACCACATATAGGTGCGTCCGCACCATTCAGTCTGCAGTGGGTAACAAAACACAGAAGCATTGGTGCGCCCGCACCTCCCACGAGGTGCGCCCGCACCAATTACCTCGCACACTTCAACAGCAGGCAGGAAGTTTGGTGCGGCCGCACCACTTAGAGGTGCGTCCGCAACAAACCAGTCTGAGCCTAAAAACACGGTTTTTTCTATTTTTTTCGGCATTCTCACTTCTTTTCTCTCATATTTTCGAACTCTCTCTCTCACTCACTCACTTTCTCTCACTTCCACATCTCTAGATCCGGCGAACCACGCGACATTCCAGCGACCTCCGGCCACTTTCTCAACGGAAAACTCATCTCTTTCCTCTCTACAACACTCAAGTGCATCAAATTTGGGGCTTTTGCAAGATTTGGATTTCTAGGGTTTCAAAATTGGGGATTTTCATCTCCAAGTTGGTAATCTCCTTCCAACCTCTTGTTTTTCATTGATAATCTTGATATTTGGACTACAAGTTTGTTTTCTATTTGATTGCATGCTTGTTTTTCTCCTAGCTTTGGTTTGTTCATGAATTTTGCCCAACTTTGTGATTGGTGTTGTGATGAACTAGTTTAATTATTTGTTCCTTGTGGAAATTTCATAGTCTATGAGATTTTTGTGAACTAAATTGAACTATTTGAAGTGATTTGTTGAGCAAGTATTGATAAACATGTTGTTGGATTGTTGAGTGTGTGAGTTGGAGAATTGTGTGAGTTTGATTGAGTTTTCGGATTAGAATCAAATTCTTGCTTGTTAGCAACTTCGTTGCTATTGATTGTGGGATTTATGTGCTAGTAGTTTTTTTTTCTTTTTAGGTTTTTGTGTGTTATTAGTGTGGTGATTTGCTTGACCAAAGGTTTTGAAGAGTCCCTCTGTTACGGCCACGCCCTTTGTTTTTCCCCGTTTCAAAGAAAATCTTTTTCACATTGTTTTTAAAACAACACCATGGGAAATAAAAGTGGCGAAGGATCCTCCTCCAGGGCTAAGAGAGCTAAAACAGGGTCCTCCTCGCAAGGACCCTCTTCTAGCTCTAATCCCCCTCCTATCTACCCGCTCAAATTCTCAAATGCTGCACACCGTCAAATTTTTACTCAGCTTTCGAACCGAACTCTGCGACCCACGAAGGTCTATGACTCTGGTACCTGCCAACACCTTAAAATCAACACGATAGTAAGGGAGATGGCAGGAAATCTAGGGTTATCGAACTTCCTTCAAGTTCGGGAACCTACTTATGACCAACTAACTCTTGAGTTCTTGAGTTCGTTGAACATAAGTAGGGAGCAAGAATCCGGTGCTCTGACTATTCAAGCTCGTCTATTTGATCAAGTCAGAACACTATCTTTTGACGAGTTATGTGAAGCATTTGGGACGGACTCTACTGCCCCATGTGATGCCCCCTATTCAATAATTTGGGAGGGTTGCAATGAACAAGAGTGGTGGGCCAAGATCACTGATGGCACTACTCGGTTTAGGACGAACTCGTCCAAGGCTTATGAGATTATCCATCCTGCTCTTCGCTACTTCCATAGGATGTTGATTTACACCTTCTTTCCTAAGCAAGAAGTCGGGCAATTGAGAAAGGAAGAGCTGTTGGTTTTATGGTTGGCCACTAATGGGGCCCACCATAACGCCCGAATCAACTTTGCAGCTATCTTCCTTAATCGATTGCAAGAGATTAGGGGGGTACTACGCTAGCTGGGGAGATCATTTGTGGTGGAATGATCACCCGGCTAGCGTCTTACCTCTCGTTGCACGATGACCTGGCCCGCTTAGAAGAAAGCGTGCCAACTGTTGGTCAGTCCAACTTATTGGATGGTGCGGCCCTTCAGCAGATGAAATTTCTGCGTGGTTTTTTTAAGACCAGTTGCATTTGGCTAGTGGGAGGGAGACCCTACTATTATATGGACATTGAGTTCATTTGGAACCCCTCGCCTGACTGTAACCGATGGCGGGTTGCCCCTTTCCCTATTGACCCAGCTCATTGCGCTGATATGAACTACCTTCAGTCCACCACTGTGGAGAGGGTTCCCAGGGTTCCGAGGTCCGAGCACCGCATTCCCGTGAGTGATGCGGCCGAGACCTCTTCCTCCCCGTCCTTTGATATGGCCTCTGTCATTAGGGGTGTGCACCGGTCCAAAACCGGACCGGTGGACCGGAATCCAAAAATTTTTTGAACCGGGACCGGACCGGGAAAATTCCGGTCCGGTCCGATTTTGGACCGGTTGGACCGGAATTAATATTTTTTTGTAAAAAAAAAAACTTTTTCTTAGATTTAAATATATTAATAAATTCAATATTTTAAAATATAATAATTCTTAGGAAAATTTGTCAGAAACAACCTTTTATAAGACACTTTTTGTCAGAAACAACCTTTTAAAAAATTTTTTGTCAAAACAAACCTTAAACCAAATTTTTTTGGGAAATTCTCATTGGTAACCTTGTAGTATTGGGAATTATATTTGGTAACCAATCTCATTGGAAATTCTCATTGGTAACCTTGTAGTTAGTAAATTATTACCAGACGTGACATTAATGAGGTAATTGGTTAACTTTTTCGTTAAATGTCATCCCCACCCATGACACCCTCTCACCCACCCCCACCCCACCCCCACCCCCACCCCCCCCACCCCAGCCCACCTCCCCCCCACCCCTGCAACCCCCACAACAACCCCCCACACACGCCCCTATGCGGTTCCCCACCGCATTCGCAGGCGCCGCCCCCCCCACACCACTCTCACCATGGAAATGAAACGAGATCCACCCATGCGTTGGTTCCGGGTTGGTGGTGGGTACCAGTTATGCGGACTTTGAAGCCTGTTAAGGGTAGGAGAGGGGCGATGGGCAGCGAGAGGAAAGAGGGTATGCGAAGGGGGGAAGGGTAGGAAAGGGGGGGAGAAGGGCAGCGAGCGAAGGAGGGAGGCGAAGGGTGGTGTGGGGGGGCCGGCGGCTGCGAGAATGCGGTGGGGAACTGCGGAGAGGGGCTGTGTGGGGGGTTGTTGTGGGGGTTGCGGGGGGTGGGGGTGGGTGAGGGGGCGGGGGTGGGGGTGGGGGTGGGGGTGGAGCCAATGGCATGGGTGGGGATGACATTTAACGGAAAAGTTAACCAATTACCACATTAATGTCACGTCCGGTAATAATTTACTAACTACAAGGTTACCAATGAGAATTTCCAATGAGATTGGTTACCAAATATAATTTCTAATACTACAAGGTTACCAATGAGAATTTCCCAATTTTTTTTGTCACATTAAACCCGATGACGTCACATTAAAAAATTCCGGCGTTGACCATTGATTTCCGGCGTTGACTCAGCTTTTTTCCCCATTTCCTTTGAAACTCACCGGACTTTTCTCTCTCCTTCTCTTTCACTCTGCCTCCCCTTCACTCTCTCTCTCTCTCTCTCTTTGCCCCTAGTTTCTCTCTCTTCCGCCACTCAATCCTCCACCATGGAAGTGGGAATTCTCCACCATTCCCCCATTTCTACTTGGTGCACCCCCAAACGACCTCATCGATACCTTCGTTCTTCGTCTCCTATTTTCCCGCACTTCATCATCAACTCCTCAATCTCAAACTCTTTCTAGAATTGAAAGCTCGAAGTTTGCCGATTTATGTCGGCGATTTCTCTCTCCTCGCCGTACTCCTCAATCGTGCTGCTGTTTCTGACAAAAGGGAGGAGAAGAAGGAGTCGTGCTGACGCCGGCGATGGGTTGGGCCGTGGGGTATGGTCCGGTAGATAGCTAGGTGTCCGAAAATGGGGAAAAAGTGTGTCATTAACTGAGTCGACGCCGGAAACCTATGGTCAATGCCGGAATTTGTAATGTGACGTCATCGGGTTTAATGTGACAAAACAATTTTGGTTTAAGGTTTGTTTTGACAAAAAAAATTTAAAAGGTTGTTTCTGACAAAAAGTGTCTTATAAAAGGTTGTTTCTGACAAATTTTCCTAATTCTTAAAGCAATAATCTTAAAGGCAATAAATATGAGGTTTTAACTTTCTAACTTTTAAAGTTTTAAACTTTTTTTTAACCTTTAAACTTTTTTTTTTTAAATAAAACTGGAATTCCGGTCCGCCGGTCCTGACCGGACCGGAAAACCGGAATCTCAACTTTTCATGGACTGGGGACCGGATCGAAAAATTCCGGTCCGGTCCATTCCGGTCCGGTCCGGTTCTAGTCCGAATTCTGGTCCCGGTCCAAAAGTGCACACCCCTATCCGTCATGGCGGCCATAAACCAGATACAGGCCACTCAAGTGGCCAACCACCGCGCGGTCACTGCTACCCTTGATGGTATCCGCACTGACCTCGACCATGTGTCTCGAGTGGCTTGGCAAACTCATCTCGCCAATGTTCACTCCGGATATGAGGCTCCCTTCCCTAACCACCCCTACTACCCTCCTACTTTTGACCCTCGTGACGGGCCATTCGAGGAGGTAGCTTTCCGCCCCTTCCCCCACTACCCATCTTACTATCCAGACGGGTATCCAGGCGCGTTTTTCCCTTCTAACCCCCCTCCTGATGGGGGCAATGATGGGAACTCTTAGGTGCTCTTGTTGACCCCCTCCCCCTCCCACTTTTTGCAACTCCGAGCGCGGAGTTTCGCTTAAGCGTGGGGGCCCTTGCATGCATGCCTATGTTTTTGGGAGTTTGGGGTCTTAGGTGGTTATTTAGGTGGAGTTCTATTGGTTAGGGGTTTGACTTGGTGATTGGTTATTCTTTTTGGTCTTCTTCCCCCACCCCTGTTTCATCCAAATCACCCTTGTATAGCTTGTTTTTGATCGTTTGTTATTAGCTTGTTTTTAGAAGTTTGTTTTTAGCTTAGTTTTGGTAGTTTGATTTTGGTATTTTTGCATTGCATTGCATAAAAAAAAATTATTTAGGGAAGCTTAGTTGCATGTATGATTTGTGGCTAAGAGTGTTCATAACTTGATTGGAAGACCTTCTTTGCATTTGACTTGATGATTTTGGAAGCCTCGTTGTGACATTAGATGATCTTTGAGATCGGTGACTTTTGGTAGAGTCTCTTTGAAACTAGGCGAGTTGGTTGATTGGATTGCCTTGTCCCTTGTGCGGTAAACCCCGAAGGAGGGCCAAGAACCTCGTAAGACTCATCTACAACCCTCACCATTGATCGCCTAACTTGTGACTTGCATTTTAGCTCCCCAAGATTGCATAAGACCGAGCCTATAGAAGGATGATTTAGGGCGTTTCTTTTTAATAGAAATAGGAGCTCAAAAGCCAAAAAGACTTTATACCTGCATAATTGTCCGCTTCTCAACCCATTTGAGCCTTTCTATCCTATTTTTGCTTAACCCTCATAATAAGTCATGGCCAAACTTTCCCCAAAGTGGAGTACATGTCTAGTTTGTTTGGAGTTGAGTTATTTTGATACTAAGTCTTTGGTTGAAAGTGAATTGATATGCGTGTATAATTGCAAAAGTTGAGGAAAATTGTGAGAAAGGAAAGACAAAGGAAATAAAAGAAAGAAAGAATGCTCTTAGTGCTTCATTTGGATTTCTATTGAAAAGAAAGAAAGAGCAAATTTATGTGTTCAAAAAGTGAAAATCAATGTTTCAAAAAGTAAAATCAAAGTGATAATCAAAGATGTGCGAGATTTCGATTTGAGTTGGTGTTTGGACTAGCTTCGGGGAATTTTTACCCCCTATTGTGTACTCCACTTTAACCTTTTTGCACCACATTCCAAAATTGTTATCCACACCCTTTAACCTATCCCCGTTACAACCTAAACAAAGTCCCTTTTGACTTCTAGATTAGACTTGGTCGATTAGCAGTGGCGGGTGAGATTTTGTGCAAGTCATGATGAGGGTCATCAAAATGTGGTAGAGGCGAGCTATTATGGTTGAGCATCCCTGGGGGGAGTCAAACTCGGGACTTGGAAGTGGAGAAGAGTGAGTAATCACTTTTAGAAAGCCTATTTTCAAGGGGACTCGGTTGATCGGTGGATTAGATCCCTTAAGTCACTCTTGTGGTTCCTAATCATTTTCCCTCTTGTGTTTGGTTGGTCTCCTAAATCTTGTTGTGAACTCATTTAGCTTGCATGTCATATTTGTAGCATTGCTTTTAGAGCATCTAGATGAGTTGTTGCATGATTTTTCTTTTTCCTCTTTTTCACCTCCTCTTTTCTTTCTTTCTCATTCTTGGTTTACTTGAGGACAAGCAAAATGCTAAGCTTGGGGGAGTTTGATAAGTGCGTTTCTAACGTACTTTATGAGCTCTTTCTGGTTTGGTTTGATCCTCTTTATACCCTTTTCTTCCCTCTTTCTTCCTCATTTCTCTCTCTATTTCCTTCACTTGATCATTGTTAATCATTGTGACATTTCGCTAGATTTTCGGTCAATTTTGACTGGATTTCTAGTACATTTGCTTTCACCGTGTTTTCCCGTGCTTTAATTGCAGGTTTGATCTTTTATAAGGTCAAGAGTTGGGAGATACGGTAATAGGCGGGAGTTTCGAGGAGTTTGCATGCGCGAAAATGGAATAAAGGAAGCTTGACTTGAGCTTCATGGTGTGCCCGCACCCCCTTAGCACTGCCCGCACACACTGGTGCGCCCGCACCACCCTACAGATTAGGCATCCCTATTATCAGTCAGCTAGGTGCGCCTGCACCAGCTCAGTGGTGCTCCCGCACCAATCTGGTGCGCCCGCACAATTTCATGGTGCGCCCGCACCTTTCCAGCGAAGATTGGCCATCTGAGTCAGTGGCCTTGGAGCGCCCGCACCACCTGTTTCCGCGAGAAAATTCTAATTCTCTTGGGCATTAAAAACTATAGATGTTATGTTTTTGAGACTTATACATTATTTCTAGAGTTTAGAGAATATTATTACGGCTTATATTAGAGAGAAAAACACTTAGTTTTGTGAAGATTGGAGATTATAGATCATAGTTTGTGATTTCTACAACATTGAAGGTATATTTAATTCAATTAGTTTCAAAGTTTCAGTTTTTATTATCTCTTTTCATTGCTATTATTTGTTCTTCCCTTTAATTAGATCTACTTTATTATAGTTTCATAATTGTTATTTTCATTAGATTAATTATCTCTTAATCATGTTTAGCGCTAGATTAGTCATAGATTTCATGTTTTATTGCTTAGAATCCATGATTAGTGAGTAGTTCCCTATCTAGGGTTAGGGTGAAAGTATGGATTAGGGTTTAAATATTTTGTTAATGTAATTGTGATGATTTAAAGACTTTTATGCATTGATCTTGGTGTTTTGAGGCCTTAGGTAGATATTGATCACATTTGTGCTTTGGTATTTTGATTTCAAAAGTTCTTAATTGAATTATGAATTCTTTTATCATCCCAATGAATCAACTTAATTTCTAGGCCAAGATATTGGGTAGAAATTAAGGGGATCCTATATTAGGGGTTTTCCAAATTCATTGGATCTCTAAATCAACTGACTAAAGACCATTCGAGAGAGGATTTAGTTGATTGATTAAGCGATCATTCTCGAGGACCATTCGAGAGAGGACTCGAGTATTTTAGAGGAAAATTAAACCTTGCCTAATCATCACATTTGATTCACAAGTGCATTAATAAACCTTGTCCACTTTGATCCATACTAGTAACCTTAACTCTAGTGTCTTCCTATAATTTTTCAACTTGTGTTATTTGCTAGTTCTTTGATAGTAGCTAGTCATTAGTTGTTACTAAATCACTTAAAACCCCCAAAAATCCCTCAATTAGGTAACTTAGACGTGATATACTTGGATTAATCCCATTTTCCCTATGGATCGACCCTTGACTTGCCTTTACTACGTTCTTAGTAATTGCTTGTTAGGTTTTACAAATATTGTTTGAAAAGCGATTTTTGGTGCCTTAACGACACACTAAAAACCTCTTATCACTTGCTCGTCTTCTTCAGTTAGCTTCTCCCTCAGCGCCTTAATCTCTTTGTCTTGTTCCTCAAGACACGAGTTCATCAGTTGAAGTTGGGCCATAATGGCACTAAGTTGTTCATGAGTCTAGGAGTAGGTTAACCTTGTATCCTCTCTGTCGGGCGCTCCCAAGTTATAATCTCACGATCCATCCTGAACAGAAATCGAATGGACCTCGTAAATTTTTAGAAATGATGCTTTCGAAATGAGAAATGGAAATGAGGGATGGAGAAATGGAAATGAAGATGAAAGTGGAAATGGGGATGAAAAATGGAAGGTGAAATGGAAACGGGAAATGATTGGAGATGGGTGTGATTATGGTTATGATGGTGACATGGGTCTAACTATATGCAACTGACTAGACTGGGCTGAACTAGACTGGACTGTGCAAGCATACTAGACTAGACTTTGCAAATAGACTAGACTCAAAAGGATCGTCTACGCTAGCTTTGCTAGGCTTAGGAAGGAATTGGCTTCGCCTGACTTGATGATTTTGGAGTTGCTATAGATGTAAGGTAAGAGTAGATTCGCTAAACTCAAAGGGTGCCCTTATGGTCTTGGGGGTGACTAGCTTTGCTAGGTCTAAAAGGTGCCGTTATGGTCGCACATCAAAGAAGGGCCGTTATGGTCTTATAGGGATGACTAGCTTAGCTAGGTCAAAGGGGTGCCTTTATGGTTTTGCAGGGATGACTAGCTTAGCTAGGTCAAAGGGGTGTCGTTATAGTCTCATAGGGATGACTAGCCTAGCTAGGTCAAAGGGGTGCCGTTATGGTCTCACAGGGATGACTAGCTTAGCTAAGTCAAAAGGGTGCCGTTATGGCCTTACAGGGATGACTAGCTTAGCTAGGTCGAAGGGGTGTCATTATGGTCTTACAGGGATGACTAGCTTAGCTAGGCCAAAGGGGTGCCGTTATGGTCTTACAGGGAAGCTAGCTTCGCTAGACTTAATGATTTTGACTTCATCCTATATGGATTTAAAATTGGACTGGATTGACTTTGGAACTGAGTAGAGTTGGATTAGACTTGGACTGGGCTTGACATAGACTACGGTTCACATAAAGATGCAAATGGGCCTAGATTTTAACAGGAGCTAGACTTATATGGGCCTAAGATGGACTCTAATGCTAGCGGGCCTAATATGAATGCATGGACTCGAATTAGATGGACCCTATATGAATGCAAAATGGACTCTAATGCATATAGGCCTAGAATGAATGCAAGTGAATTGGGTCGATTGGATTGAAGGCGTTTGGAATGGGCTTAGAATTTTCGAAATTCGTTTTTGAAAGGAACCCCTTGTTTTATCTTTTGTTAGGAAAAGATGATGGATTAATTTTGAAAAATATTTTTTTTTATTGAAATGTCGTGGCATGATGATGATTAGTAAATGTTTTTTGAAAAAGAGTAGAATAGAAGGAGGTGCAGGATTGATTTTAAAAAATGTAAGTTTTTGAAATTGCTGAATATGGTAAGGTAAGATTGACAGGGAAGAATAGTTGAACAGCAGGGAGGAAATGGGAAGAGGTAGACATGCATGATAACTTTAACTCTATAATGACCATTTTTTTCTAGATGCATTTTTAGGATAGACTCGACCTCGCATGGAAAGACTGACCCTTTTTTTTTAAATATTATACTGATGCAAACTTGTTATCTTAGACTCGAATAAGATCAATAAGCATGGGACGAATAGGTTGCGTGCCACGCAACTGGTGCGCGCGGCGCACAGCCTAAGCTTCTTGCGCGGGTGCATTGCGCCAGGCGCAACTTAATGCATTTGACGTAATGCTCTACGGCACGTGTATTGATAAATTGACGAAGGTTCGGGCGAAAACTACGATTTGTTTTAGAAGCGATTTGCAATAATTTCGGGCGTAAAGCATATTAGCAGGCAAAAATTGCAATCACACATAAATGTCAAGTAACATGGATGCAAAAGTTCTCAACCTAAAGTCCAGTTCTACATTCAACTATTGGCAAGGTTTAGGTTAAGGCTGAAAAGGTCCATGACTGAGAGATTGATCCCACGCTTCGTACCTCTTGCTTAAAGAGGTGGCCACATGTACGACGCACTCCAGTCTCAAGTCAGGAACAAGAGAACAATGCCATGGTTGGGTAGGTTTGCTTATGACTAAGATCCAACCCTATTGCTCATGAAGCTTTTTGGAAGGACAAAGCGCAAACCTCCCGGGGGTGACCTCACACATAAAACATGTGCTAATGAGGCAATGTAGATTGTCCTTATGGTGGCTGAACGGTAGCCATGCATATGCAAAACTGTATATTACTCAAAGGCATAAAAATAAGAATGAATCGTATTTTTTAAGTTTCACCCACTCATTTTAAAAAAAAAAAAAATTTAAATCCTCCCTAGTGAAGTCGCCAAATATACAGTAGAGCGATTTTATATTAAAGATCTACATCATGAAATAAGTGGTTAGTAACTTCAATATAAAAATAGAGAATTTATTCAAGGACCCTCAGGATTATATCGTGGCTTGGGTCTGACAGATTGACAACCTTCGGGATGAGCAATCGTGAAGCCTGAAAATCTGAATGTATCAAAGCATGTAGATTGAATGTTTTTGTGTTTGAAAGTATGAGTTTTTGTAGGGAAGTTTTGTAGTTCGTAGAGAGAATTCGTAAAGTATTCGTCGAGTTCGAAGTGTGTTAATGTGAAAAATCCGTTTTGGAAATCTGTACGGAAATCAGTTCTATTTATAGGGAAAACGGCCTTTGCGCCTCACGCGCCGGGCTGCGTCTGGCGTAGCTGACGTGGTAAGCGCATAACGTGGCATGACCAATAAAAAAGTGTACACGTGGTACGCACTTTAAAAAAAAATTAGAAAGAAAATCCGTGTCTCTACCAGAGCGGCACGCTTGATGCAGGACTCTAAATGAATCAGAAATCCACATGTCAAGTGCAGATTAGTGCACCTGACACAATGGATAGAGCTGCGCCTGACGCACAAACATGCGCCAGGCGCAGGTTGGTGCGCTAAGCGCACCAGCCTGGCTCCTGCCAGGCCTTTGCCAGCTTTATTTTAAATGCGTTTTAAAAGATTTCTTTTATCCTTTAACTACGTATATCTGATTTTACGGGATAAAATCTGATTTTGACTTAAAAAATATATCTTTTGAAAATATTTATTTGTTAAAATAAATCAATTAATTATCAATTAATTGGGCTTTTCAAAGAATTGGGCTCAAATACAATTAATTATCATGAATAATTAATTGGGCTTTAAGATAAGACTTTAACACTTTTCGAAATAGTTTTGAATGACTTTTCATACTACTCTGCCATTGGGTCGGACCAATTAAGACCACGGTATGTTTCATCATCGGATCCTTAAATGGCCAAATGCCCAGTGAAGTCAACAAATTGTAGGCGTGTTTTTATCTCGCCTACGCGGTGTGAGCGCGTATTAGATTTAACTAACCCACTGTTAAGGTTTTATTGAAAATTGTTTTGAGAGAAGTCGCCAACAATTCTTTTTAGGAACAATCATAAACCTAATTGGATATAGGAAAATCATAAGGACAAATTATACAATGTAGATTTCCCCGTCATGACTCCATAGATGGTCAAAATGAACCAAAGATTGAGTTCGGGGGTGAGGGTACAAATATGGTCAGGATCCATATTGCCCATTGCTGGCCTTTACTAAGTATCGATTCATTTGCAGATTTTATGCCAAAGAGTAATCATATAATATTTTTATACACCCTAAAAATATTTAGTCTAAATTGGTTCAGGAAACACATAAAAAGACTATTTCTTAGTGACATGTTATTAGGCAATCAATATTACAGGGAGCCTAACAGGTTGTCCAAATTAATCAGATTAATGTTAGAACAGTTCTTTAGGTCTTTGAGTAGAAATGATAACATGTGGGTGATGAAAGCATTAAAACAGGACAATCATATAATATGCATATAATGATCAGGCATGTATAATAATATATGAAAAGAAAATAAAAAAAGAAAGAAGGAGGTTTAGAATATACAGTAGAGCGATTTTATATTAAAGATCTACATCATGAAATAATTGGTTAGTAACTTCAATATAAAAATAGAGAATTTATTCAAGGACCCTCAGGATTATACCGTGGCTTGGGTCTGAGAGATTGACAACCTTCGGGACGAGCAATCGTGAAGCCTAAAAATCTGAATGTATGAAAGTATGTAGAGAGAATTCGTAAAGTATTTGTCTTTGAAAGTATGGGTTTTTGTAGGGAAGTTTTGTAGTTCGTAGAGAGAATTCGTAAAGTATTCGTCGAGTTCGAAGTGTGTTAATGTGAAAAATTCGTTCTGAAATCTGTACGGAAATCAGTCCTATTTATAGGGAAAATGGCACTGCGCCTCACGCGCTGGCTACGTTTGGCGCAGCCGATGTGGTAAGTGTATAACGCAGCATGACCTATAAAAAGTGGACACGTGGTACGCGTTTTAAAAAAAGATAAGAAAGAAAATCCGCTTCTCAAGCAGAGCGCCGCGCTTGATGCAGGACTCTGAATGAGTCAGAAATCTACGTGTCAAGTGCAGATTAGTGCACCTGACACAGTGGACAGAGCTGCGCCTGACGCACAGACGTGCACCAGGCCTGGCTCCTGCCATGCCTTTGCTAACTTTATTTTAAACGTGTTTTAAAAGATTTATTTTATCCTTTAACTGCGGATATATGATTTTACTCGATAAAATCTGATTTTGACTTAAAAATATGTCTTTTGAAAATATTTATTTATTAAAATAAATCAATTAATTATCAATTAATTGGGATTTTCAAAGAATTGGGCTCAGATACAATTAATTATCATGAATAATTAATTGGGCTTTAAAATAGGACTTTAACACTTTTCGAAATAGTTTTGAATGACTTTTCAGACTACTCTGCCCTTGGGTCGGACCAATTAAGACCACGGTATGTTTCATCATCGGATCCTTAAATGGGGAGACACGATTATGTGTCTACACTAACCATATGACTATTATACTACAGTTCAACTACTAGAGGACAAGGGTGCAATATATTTATTATAATTAAACAAAATAGAAGTGATACTCACAACAAACAAACTGCTTATATAAGATCTTTCAATGAATTACAATAATCAAGAATGCTACACATGACATCACGAAGAAAGTATCAGCACTCTAACATCACGAGAAGAGAAACTTGCAATAAGGTTACCAGCGACATATAAGAGATCGCGCTCTACGCAGTGGCTTGGCGCTCAGCGCAACCACGGGATCTTGGCGCAGCACCATTGCGCTCGGCGCAACTGCCTGCACTTGGCACACACCCATAATATGCTGGGCAGATAGTAGTTCAGACACAAAATGTCACGAACAAAATCTTTCTCCAAGCAACTAAAACCAGCAAGCATCATATACTCATGCTAAAAAATTATCAACAACATGATCAGGTTCAAGCTAACTCGCAACAGTAGGAATAGCAAGTTCCCTCTAGGGTTTCTCCTTAGGAGGTTTTTTTTCTCTCTAGCGTTTCTACTTGGGAGGGTTTTTTCCTAGCCTCTATCGCTAGGTTTTTCTTATTTTTTGAAGGTTTTTCCTTCATTTTTTGCTTTTCTTTCTCTTTCTCTTTCTCTTTCATCTCTTTTCTTCTTGGCCTGATAAATTGTGAATCTTTATAGGGGCTTCCACTGGTGTTCATATCGGTGGTAAGCCCCAAAAAATCCTTTAAGTGCTTCCAATAAGTATATCCCATCGTTAAGATGGTATTTATTTGAGGGTGTTCAATTTCTTTTTTTGTTTGTCTGATGAAGGAGGAAGATCTAACAATCTCTATTATATGTAAGAATCTAGAAGACCACTGGAGTATTTTCACTTAAACGATTATGCATCAGCGGAAGTTAAGCCGAATTAGAGCGAACTCACATATTGTATTGCTTCGGATGAAGTTTTTTATTAAGGCTATTTTTAATCAAATATGTGATGTATCTAGTTCTAAGGTGTTATATACTTGTGTTGGAATTTTCGATTTTTCAGGAATTGATTGTATGTGCCATTTGGATGTCTCTTATGAATAAAATCCTTTTTCTTTCTGTCAAAAAAAAAAAAGCTAACTTACAACAACACTATGATATGATTTACATGATTTACTAACCAAAACGTAAATTATACATAGCACAATAAATCAAGAATTCTAACCACTAAACTCCAACAAGAATAACAACACAATAGAATCAGTTGCTTCCACATAATTATCACTCATAAGCACTCATATATGACAAGTATAACATCAATAATATGAAACTTTACCCACCCCCTATTCTTAGCAAAAAAATTCCCCCAACTTAGATATTAAGAACTTAATAATTCCTAAATGAATTCTAATTGTACTAGGTTCGCCGTTAGTTACCTGGGCCAACTGGAGGAGTGAAGCAAAGTCGTCTACGTCCGATCCTCGTGCGTGGGTTCGTCCTCCATGTGATTACCTCGTAGTCACGAACAAACGCTTAGTAACTAGAGACTCGTAGTAACAAAAGATGGGATTTTTAGCAAGGAAGAGTAGAGAAAAAGAGGTGATTTTTTGGTGAGATGAAGAATAATGAACTTTTAGCTTTCTTTCTCCTTGATCTCACGTCAGCAAGCAAGGAAAATACATCAGTGTTTTCTATCCAAAAGACTCCAAAGAAGGCTAAAAATAAGGTGCAATTGTGGGGGTTATAAGCTAAATTGATGGGATATAATTATGGTAATAATGGAAAGGGTGGTTACAAAGTTTAATAAAAATCATATTTTTATCCCTTTAAGTTGAAGAGTTTTGGGTCAACTTAGAGTGCAATATTTTGGACCATGCTCGAGCTTCAAACGGTCTAAAACACGTTACAAAGTCGATAAAATATTATACGTATCCTAACGAGTATTTTTAACTAACATAAAAGTAAATAATTTCTCAAATAAATATAATAATAACATATACTAAATAAATGTAATTTTAAACAAGTTGATAAAGTATATTTTATATGATATAATTATTTTTAGAATAAAATACTAATTTTTAGTGAGCAGAGATCAATTAAGGGAAAAATAAGCGCGAAAAATTAGGAGGGAAACCATGGCATTACACATAGACTTGATATCAACTCATCCAACTCGTCTTCGCCTTACAGAGGCACATGTAAGATGCATTCCATTTTCAAGTCCGGAACAAGAGAACAATGCCATGGTTGGGTAGGTTTGCTTATGACTAAGATCTAACACTATCGCTCAGGAAGCTTTTTGGAAGGACAAAGCGCAAACCCCCCGGGGTGACCTCACACATAGAACATGTGCTAATGAGGCAAGGTATATTGTCCTTATGGTGGCTGAACAGTAGCCATGCATATGCAAAAATGTATATTATTCTAAGGCATAAAAATAAGAATGAATCGTATTTTTCAAGTTTCGCCCACTCATTTTTAAAAAATTAATTTTTTTTTAAATCATTCCCAGTGAAGTCGCCAAATTATAAGCGTGTTTTTATTTTGCCTACGCAGTGTGAGCGCATATTAGATTTGACAACTCCACTGTAAAGGTTTTATTGAAAATTGTTTTGAAAGAAGTCGCCAACAATTCTTTTTAGGAAGAATCATAAACCTAATTGGATATAGGAAAATCATAGGGACAAATTATCCAATGTAGATTTCCCCGTCCTGACTCTATAGATGGTCAAAATGAACCAAAGATTGAGTTCGGGGGTGAAGGTACGAATATAGTCATAATGAACCACATTCGCCCAAAGTTGGCCTCTACTAAATATCGATTCATTACAGATTTTATGCCAAAGAATAATCAAATAATGTTTTAAGCACCCTAAAAATATATAGTCTAAATTGGTTCAAGAAACACATAAAGACTATTTTTAGTGACATGTTATTATGCAATCAATATTACAGGGAACCTAGCAAGTTGTCCAAATTAATCTGATTAATGCTAGTATTTATATAGGTCTTGATTAGCAAAAATAACATGTGGGATGATAAAAGCATTAAAGCAGGACAATCATATAATATACATATAATGATCAGGCAAGCATGCAATATACAAAGGCAAGAATAATAATAATATGAATATAAAATAAAGTATAGAAAAGAGGTTAGAATATACATTAGAGCGATTATTACTTAAAGATCTACATCATGAAAGAAATAGTTATTAACTTCAAAGCAATAAAAATAATTGATTCAAGGATCCTCAGGTATTATACCTATGCGGCTTAGATTGAGGAGCGCAACTATCTTTAGGCGGAGCAATCATGAAACCAAAAACGCAGTGAGGATGGATTGATTGAAAGTATTGAAGAGTATTGAAAGTATTCGAGTGTATTTGAGTGTTTGAAGTATTCGAAGTGTATTTTGGAGTATTCGGAAGTTTTTGTATGCATAAATAATAATCTGAAAAGCCATCCTTGATTCGGGAAATCACGGAATATTTATAGGAAATAGAAGACGTGCGCTGCACGTAAGCCTTGCGCCAGGCGCAAGCCTATGTGGCAAGCGCAGTCCACACGTCAGGCGCACATTGGTGTGCCTGACGCAGCCAGCCCAATCAGGTTTAGGCACGTGTAAACGCATTTTGAAAATATAAAAAAGAAAGTTGCGTCTCACACAAGACTTGCGTCAGACGCAGGACTCTGTGTAAGTCGTAAAATCTACTTGTCAGGCGCTCATTGGCACGCTTGACACGATATGGCCAATGTGCTAGACGCACGTGGCGCGCTGAGCGCAGCCCTCGCGTCCGACGCATATTCGGGAATATTCGAGCATATTCCTTTGCGCGTTTTCAGAAGATGCCTTTTCTATCCCTAAAATTCCGGAGATTGAATTTTACGGATTAAAAATCTGATTTGTTTATCAAAGATAATAAAAATATTTATGAAAAATATTTATTAAAATAATAAATATTTGATTGGG
The DNA here is from genome assembly GCA_947646795.1 of Beta lomatogona. Classification (NCBI taxonomy): domain Eukaryota; kingdom Viridiplantae; phylum Streptophyta; class Magnoliopsida; order Caryophyllales; family Amaranthaceae; genus Beta; species Beta lomatogona. The sequence continues at coordinate 308,251 of CANSNZ010001149.1, forward strand.
CTTTTAAAATGGATTTAAAACATTTTATGGGCTTAAAATACAATTAATCATCATGAACAACTAATTGGGCTTTAGAATATTATTTTAAAACACATTTTGGATTAGTTCTTTAGATTGCTCTTCCGTTGGGTCGCGCCAGCTAATGCCGCGGTATGTTTCATCATTGGATCCTTAAATGGGGAGACACGATTATGTGTCTACAGAAGTCCCCCACTTTGACTAAGGTTCAGGAAACCGATAGTCAAAGTATATGGTGTCGGGACGGAGAACGATTCTAAACGCTCTGCAGTTTAGAACTGATCTATAACCAACGGTCTCTGCAAAACAAAGTTAGTATGTAGGACAATAACTACATGCAATCTGATTACCTGCAGGGAAAGATGTTAGCAGACAGGTGCAAACAACTCACATGAAGCACGTAGTGATGCAATAATTCAAACTTAGACTCTCTAAGGATGCATGAGACGCTATGCAAGGATTAAGGTTATGCAAAGCTAAAGGGTGACACGTCATGCAAGGTCAGGTTTATGCAGGACTAGAATGTGTGAAATGCAATGCAAGGTCAGGGTTTTGCAAAGCTGCAATGCGAGGTCAGGATTTTGCAAGGCTAGAAGATGTGTAGAATGATAGATGATTGAATAGAATGATTTTTCGAAAATCATTTTTTAGCAAATAATCGGGGTCCGTATACGAAGTCAGCGGATTACAACTTTTCGAGAGTTTGATTCGACTTGGAGGAACCACCACATAGGAAGCCCCCACTTTGGTTGAGCTTGCCTTGAATCAGGCTTGAGCCTTAATCGAAATGTCTTGGATCTCGATATTGAAACATAGTTTCTATGTCTTTAACATTGAAAGTTTTCACTAGGGATTGTCTTTGAAGATTCTTCTTTCGGAAGTTGATATAGGCAAAGTCAAATATCGCGTAAAACCATGGAATCATCGGAGAGTCCTTTAGGGACTAGGAGAGCTTGGATTGAAAAATAAAAAAGGTTCAAATTTGTGACTTAAATTAATGTAGATGGGAAAAGGCTTTAACGAGGTTAGGTGCAGACTCGAGTCTATGTCGGGATCTAGAAAGAGTGTGCTCCTAAATTCTAGAAAGTCAAACCATTAGACTTTGACTAATTTGTTTTATTGAAGCGGTTGGACCTCGAGATGAGGATTCCTACGTATCCTTGCGAAATCAGACCATTGTAGTTCCCGATCTGATTTTTGTATTATTATTTTCTTTGTGCCCTAACTTTTGCCTAGGCCGCCCTTTCGCGTTTTCAACCTAGCGGGCTTGGGCATGCCTTGAAAAAGGAGTTATGGTTGATGAAAGATTGAAAGGTTTAAAACTTGAAGTTTTTATGAAGGTTTAATTGGTTGGGCTAATGGAGGATCATGGATTTAGATTGTATGGGTTAAGGCTTAATGGGTTGAAGGATTGGAATAAGGGATAGAACTTATGTGCAAGCCCCCTAGCTTGATCTTTTATTTTGCCTTTGGCTCTTTCTTTTTTGCATTTTTTCTTTTTTGTCATGTGCGTTTTCTCTTGCTTTTTTTTTTTTTGCACTTTGAATTTTTTTTATTTTGCCTGGCATTTACTATTATTTTTTTGTATCTAGTAAGGCTTGCACACAAGTTTGGTTTAGGGTAGTGGAAGGCTTGAAGGTTATTTGTGGAACTTTGATTTTGAAAGGTTATTTGGTTAATGGAGATGATGGTTTAAAGGATTTTTGATTGGATTGCATGGATGGCTTATGGAAGGTAATAGAAGGGAAGGGGGAATAACTCCTGATCCAAAGTATGTCCTCTTTTTTTATTCTTCTCTTTTCATTTCAGATCTCTTTTTGTTATTATTAGTCAAGTTCATTAGGTGATTCGAGTTTCATCATTGAATTAGAAGCATAAATAAAATGATGGAATGCCAAAGAAAATGAAAAATTAAAAATGAAAATGAAAATGGAAAGGCTATAATAAATGAATTTCTATAGTGACATAAACTCGATGGGAAAGGAGAGAAATGGCTCAGGGTAAGGACTTTCTGACTCATCCTAGGAAACCAGAAATAAAAGACTACGCCCTTTTGAATTGTCGATGCACTGCGCAAAAAAGTTACTGGTGATGCTGATTCTCGTTATAGTAAGCATTAGAAGTCTGTTGTTATCGACCATGTTTCACAGTGCATTTGTAGGATTCAACACTAGATGTCATATATTCATTATTCCATTGGAATTTGCTGTACAAATGTAGGTTGCACCTTTTGAATTTTCGTTTAAGTGCAGGGTTTGGAGTCACCCTATAGAAGTGATCGCGCCTCTATTGTGAAGGCGGTCAAAAGTAATCTTCATGACTCTAAATGAAGTCGGGGTGGTGATAGTGCGATTGATGAGCTTTAGAGTAGGCTCACATTTTGTTCCTCCTTTAGGCATTCCTAAGTTGTAATCTCTCGACCGGTCATGAACAGAATCGAGTGGATCTTGCAAATTTTAAGAAACAATGTTTTTGAAATGATGAATGGAGATGAGAAATGGAAATGAAAGTGGTAATGGGAGATGAGGAATGAAAATGAAAATGGAAAATGATATTGAAATGGACATGGAAATGGTTATGGTTTGGACTAGACTTGACCATGATGGAGACATGGGCCTAACTATATGCAAATGCAGACATGGACTAGACTAGACTGTGCAAGCAGACTAGACTCTACGATTGGGTTTAGGAGAGACTAGACTTTAAACTTACAGATGAGTAAGCGGGCTAGACTTTAAGGAAGGTTTGACAATAAGGGACTAGACTCTTAACTCAAGGCAAGCAGGTTAGGCACCTAGACTTTGAAGTTACGGGTGAGCAAGCAGGCTAGACAACTAGACTTCGGAACTTACATTAGACTAAGTAGGCTAGACTCAAAAATTGCCTATGAATTTATGGGATGCTAGACTTTGAACTTACGAGTGAGCAAGCAAGCTAGACAACTAGGAAGGCCAAACTCTTAACTTAAGGCAAGCAGGCTAGGCAACTAGACTTTGAACTTACGTGTGAGCAAGCAAGCTAGACAACTAGACTTCGGAACTTACATTAAACTAAGCAGGCTAGACTCAAAAAAATGCCTATAGACTTAAGGAATGCTCGACCTTGAACTTACGGGTGAGTAAGCAGGCTAAACACCACAATTGCCAATAGACTTAAGGAATGCTAGACCTTGAACTTACGAGTGAGCAAGCAGGCTGAGTTTTAAGGGATGAACTTTTATAGTCCTAAGACTGGATTTTTTATAGTCCGAAGACTGATTAGGGACTACATGGAGATGCAAACTAGACCTAGGATATGAATTGGGCCTAAATGGACCTATGATTTGGATTGGACTTGACTTAGACTTAGATTGGAATTGATTAGGGATAGACTTGGACCGGAGTTCACATAAAGATGCAGATGGGCCTAGATTTTGAGATGAATTAAATTTACATGGGCCTAAGATCGACTCAATGCTAGTGAATGTATGGACTCAATTTAAACGGGCCTAGGATGAATGCAAAATGGACTCTAATGCATATGGGCCTAGAATGAATGCAATGAATTGGATTGAATTAGATTGGATTGGCGAAGGTATTTGGAACAGGCATAGAATTTTCGATCGTTTTTTGAAAGGAATCCCTTGTTTTTATCTTTTGTTAGGAAAAGATGAAGGATTGATTTTAAAATATATATTTTTTGAAATGTCATGGTATGATGCTGATTAGTAAATGCTTTTGAAAAAGTGTAGAACAGAAGAGGGTGCAGGATTGATTTTTGAAATTGATTGAATATGGCAGGATAGAATTGACAGGAATAGCAGGGATCAAATGGGAAGAGGTAGCCATGCATGACAACTCTTAACTCTACAATGACCCTTTAGATGCATTTTTTAGGACAGGTACGACCTTGCATGAAAAGACTGATTTTATATGTTTTATTAGGTGAGACTCCTAGAATGACCATGTATTACGCGGATACAGATAGACAATCATAGGACTGAACATAGGATAGTCAATTACGACGGCTAAATTGACGAAAAGCGTGCGATGCACAGACTGCATGCCGCGCAGCATTGCCGCGTCTGGCTCGGGAGTGGTGCGCCAAGCGCAACTCAATGCGCTTGACGCACTATTCCCCGACACATTTTTCGGGGATTTAGGCAACGAATTGGCTAATTGACGAATTTTTTCTTATTTGTTAGACTCGATTTTAGGAAGGATGCATAATAAAGACAATTTGACAAGATAATAACAGGCAAAAATTGCAATCACAAGCAAATGTCATATAACATGGATGCAAGAGTTCCAACCTAAAGTCCAGTTCTATTTTCAACTATTGGTCAGGTTTAAGTTAACGCTGAAAAGGTCCATGGCTAAAAAGTTGATCCCACGCTTCATACCCCTGCTTAAAGAGGTGGCCACATGTAAGACGCACTCCAGTCTCAAGTCAGGAACAAGAGAACAATGTCATGGTTGGGTAGGTTTGCTTATGACTAAGATCCAACACTATCGCTCAGGAAACTTTTTGGAAGGACAAAGCGCAAACCCCCTGGGGGTGACCTCACACATAGAACATGTGCTAATGAGGCAAGGTAGACTGTCCTTATGGTGGCTGAACATTAGCCATGCATATGCAAAAATGTATATTATTCTAAGGCTTAAAAATAAGAATGAATCGTATTTTTCATGTTTCGCCCACTCATTTTAAAAAAAATAATTTTTTTTTTAAAAAATCATCCCCAGTGAAGTCGCCAAATTGTAGGCGTGTTTTTAATTTGCCTACACGGTGAAAATTGTTTTGAAAGAAGTCGCCAACAATTCTTTTTAGGAAGAATCATAAACCTAATTGGATATAGGAAAATCATAGGGACAAATTATCCAATGTAGATTTCTCCGTCCTGACTCTGTAGATGGTCAAAATGAACCAAAGATTGAGTTCGGGGGTGCGGGTACAATTATAGTCATAATGAACCACATTCGCCCAAAGTTGGCCTCTACTAAATATCGATTCATTACAGATTTTATGCCAAAGAATAATCAAATAATGTTTTAAGCACCCTAAAAATATTTAGTCTAAATTGGTTCAGGAAACACATAGAGACTATTTTTAGTGACATGTTATTATGCAATAAATATTACAGGGAACCTAGCAAGTTGTTCAAATTAATCTGATTAATGTTAGTATTTATTTAGGTCTTGATTAGCAAAAATAACATGTGGGATGATAAAAGCATTAAAGCAGGACAATCATATAATGTACATATAATGATCAAGCAAGCATGCAATATACAAAGGCAAGAATAATAATAGTATGAATATAAAATAAAGTATAGAAAAGAGGTTAGAATGTACATTAGAGCGATTATTACTTAAAGATCTACATCATGAAAGAAATAGTTAGTAACTTCAAAGCAATAAAAATAATTGATTCAAGGATCCTCAGGTATTATACTTATGCGGCTTAGATTGAGGAGCGCAACGATCTTTAGGCGGAGCAATCGTGAAACCAAAAACGCAGTGAGGACGGATTGATTGAAAGTATTGAAGAGTATTGAAAGTATTCGAGTGTATTTGAGTGTTTGAAGTATTCGAAGTGTATTTTGGAGTATTCGGAAGTTTTTGTATGCATAAATAATAATCTGAAAAGTCGTCCTTGATTCAGGGAATCACGGAGTATTTATAGGAAATAGAAGATGTGCGCTGCACGCAAGCCTACGTGGCAGACGCAGTCCACGCGTGGGCCAGCCCAATCAGGTTTAGGCACGTGTAAACGCGTTTTGAAAAGATAAAAAAGAAATTTGCGTCTCACACAAGACTTGCGTCAGACGCAGGACTATGTGTAAGTCACATAATCTACGTGTCAGGCGCTCATTGGCACGCCTGACGCGATATGGCCAATGTGCTGGAAGCACGTGGCCCGTTGAGCACAGCCCTCGCATCCTGCGCATATTCGGGAATATTCGAGCATATTCCTTTGCGCGTTTTCAGAAGATGCCTTTTCTATCCCTAAAATTTCGGAGATTGAATACGGATTAAAAATCTGATTTGTTTATCAAAGATAATAAAAATATTTATTAAAATAATAAATATTTTATTGGGCTTTTAAAATGGATTTAAAATATTTTATGGGCTTAAAATACAATTAATCATCATGAACAATTAATTGGGCTTTAGAATATTATTTCAAAACACATTTTGGATTGGTTCTTTAGATTGCTCTTCCGTTGGGTCGCGCCAACTAATGTCGCGGTATGTTTCATCATTGGATCCTTAAATGGGGAGGCACGATTATGTGTCTACAGGTACGAATAAGATTAGGAATCAAATTCACCGATTGATAGCCTCTACTTAATATCGATTCATGTCATGTTTTTATAAAATAAAAAACCACATAATAACTTAATGCAATCTAAAATTAATCTATGTCTGTTCATTAAACAAACAAAAGACTAATTTTTGGTGACATATTATTATGCAATCAAATTACAGGGAACCTAGCAGATTGTCCAAATTATCTGAACTTAATGTTAGATTAGTTCTTCAAGTCTTAATTAGCAAAAATAATCATATGAGGTGATGAAAGCATCAAAAACTACAATCATGCACATAAATAATAAAGAAAATAAATAAAAAGAGAAGATTTAGGAAAGAATGTACAAGAGAGTGTTAAATCCTTCAAGATCTACATTCTAACAAGTAAATTGTTAGTAAAAAAAGGAATAAATTTGAATTGACCCTCAGGACACCTTTATCGTCGGGGTCTTATGCAACGATCTTCAGGATGAGCAATGTTGAAGCTTGAAATAAGAAATTCAAAGGGTTAAATGTGTTTGAATGTGAGTTTGAGTGTTTGAATATGAGTTTGAGTATAGGAGAGTATGTGTAGAAGTCGTAGGAAATCATTGTGAAAAGTTGTTCGAAGATATGAGGTATTTAGAGGCCCGAAAATAGAGCGAAAAGATAAAATAAAATTGTGCGCCTGGCGTACAACTTTGCGCTTGACGCACAGCCTTTGCGTCACGCGCATTTGCGTTCTGGCCGATTTTTTGATTGTTTTAAGATTCTTTTTTTATCCTTTGATAAAATCTATCCTTTTAAATCTGAAATCAGCCATCTTTAGGAATAAAAATCTGATTTTCAAAATATCATTTAAAAATTAATTATTAAAAATAATTAATATTAAAATATTTAAAATGCAATTAATTATCAGGAATAATTAATTGGGCTTTAAAATTGGGCTTGGATTGTTTATAACCAATAAATAGACTTTATATTTTTGAAATGCTTTTGGGTTTAGCTTGTTCGATTGCTCTTCTTTTGGACAGAATCAATTAGGAAGACGATATATTTCATCATTGGGTACTCAATGGGGAGACAAGATTTTGTGTCTACAATAGCATTGCTATATTTGTTAAAAGCTTTACAAAATTCAGTTAATTCAAATAGAAAATTTTCATTCTCCTTTAAGGAGGTCATACACTAGTAGAATAATTGTATACTACTGCAGTTAAATTTCTACGCTTTTAGCTATATGCAACAATAATAGTGTGAGAAAATAAAAAAAGCGTTTAAAACAACATATTGCTGCAGTTATTCTAAAAACCGCAGTAATGTATTGAAATATTAATAATATTATAATCTATTGCTGCAATTTCTAGAAAAACATCAGCAATGTCCTGCCCTTTTTTAATATGATATGCTCAGGGTTCTCTCATTCATTTATCAAAAGGAGAGAAGACCGCCGTCTCCCTTCACTCCTTTCTCTTTCCCTTTTTTCACTTCCTCTTCCTTTATCTTCTTTGAGCATCCTCCTTCTTCAAGTCTATCTCTCTCTTCCTCCTCCAAATCTCAAACTTCCTCTCTTCCTCCTTCAAATCTCGAGCACTCTCTTTCTCTCTCCTCTCGTCATCACAAATCTTCAGTACATCGTTATCGTTTCACGCCACGCTGATTGAATCGTCATCGTCAACCTCCACTACATCACCCCATTGACTAAACTGCCGTCTTCAGCCTCCACCACATGAACCCGCTAACTCAACACGGCGTCGCCATCTTCAACCTCCACTACATCTTGATTTTCCATCATCATTTCATGCCCTATACCTCGCTCAACATCGAGGTGATTATTATCGTCGTCGTTTGCAAACTGACTTTACTTGTGGACCGACACCAGCATGAACATGGTGTTCGTGAACGGCTTGATACCTCGATGGCGCAAGACCAGATCTGATGTAGTGAATAATAGTGATATTAGGTTTTGATTTTATTATTTTTTACTGAAAACTGACGTTAGATTTTTGATATTTTTTTACATAAATCCGTTTGCTCGCTCAATGCTAACTCTCCCTCTGTCATCATTTTTTTTCCTTGTAAGTTGGTTTTAATTTTTACGTAGATCTGATGTTAGGGTTTCGCTTTTTTTTTTTGGAATGAATGTGATGTTGGGGTTCCTAATACTAGTTTAGTTTTTGGAATGAATGTGATGTTAGGTTTTCTGATGTTGGTTTCATTTGTAGATTAGTTACTATTTCATAATCTGATGCTTATTTCATATCTAGTTTTGTTTTTCAATTTGGTTGTTATGCTAATTATCAGTTTTTCGTAAAAAAAAAAAAGAATATTGTTGTGGGTTTTAAAAAAAATCACAGCAATAGTCAATAGGCTTACCTATTGCTGCAGTTCTGTAAATTATTGTTGCGCCTTGATTTGCTGCGGTACGATAACGCATCAATATGTTCTTTAAAAACGCAGCACAATGATATTATTCTATTAGTGACATACTCAATTGCATGGGTGTTCATGGGTGGATAACCGTCCCGTAACGACATTTCACTTTGGTAACCGAAAATATCGGGGTCCACCATTATTGAACCAAAACCGTAACTGTTTAAACCAGTTACCACCTAAGCGGTTGACCGATTTTTCAGTATGGTTTTTAAGTTAATCATTAACAATTATTCAAGTTTTAATATTTTATATTACTTAATTTTTTTAAAAAAACTTTTTCTTGACATATGTGAATATACAATTTAACATTAATACAAAATTATCTAAATAAAGACACTAAACTAATACCTATTGTCATATTGTAAAAAGCTTTTAACAAAATGCATATAAGAAAAGAATTATCGTACTAGTAGAAGTAGGATAATGACAAGCTCTAAGCTACTTCCATAGTTTTACAATATCGGTATATATGACACAACACTTATTAGTAACTAATTAGTCTCACTTTTATAAAAAGAAAATTGAAGAATAAATAAATAAAGTAAAAATATTATGTTTTTCGGTAAATCATTTTATAAAAAATCATAACTTTAACCATACCATTTAACCATTATTTTTACCGGTTCAGTTATCGAATCGCTTGACCCCTAATTTTTTAGTACGGTTACCTCCCATTTGACCGGTTTTCTAGTTTTTCGGTTTCGATTTTTTCTGAACACTCCTAATCAATAGGGAGTGTTCATAAAAAAACTAAAATCGAAAAATCGTACCGAAAAACCGGTCAAAATGGGTGGTAACCGTATTGATAAAAAAGTTTTAACGGTACGCTACCGAACCGATAAAAGTAGTGTTTAAACGGTACGGTTACAGTTATATTTTTGAGTAACCAATTAACCGAAAAACCGAATTTGTTTCTCTATTAATTATTGTGAAACATTTTCCAACAATGACATTAATTTTAAAAATTGTCACTAGGTAACAACAATTAGAGAAAGTATGTGGTTGTTGGGAAATTTTAGTACTAATATAAACACTATAATTAGGGAACACAGTGGATTCTTAGTGTTATCTATGTTTTCCAATGGATTTATTATCTCCTTTATAATACATTTTATATTTGAGTAGATATAATATTAAATTATATGCACAAAAAATAGCAAATATATATGTACATTAAACAAAATATAATAGTATAACTTGAATAATGTTTAATGGTAAACTGAAAAACCGTTCCGGAAAAATAGTTAATCGCTTAAGTGGTAACCGATCTAAATGGTTACGGTCACATTTTGCAACCCTAAACACGAACATAAACATGTCATAAAGGGCAACCCGAACACGAACATAAATATGTCATAAAGGGAAGGCACGAATATGGCCCATTTAATAAACGCCTAAAATAGGTAATACACGAATAACCCATTTACAACCTATGGCTAACCCAATTACAATCTCAAGCTAATTTTTTCATTTTAATAATAATTTTTCAAAGCCAAATAATATTGCATAATCCAAGTCAAAAATTGCTAAACTATTACATTAGATGAGAGTAGCAAAGCTTCATAAGTACCAAAAAAAAAGTATGCCATGCTTAGTATTTAATAATTAGAACTTTGTAAGTATGTGACACTCTATATTCTCCAAAGAAATAATACAAATTTAAACGCGTATTTAAGTAAACGAACATGTTGACCTGTTTAATTGAACGTGTCAAAAATCCTCGACACTAAGACCATGTTCTTTGGACACAGTTTCAGTTTAGCTATCCACAGTTTCACTTCAGTTCAGTGTAGATCATATTGGTTCATTTCAGTTCAAATCAGTTAAGCCTAAAAGAATAGGGCCCAACTTGACCCGTTCATGTCGTTTCAATTTTCGCTAGCTACAATGTTACAATCGAAATGAAAATCTCTATTATATAAGGAACACATGGGGGACACCAAAAAATAGAAAAAGGAAAAATGAAAAAAAAATAAAGGTTAACTACATGCTTTAATTAAACAAAAAAAATAAAATTATCGGATTTCTATCTCTATTATATATAAAGAATTTTATATGCTTTCGCATGCATAGCGTGCATATAAGACTAGTTTTAGTTTAGGCATCTCATCTCAGATAGATTGTAAGGCGGGTGGGAAGGGAGTCTGGGAGAGCGCGCCGCAGCAGGAAGCCTAACTGGATCTGAAGCTCGACGACGACTGGAGTAGAGCAGCGCAGGTGCTCAGGCCATCGCCGAGCTTCACTGATGACCGGTTGTTTTGACGACGAGAGAAAAATAACGTCTCAGGGGTGTATAATCTATGTTCTTTAGCGACAACACCACCTGACCATCTCACCAAGTAATTCTTTTCTTTCTCTTGTATCCAAATCTCCCACTTTGATTTGCAATTCAAACAAATTATCGTTACTTAGAGAAAATACACTATATCTTTATATGTTTTGTTAATTCATTTGTTCCTATAATTTTAGATTATATTTCCTCACTTGTTCTTGTTGTCAATTTTTTTCATTGTTGATCGAATCGAAAATTTAAAATGGCTTATTTTAGCATCTAGAATTAGTAAGTCTGAAAGTGTCACAAGATTTCGTTACTATATCTGTTTAATGAATGTTGTGGTGGTTACTTGCACGCTATTGCCGCTTCTGTTTGCGGCCTAGCAGCTGCTAATGGTGGTAACATCCCCGTTTCTGAGATTTTGGAGGCCTGAGGGCCAACCTATATGTTAGGGCCCTAATTAGGTCTAAGTTTTTTAAATGTTTGATTTTTTAGTCTAGATCGAAAAATAAACAGTTGTTTGGTTCAAATTTTTTGAAGTTTTTATTTTCGGTCCAGACCGCGAATAATTTTCTTTTTTGGCTTTTACATAACTACTAACATAAAATTTAATTTTACAATATTTCTATGTACTTTTTATGGATATTATATCAAAAATTTATTATTACATTATTAATAGCTATATTTTTTATATATTAGAGAGAATGGAGATGTGGAGAGAGAGAGATAGAGATTTGGTGTATTAGAGGAGATGAAGGGACGAGAGAATTGAAGAAAGAGAATGAACAGTTGAGAAAATTTTACAATCCAATTGACTTTAAACTTGAGAATTTCAAATGACATGATTTGATTTATAATATCAGATCCCACATGTAATATGTAGAATTAAGATGACCAATAATTGTGGATCAGTTCCAGATTTCAAATTCTTAATCATCCAAATATATTACATAGGATTAGAGAGAAGCCAAAGAAAAACAAAGTTAACAAAAATTAAACAACACATCAGTCACATTTTTTTTATTACTTGATCAGTTTTAACAACTAGTGTTTATGGGTGGTTAACCGTCCCGTAACTACATTTTCGATTCGGTAACCTGAAGTTTCGGTCCGCGATATTTGTTAACGTAAACGTTGGCGGTTAACCTGTTCTTTGGTACGGTTTTACGGTTAACCATTCACTATTACTCTAAGTTTTATTAATTTATATATAGATTTTCACTGTCAACATAAAAGTTTAGAAGTTGGTGATCGAAAAGTTCACTGCCAACATTTTGATTATTCAACTTTTTTTGTTGTATTTTGGAGACAAACGTTAGTGAAAAGTGAGTCAAATTATGGTTGCTAGTTGTAATGGTGTTGCAAGCTTTTGTGTAGAACATTCTATTTCAACGTTAGAAGGTCAATTTATATATGAAAATAAATAGAGGTATCGATTTAGTCCGTTAGTTTATTTCTGATTCGAACCAAATAATTCAGTTTAATTCAATTCATTTGACTTTCATTATTTTTTTTCCATAAATTGATTATGTTACAACTTTTTCATTTTCAGATTTTATCTAATGTAGTTGATTGAAATTTTAGATTAGCTTAGTTCAGCTGCATTTGTCTTAAGGTATTTTAGTTTAACCAATATCAAATAAACTTATTATTCTTTGCTTACATTTATGAATACAAGAAAGTTGATTATTATTATTATTATTATTATTATTATTATTATTATTATTATTATTATTATTATTATTATTATTATTATTATTATTATTATTATTATTATTATTATTATTATTATTATTATTATTATTATTATCAATTTTCTTCCCTAGTAAAAATACGAAGATGATATTCGTATGTCATTTGTAGTATTTTCTTAGAGTTTATTACAATGTAAAGAGTATAAATTTTACAAAATATGAATGAGTTTTTTTCAATGAATATTTATTCCCTCCGTCCCTAAATAGAGTTCTCATCTTTCCATTTATGTCTTGTTTTAGTTTTTAATGTAAAGAGTATAAATTTTAAAAAAAATAAAAATTTTTTTTTAAAAAAATTTTTTCCCAAATGGATTTCCCTTTTCCTTATTTGGTATGGGTCTATCAATTAAAATATTATATGTAGCTTTCACTTTTTATTATATTACTCACTTCCCCATAAACAATATGACTTTGTAAAGCGACCCACATTCTCTCTCCTCAATAAACTATTGATTAATAGTGTATCAATTTCAAATTTTGATTCTGATTTAATACAACTAAGGACCCACTTACGATTTCTTTTTAATACTTTGCCCAAAAGAAATGAGAACTCTATTTGGGGACAGGATAATAGTTATTTATTATCATCATGATGTAATTATGGTGACTCATAATTTTCATAACATTAGTTACATTTATTACTTACTGTAAAATCAGGTACCTTTTGGAAAATTTATCTACCACTTGGCAATGATAAAAGTTAGGATAATAATATTTGAATTCAATATATGTTTGCTATGTCTTTCAGAGTGATTATGTAATATATCATATACGTATAATGCTAATAATAATACCAAGCTAAACTTTGCCTAGTGGTTATGATTGTGCCTTCCAACCTTTAGGTTGGGGGTTCAATTCCCACAGAGGCACTTTGTGGGTAGGAATTTCGCTTATCCTCTCCCTTACTATGAGTAATTATATCATGTATATATAAGGCTAATAATAAAATAATATCATGTAATTTTATCTTTTCAATACATCTTAGGTGGACCGGTTTTACAATAATTTATTGTGTATCCAAACTGAATTTATCACACAAGAACTGACTATATTAGGAAAAAAGAAATCCAACTATATCATAAGAAAACTGACTATGTCCAAAAATTGACTATGTCAGAAAATTGATTATATCATACAAAAACTGACTATATAAAAGGTGATTATGTCATATAAAAACTGACCATATCAAATGAATACTAATTATATCGAACAAAAATAGACTATATTGTATGATTTTCGATGCACAATAAGTTATTATAACCCTATTTCGTTCAAGTTTTTTTTTTTTTAAATCTTTCGGAGTGTTACATTTTCGGGTCTTGGCGCATAAAAAAATCTTAAACTACATAGGTATAGCCGTAATAGGCGTACAGTCATATAGTATAATTATATAACACCCTCACGATTAACGCCTTGACGGTGCCCAACTAGAGGTGGCGAGTGGTGCGGGCTGGATAGGCTGGGCTGCGGGCCTTGGCGGGCTGGGCTGATGGGACGGGGCCCATGACCGGACCGCGAAATAGACGGGCTGGGCGGGTTGGGTTGGTGGTCCAAGGAGGTCGGCCCACGACGGTCTGGACCGGTTTGTGACGGTTTGTGGGGCGGCCTGGGCTGGGCTGACGGGTTTCACGGTTAGGATCGAGCTGGAGCGGTTTCATGCGGGCTGGACGGGTTGATCGGGCTTGGTGGCTGGTTCTGGTTCATGGTGGCAGAAACCAACATAGTGAGAAACAGGGGGCCAAAACCGCCAAATTTAGGAGAGAGAAACCCACACAAGCACCACCGAGTCAACGACCACCCACACCATCCAACAAAGAACAAAATAATGAAATTGTCGTGAGTATTGAGTAAGAGCAAAAAAAAAAATTAAAATAATGTTTGCAGTGAGTATTGAATTCTAGAATTTGAAATCCCAACATTTAATTCCAAATGGCTGCGGTTTTGGCCCTTAACCGCAGCCCTTAAGGCGCTAAGGGCTGCGGTTTTTGCCCGAACCGCAGCCCCTGTGACCCAAAAAAAAAAAAAAAAAATTTTTTTTTTTTTTTTTTGCATTTTTTTTGCCCTAAAGTTTCCCAAACAATTATATATATATAAAAATATCATTTTCCATTACAAAATATATTTTTTACACAAATATAGAGAAAATATACTGAAAGTTACATACTAAAGAACTGTATTAAGAGGCAACAGTAACACAGCTACTTAGCTACTTACAGAATGCAGCTAACCTCTTTCGTCTCTTGTAACGTAGCCAAGTAGCTTGTATATAGCATGCAGCCCACATACGCCATTGTTGTGAGTACAACTTGAACTTGTGTCTCAGGTTTTGTAGTTCTTTATCAAGCTACAAATTTTAGATCCTTTGCTATAAGGCATAATGTTTCAACATCATAGATGCCCCTGATTGTTCGAGTTGAGGGTGGTAGTGTGTCATGAGGACATGAATCAAGTACCCATATGAGCAGTTCCTCACCACAGAAACCACCATGACTGATTTGAGAAGAATTGAAGAACCCAGTTCGGCCACCATTTGTGGTGTAGGAATCAAGTTGACCGCGAATGATGAAAGATATTTCACTCACAGGGTCACCTTCACGTACAAGGAATGTGCCTTCAGTATAATGGGCAGGCTCTAATCCTTTCACATATCACGTCTAGTGTCAACTCGTCCATTTGAATCAATATGGTAGCTGAAGTGCAAGAAGCTATTGCAAAGGTCATGTTCACGTCACCTGATTTTTGCATAACTGAAATCATTCGTCCTGATTAAATTGATTTTAACTAATTAAAACTGATAATTACTGATCTTAATTCTATTTTTATTAATCTGAAGTGGAGAAAATGTCATAATAGTAGCGATTGGTAAATTACGAGTTATATGAAGTTTAAATGAGGACGAATAAGTTCATATAAGTTTGGATGAGGATTTTCTAAAGAGAAAAGACCAAAATCTTACTTGACGGACAAGGTTGAGGGACAAATGGCGTTTGACTTCTCTTTGAAGTTCACCAGGAAAAGCAGTGAGAAGAGATTTTTCATCAACTCCTCTAGTAGCCAGCCACTTGTTTTGGTCATATCTCTGCACATGTTGCTTTAGCTCTGGAGGTAGTTGTCTATGATGGCATCCATTCTTCAATGTCATTTATTTTGAGTCGCCACTCTTCTAGTCTTGCAGTGATAGATAGCAAGTTCCTCTAAAACAAGTAAGAACAAAGTAGAAACAGGGAACAACTACAAAATGAGAGACCTTGATAAAGAAATACAAGCCTTATATTCTGCAATAAGCCTTAGTTTACTAGAACTAACTTGCATATTTGTAATGAGTGATGCCAAGAAAAGGAGTCCAAGCGTTCCGACTATGACACGGTAGATGTTTTTCGAAATGTATACGCTTGGCACTAGTGTCCGTCTGTTGAGCTGCACTAAAAACATTTATTGATTAAACATAAGGCTAAAAAGAGGGCCGAGATATCTCCCCGGGGATGCACTCAACTTGTCCATTCTAGGTACATATTTATTGAAAGGTGTTAATGTTGGATTGTTGTAGCATTTAGTAAGAGATTGAGGAAGGAAATTAGAATGAAGATAGAAAGATGCGAGGGTGCAGACCAGTCATAATCATGCTTTCCGCCATCAGCGGATGCCAAAAAATCATCCAATCCATTCCTAGCAACAGGAGACAGTTTTACAGATCCAACTGAAATCTTCCCCAATTTGAGTGACGTTGCATCACAACAAAATCCAGTGTCTCATGAATACTTACGAAATACTCAAGAAATTAGTATAATTAGGAGTAATAGCTTACAAAAATACTAGGACGTCACTGTTGAGAATTAATATAGATAGATATAGGGAGATATGCATAGTATTAGTTAATGAAAGAGAAAGCAGAAGCAGGGACCATCGCAAGTTTAGTGGAGATGTTGGATCCCATAGAAACCGACAAGACGAAATAAAAAAGAGAGAGAGAGAGAACCATGGCAACAAGTAATAATCTAAAGAATTCTTCCCCACCCCTCCATATTGTTAATTTATTTCGAAATGTTTTACTCATCTAGAAATACAAATATGCAATGCTCATTGTGAAACAAAATACTCCTACTCAAATAGAAATACATTTCTAGCTCAGTGAGAAGTTATGTGACGATATCGCATTCAATGTATTAGTTTCACATATTACAACTCAAATAACATCCAAAGTTTTACCATGAGCTACAACTTTCCCCTACAAAACAAACAAGAACAATACAACAACGGCAATAAAAAAGGTTGCACTGAACTCTGTCCATAAAAAAGTTAAAGAGTTTCTCAGCCACAATAACTCTTTAGCATCATCAACCTCCAAAGTTCAAACAACAAACTATGGGTTACTCCCAAGCATAGGAACCTGCTAAGCCTCTACAGACATGTATATACAAGACTAAGACAAGACATACCAAGGAAACAAGAATAGAAAAATCTAAATGCCTAACACATTCCATAAGTTGAATTTCATAAATGAACCTCTGGTTCATACATAATAGTAATACATAATTGTTGTGCATAGATTTTTCAAGTAACACAAACAATTTCGTTCTTCAACCAGCCAAATTTGTATCACTATTGCATCAAAACAATATGAGAACACAATTTCACTATCTCACAGTACCAGCAACTACTATCAACAGAAATCACCAGCAAAACAACAAAAAGATCACATGAGAAGTGGTAGTACCAACTAAAGATGAAGTCAATCCCTCCATACAGCCTTTTCCATCCTTCATGTTTCACAACCTAAACCATCACCAAATCTCATCACAACAATATATTTTTATAAAAAAAACTAAGATATAATTAGTTATTTTTCACCTCACACAAAAAAAGGGCTTGCTTGAAAAATTAGGAGTGAGAATAGACAGACTTTTGGGCGGGATCATCATCACTGGAGCGAAAAAACTGCACGAGGACGACCCATCGAAGAACGTGAAATCGAATAACTTCAGCAGTAATTTGGGGTTAAAAATTGCATAAAGAATTGGAATTTGGAGGAGAAGCTCCAAAATTGTTCAAGAGTTCCAATTTTGGTCTTCGCCTTGTTAGGATTTCGATCCGTTTGCTGCTGAGTGTTAACCTAATTTCAAACCAACAATGATATTTGAAATTACTGGATAAAAAAGAGTTAAAATTAGAGAAGAGAGGCCATAGATGAGTTATACCGGCGCCGGCGAGGCCAATGATGAGAGCATCAACCGGTGGTCGCGCGACGAAGACGAATGGAGGAGAAGAGTGAGGGAAGGAGGCGCGGTTGAGGAGATAAAGAGTGAGGGAAATCTTTGCAGGTGTCGCCGGAGTTGGAGAGAGTGAGCGTCGCCGGCGAAATCGAGTGGGAATTTGGCGCGAATAGGAGGAGGCGGCGGTGAGGGAGAGAGATTAGGGAGGGAGAGGTGAGAGAGGGAGTCGATTGAGAAATTTAGGTAAGTGGCTTTTGTGCGTTTAATTGGTAAGGGAGTTTATTTTATTTTTTGGGCCCATCAAGGGTGCGGTCGCCAAAAACCGCGGCCCTTATTCTAAAGGGCTGCGGTTTTTGGGCTAACCGCAACCCTTCACTATTAAGGGGCGCGTTTTTGAAAAACGCATCCCTTGCGTCGCACCCTTGCGTTTTTTCCACTAGTGTGATAAGAAGCTTCATATACCTTCCACAACTTTCTCTTTCCTCTCTAGTCTCATCCTTCTAAAAAAAAAAAAAAAAACCCCAATGATTATAGCCCAATTTCGGATCTAGACTTGTCTAACTCCATCAATCAACATATAAACATAAATCTCTATCAATTAACAAGGAAAAAAAGACCAATCGCTATTTACCGTCCGTATTTACTAAAAATCGCCCGTATTTTTTCCTTAAAATTCCCACCATACCCCTCCCTTTTTAACCCACTCTTACTCTCTCACCTCTCACACTACCACCACCCGACCACCACCACCACCACCACCCGACCACCACCACCACCACCACCACCACCCGACCACCACCACCACCCGACCACCACCACCCGACCACCACCACCACCGACCACCACCACCACGACCACCACCACCACAACCACACCACCACCGACCACCACCACCACCACCTGGCTACCACCATCGCGGACCACTCGCCACCATCGGAGCACCACGAAGAATCATCAACGCCGTCAACCACACCGGAACGGAATGTGGTTAGTTTTAAAAAAAAAAAAATCCGCCACCAGTGCACAGTAACGGATGAAAATTCCGTTACCTCCATGGTGGTAACGGATGAAAATTCTGTTACCTCCATGGAGGTAACGGAATTTTCATCCGTTACCATGGGTTTTTCCAAAAAATGTAACAAAAATTTTTTTTTTCGAAAAAACCATGGTAACGGATGAAAATTCCGTTACGACCATGGTGGTAACGAAAATGTTACGACCATGGTGGTAACGGATGAAAATTCCGTTACCACCATGGTAGTAACGGATGAAAATTCCGTTACTATGCAAAAAAAAAAAAAATTTTTTTTTTTTGAAAATATCCATGGTAACAAGATTTTCGGTGAGAGTGGTGGTGGTGGTTGCGGTGGTTGACGCCGTGGTGGTGGTGGTGGTGGTGGTGGTGGTGGTGGTTGACGTCGTGGTGGTGGTGGTTGCTTTGGTCTGTGGGTGGTGGTTGGGGTGAGGTGAGTGAGAGTGAGTGAGTGAGTATACATAGGGGTAGTTTAGGAAAATATTGAAAAAAATACGGACGATTTTTAGTAAATACGGACAGTAAATAGTAATGCCCAAAAAAAGAAGAGATGATGAATCGCCTATGATTCTCCATCACGATTCACGAGCTAGGGTTTTTGATAATTTTCCATGGAATTACCTCTGTTGCTCACCGGAGATGAAAAAACGTTGTCGGATTGAACTCCTTGACTTAGACTCAGCGATCACTAGCTCCTCAATCTCGAAGTTTCAGATCAATTTTGATGGTTTATTAGAAGTTCTAGTTGCTCCGATTAGTGGAGAAATGACTTGGGTAGATTTGAAATTGGTTGAGATATAGCCATGAAAATTGAGATGGTGAAGTTGACTGATGTTGTTGGAGTAGTATTGCAAGTGTTAGTAAAAGGATCAATTTTGATTCATGTTTATGAGATGGTAAGATGAGAGCACCGTAGATTTGGAAATAGGAGGAGTGAGACTTGTTCATGGAGAAGATAAGTGGAATTTGAAATGACAGCTTTTTACTCCTAATTTGGAAATTCTTATTTTGGCCGATTTTATCATGTACCTAGAATTGGGTCAATTCTAAATTCGAAAACTATAAATAAACAACCATATACTAAATATTTAATACATGGTAAGTCATATAAATAAACAACGGCACATGATATTCATGATCATTAGCATTTATTTTATCATAACTAGTTTTAGTTATTTATTATTACATCTTACTCTTACAATGTATACTTTCATGCTAAATCAGATTAAAAATAATTGTAAATATTCAAAGTTCATAATTGACCATATAATTTACACTTTCATAATAATTTAAATAGAAACAAATATATATATTCAAAGTTCATATGTCATAACATTGATTTTTATTCTAAATTTCATGGCTTGCTCTTAATTTATATAAAATTAAGATGCCTACGTATCCTTAAATTGATAAGGAATCAAAGCCAACGTAGTTCTTATTATTAAATGTATATTGATTTGTTTGTTTTGGGGGGGGGACTTGAACTTACTTTTAAAAACTTTAATTTAATATCAGAATTAAATTAAAGAGATTAAAAATAAGCCGCCTACGTATCCCGAAGGAATCAAAGCCACACGTAGTTCTCATGCGTACCTGGTTTCACGGATCACGGAATGGTTGATTTGTTTGTTGGGGGGTGGACTTGAACTTACTTTCGAAAACTTTAATTTAATTTCACAATTAAATTAAAGAGATTAAAAATAAGCTGCCTACGTATCCCGAAGGAATCAAAGCCACACGTAGTTCGCATACGCACCTGGTTTCACATATCAAGGAATGTCGTCGCCTTCACCGTCAATATCAATGGGTTGAGAGGTACTTGTTCCACCATCCGATCCAGATTCGGATGTCATTTGCATCCAGGGGTCATCCTCATCATCATCCTCTATCTTCAAACCTTGTGTTATCTTCTCCGCTTGATCCCAATCTTTTTTACACACACATATCTCAATGCTTTCGGGGGATAGTCGAGATCTTTTTTCATCGAGAACTCGTCTACCTGCAATACAAGCTGATTCGGAAGCAATTGTTGAAGCAGAGACCGCAAGAATGTCCCTTGCAATCCTTGCCAATATAGGAAAATCACCGGGACCAGAATGTTGTTTCCACCGCTTAAGAATATCAAAGTCATTATCAATGTCATATTGTAAAGCATAATATTCATTAAACTCTTTGTAAGTAAATGGTAACGAGGATGACGAACCAGCCATTCGTGGCTTTTTAAGAATTTTTGAAATTAATGCTCCATACCTACCTTTAGCCTTGTTCGGTTCTGCAACATATGTTCCTTCAGGATTGTAAAGCATCACATAATTATCATAGAGAGCCTCTAAAGCATGTTTACAACATACAATGTATGACTCAATATCATATTGAATACCTAAGCAATCATAATAGAACTCAAGCACATCCTTCAAACCTTCAACTTTGACTCCCGGGTCAAGAATAGCAGCTAAGCCATAAATGACAGGGAACTCACTAAAATACTAGTACCATTTCACCTTCATGGAATCAAGAATAGTACGGATTGACAATATATCTATACTACTATTGATTGCATTAACAATCTTAACGCATTCCAAAATAACAAGATGCAAATTAGGCTGGTAAACATAAGAAAACACATTTGTAGCGTCAGCAAAAGCTTTCAACACATCACGGATGAGAATGGCATTTGTCCAATGTTCACTAGTAATTAAGGCTTGAGGATCCTGTTGTGACTCATTATAAATAATGGTCAACACATCACGATAATCTATAGCTTGATTTAGTAACTTATAGGTTGAACTCCAACGGGTTGGTGTGTCAATACACCATCGTCTCTTCTTTAGGCCTATTTCCTTACATAAGGCCATATAACGTCTTTGAACATTCCGTGCAACTCTAATCCACCTGGTAACAGTTCTAATGGGTGTTAACAAAGGTTCTAGTTGACCCATACCCTCTTGGACAGACAAATTCAGAATATGAGCACAACAACGAACATGTAATAGTGCACCATCTATAAGCAAGGGAAGCTCAGTATCAACTTTCAAGTACTCAATACACTTTGTGTTAGCAGTAGCATTATCAAGAGACAAAGAAAATACTTTGCGGTTCAAATTAAAAGTTTTCAAACAAGTCATAATACGAGTTTTCAAATTGAAACCATTATGGGACTCATCCATAGCTTCAAAACAAATTATCCGTTTCTGCAAATACCAATCATCATCAACCCAATGAGCGGTGACACAAATAAATGGCTCATGACAAAAAGAAGTCCACGTATCACAAGTCAAGCTAACCCGACACTCAATTGTGCGAAACATTTCAATCAAATGCCCTCTATACTTATAGTAAAGTTGTTGGGTATGACGTTTAAGGGTGTTTCTTGGAATACGTCTAAACTGGGGCTGCATACATGTTCTATTCCACTCCTCAAAGTTTGGCGACTCACCATGATTAAAAGGCAATTCATCAAGAGTAACATATTTGCTAAAACCATCAATCATAGCATCTTTGTTATAAAAGAAAGGCTTACCTCCACCGAGTTCCTTACCGAAATACCCGTGCAATTGTCCTTGGACACTGTCACTCGCACCACCAACATGAACATTATCGGCTGTCATACCATGCTTTTCTTTCAAATGACGTCCCAGAGTACCGGTTCCACCACCTTGTTTCCATTTGAACTTAGGAACTGGCTGTTTACCCATATTCTTGCACACTAGGCAATAAGCATGGTAGGACTTGTGTAAATTTTGCCTATCAGGTTGGCCGGCAACTAGTATTCGTTCATAATATGGCCATACCCATGAAGTTTCACCTCTACCTTTAGTTTCAGTTTGTAGACTTCCTTCTCCATCTATTTCAAAAATAAAAGTATAATATTAATTTTACTAGTATATATTTCAATTCAAAACAAATTTATAGTAGTCCAAACTTATATTAGATTAAGGAAATGCCAAACATAGACTAAGTCATACAAAGATTAAGATAAAATTATGATAAACTAAATCACATTATATAAAAAATTTGGGCCACAAACGAACTCCTGAAAACCCATAAAGCCCAAACAAAACAAAGAAAAACCTAAAAATCTCTTTCCACGCATAAAACCGCTCACCACCTTAATTCTTCTCATCAATCACAATCTCCTCCATCAGTTTCCCCCTTTTCAACCGCATGCTAGGTTTTTCTATATCCCCAAATTCTCTCAATTTTCGTTCGGCGATTTTTAATTGAATTTCAGATCGACAAATCCGAATTTCAAACGGCAAAATTTCCAGATCTAAAAGCTAAATTCGATAAGAACAGTGGAACTCCTCAAAATAAAGGTTTCGGATTTTCAGAATTCCAATTAATTCGAGGAATATTCAGCAATTCCAAGCCTTAAACTTCCTGTAATTGTAAGTCATCTAACTTTTAACAATCTAATAGCTTTTTAAATGTGTAATTTTTGTGGCTTGGGTGTTTTTTTGGCTTAAGTATGATTAATGTAAATTTTGTTCCAATTTTGTGGCTTCGGATTTAGGATTGGATGAAGTCATGAACTGGTTGTTGGGGCCCTAGATCTGCGTTTTTTTGCCTTAATCACGGTGAGTAATCTGAATTTTGCTATTAATCACAGTTAGCGAAATAATCAGATTTGTGTTAATATATATTTACTTCCTCTAGTATATACTATATACTTGTGGATTATCATGTAAATATTTAGTGTAACATCTTACAGAGATGTGACGAGAAAAACAAGGAATTTTTTTTTTATTTTAGTAGAATGGATGGATTTCGTCATTTGGAAGGTTGTTACATGTTAGGTGATCTTAATTTTTTTGCATGTGTCATTATTGTCTCTGTTATGGAATGGCTAATGTTGGGTATATAACGTTTGTAATTGTATTATCTGGATTTTTGGCTACATTGAGTAAGTGACCATGTTTTAATTTTGAGTGAAGTATGCTAGTAATGACAGCTTTATGGTATATAAGTGTGGCTTTGATTCATGGTAACTATGCTTATGGTATAATTTTGTCAATAGTGCAAGGTTAGTTAAAGTATATATGGTACTATGCTACTAACATTATCTTACCTAAGACCTGTTAATCTGAACTTTTGCTCTTAAGCTTTAGTCTTTATTAAGTTGTCAATCTTAAATTTTCCAATTCCTGAATTTTTCTTATCAAGGTGTTAATATGTGAATTTGAATACTAATGTCAATTGTCAAAGTTAGGATTATTATTCATATTCATTCTATTAGTATTAATTCTTATGGATAACCATTACTCCATTACTAATGTCGAAAACTCGAAAGTATGATAATTGATAATTTGATATTAATGTCGAAAGTAATACTAATGAAAATGAAAATGACATTGATTCTATTGAAAATGAAAATGAACTACATGTGGCTTTAGTATTTAGAATCAAAGCTACTAATGTCCAAAGTGTGCTAATTTATGCAAATATCAAAATTACGTGTGGTTATTCCATATGTCGAAAGTAATACTAATGTATTATATATCTTCATTAAGTATATAGATATGAACTTAATACTAATTAAATACATGTTAATGACGTACCTTCTCCACTAGACGGCTGAACTTCATTTTGAGATGGTTGGCGTGGTGGAGGTGGTGGCATGGTGGAACTAGATGATTGGTGGGATGTTCGTAACGGTGGGGAAACTTGAACTTCATCCGAATGTTGTCCATATTCATAAACATATCGATTAAGGCACTACCAATGTAGGTATCAAGTGTTTCAGCAGATAACATATCTTGGCATTTCATATACATATCGATTAAGGCACTACCAATGTAGGTATCAAGGTCCAACCCTAACTTAACTGCCATTCCATGAATCAACATGCCTTCAGAGTTAGCTGCCAGAAATGAACATGCTCGTAATGCAGCTAACAATATGACAGAATCCAGATATCCATGCTCCAATCCAGTGACAAATAGATCCAGTGCTTTCCTCGAATAACCACATCGAGCAGTATTAGTGATTACTGTGCCCCACATGACTAGATTATGATTATCAAACATGTCAAATAGTTTTGAGCTACAATGAGGATTGCCACATTTATAGTACATGACGATCAGCGAGGTTCCAACTTGAACATCTATCTCCAAACCAGTTTTGACAATAAGAGCATGCACTTACTGTCCGAAGGCTAGATTTAAGGACTCTGAGCACAAGACCAAAACAGCCACCATATCAGAAGAATCGGGTTTAACACCTATATACATCATTTCAATGAAAGAAAATAGTGCCTGCGAGTAACAATTATTCTCCACATACCCCTAAATCATAATATTCCATAACACAGTGTTTTCTCTTGCACTCCTAGCAATGCTCTCAAAAATTTGTTCTGCATACCTTACAGAACAACATTTCATATAAAATTCAAGCAATGCACTCAACACAAACTCATCAAGATCCAAC
Source organism: Beta lomatogona (assembly GCA_947646795.1). Lineage (NCBI taxonomy): Eukaryota > Viridiplantae > Streptophyta > Magnoliopsida > Caryophyllales > Amaranthaceae > Beta > Beta lomatogona. Next base: position 333,675 of record CANSNZ010001149.1, read on the forward strand.
CCACTTTTGATAAAATCCATTACACAATTGAACTGCTAGATCGCAGTAAAAGTTAGGCTATAATGCTTGGACTTGGATATGGATGTACGACTTGCGTATGGATCTGAGAGCCGGAAGTGAGAAATTTAAAATGAAAAAATTGTCAAAAACAACCTTTTAAATGCAAGTTTTTTAAAGAGAAACAACCTTTTAAAAAAAATCATGGCAAAAGAAGACCTCCAAAAAAAACTTCCCGAGCAACAACCTAGACCCATTTTCCGACATTGACCAACTATTTTCTGACAGACTCATTAAAATCAAATATGTGCAGGACACGTGGCTAGCATCTCTTATGTTTCAACCTCATTTCCCTCCATTATCCCAACATATACTGATTGAGTCGATGCACCGGGAAATACTTGGTCAATGTCGGAAAATGGAGAGATATTGGGTTGAAACATAAGTGATACGGGTCACATGCCATGCATACGTTTTGTTTTAATGAGTCAGCACCAAAAAATACTTGGTCAATACCGGAAAATGGGTCAAGGTTGTTCCTCGTAAAAAAAAAATTAGAGATCTTCTTTTCCGAGATTTTTTAAAATGGCTGTTTCTAATAAATTTTTCATTTTAAATTTAAGGACACACCCACGGAAGATATTTTAGAACAAATTCTAAACTCTAAATCCTAAGTTCATGTTTAACATCCTTGACCACATAAAAGGTCAATTATCGCTGCAAATTCTAGAGGAAGGGGATATTTGAGACACAAATTCATATCACTAGTGTCAAGCCTACTAAACTTCAATATAAGTCACTATATTCAGACACATACTTGTATGAATACCTCATAGATTTTGACAAAACATATACACACACTTAAACTCCTTAATTTTGAATCATGAAAGTATAAGGAGCTCAAAGAAGACAACTTAAAACAATCTTATTTACTTGATAAGCCTTAAATAATGTAGTCTACTTATATGAAATTTTATTTAAATCACCCTAATAAATGTAAGGCACAACTTAACATATTAAGCCTTTCAAAGAAAAAAGAAAAGAAAAAAAAAACTCAAACAAGATCAAGATACAAAGATATCAAAATAAAATCTCATTTACGATTTAAAAGCTAAATCATCAAACACGAATTGAAGTGAAAATCTCCTACTTAATTCACATTAACAAATCTGAAAATCAATTAAATTAACATAATCACTGCACCTCATAAACCCATTCTAGAACATATGTCCAAGTTAATTCAAAAATCAGCCTAAGTATTAAGTCCCAACTCACGCAAATTCTTTTAGAACCTCTCAGCTTCCCTCACTCATACGCAAATTCCAAGGCTCGAATTGCAGAAGCTCGTTCCAGGTTCTTGTTTTGTTCCTTAGATGAATCTACTTGTTTAGACGATTTTTGTTGTGATTTTTGGTGTGGAATTACGATTTTTAAGATCTACTCTATGTGATTATTCATGCGATTGGTCATAATGTTATTCATGTTTTTAGGGAGAATTTACATGTTATAAACTTATGATTCGAATTTCTAGTATAACTTCTTAATTCATGTTTGTTTCATGGAACTAAATGATAAGAAAATTTATGTTACAATGTGTAGATGCTCATATTTGTGTTCACTTGTTCTTGTTTAATTTCATCAGATCAAATTTTCAAGGGCGGCCGCCCCTCCTGCCCTAGCTCAGGGACAGGCCTGCAGTGGCTATTGTATTCGTTTGATCATCCAATTTTAGTTTGGTGTTGATTTGATAAATTAAGTTAATTTTTGATATTGAATTTGAATACTTCTTGAGGTTATAAGAGTGTACTAGAAAATGTAGTTGCTAAAATTTTACTAGGCTGATTTTTGAATTATCTTGGACATATGTTCTAGAATGGGTTTATGAGGTGCAGTGATTATGTTAATTTAATTGATTTTCAGATTTGTTAATGTGAATTAAGTAGGAGATTTTCACTTCAATTCGTGTTTGATGATTTAGCTTTTAAATCGTAAATGAGATTTTATTTTGATATCTTTGTATCTTGATCTTGTTTGAGTTTTGTTTTTTTTCTTTTTCTTTGAAAGGCATAATATGTTAAGCTGTGCCTTACATTTATTAGGGTGATTTAAATAAAATTTCAGATAAGTAGACTACATTATTTAAGGCTCATCGAGTAAATAAGATTGTTTTAAGTTGTCTTCTTTAAGCTCCTTATACTTTCATGATTCAAAATTAAGGAGTTTAAGTGTGTGTATATGTTTTGTCAAATTCTATGAGGTATTCATAAAAGTATGTGTCTGAATCTAGTGGCATATATTGAAGTTTAGTAGGCTTGACACTAGTGATTTGAATTTGTGTCTCAAATATCCCCTTCCTCTAGAATTTGCAGCGATAATTGACCTTTTATGTGGTCAAGGATGCTAAACATGAACTTAGGATTTAGAGTTTATAATTTGTTCTAAAATATCCTCCGTGGGTATATCCTTAAATTTTAAATGGAAAATTTATCAGAAACAACCTCTTTAAAGAATCTCGGAAAAGAAGATCTCTAATTTTTTTTGCGAGGAACAACCTTGACCCATTTTCCTTATTTTTTGGTGCCGACTCATTAAAACAAAACGTATGCATGGCATGTGACCCGTATCACTTATGGAGGGAAATGAGGTTGAAACATAAGAGATGCTAGTCACGTGTCCTGCACATATTTGATTTTAATGAGTCTGTCAGAAAATAGTTGGTCAATGTCGGAAAATGGGTCTAGGTTGTTGCTCGGGAAGTTTTTTTGGAGGTCTTCTTTTGCCATGATTTTTTTTAAAAGGTTGTTTCTCTTAAAAAACTTGTATTTAAAAGGTTGTTTTTGACAATTTTTTCATTTTAAATTTCTCACTTTCGGCTCTCAGATCCATACGCAAGTCTGTATCCAAGTCCAAGCATCATAGCATAACTTTTACTGCGATCTAGCAGTTCAATTGTGTAATGGATTTTGATGATTAGGAGCTTTAACAGTGTGCTTCGTACTAGTTGTTATTTTGATAATCTGTTGAATGTGACGATCTTAACTTATTAACCTGATCTTGTGGCTCAACTGTTCAATTTTTGTTTTTAAATAATTTGTATGCTATATTTTACAGTCTTTGTTTTCAAAATTTTCTGGCTCTGCAACCAGTTCAATTTTTTTATAATTTTATTTCTTCATTTGTTCAGGTTGATAAGTGATATTCATAGCTAATCCGGTATCATGGCAGACCGTAAGTAATGGTGATGGGGATTATAAGTATGGCGACGACAATCCCACATTATAAGGGATTTACTCCTCAACCTCACAATTACACTTTTAATCAACATCATTTCTTAACTAAGCAATGTCGTTGCCGCCATAGTAGTCATGCTTTTGTCTCTTGCAATTTCAAGTGCACAAAACATACTACTACATCACAAAATCGGTGTAGCTCTTTGCATAATTTATTAGTTGCACGCGATTGTACTGAAAGCGAGGTTTTGATTACTGAATCGTCTGTTGATGAGCTGATTAAAGAGCTTACTTCAGAAAGACTCTATAGTGATGCTGTCAAGCTTTATTTAGGTACGTTGAATGATGGTTTCATCCCAAACGTCTTTCATTCTTTCCCTATTTTAGTTAAGGCTATTGGCGGTCTTTGTGATTTCAAATTAACTAGGCAAGTTCATGGGCATTTGTTGAAATTAGCTGTGATCAAGTATCTATCCGTAGCAAATTCGCTATTAAGTACTTTTTGGAAATGTGGTGCGAGTGATGATGCAATAAAGATGTTTAAGATTATGCAGGAGAGGGATTCAGTTTCATGGAGCACTATGATATATGGGTCTCATCATGCAAGCTTGTATATCAAGTCACTGGAATGGTTTACACGCATGGGTTGTGAATTTGGAATATATCCAAATAGGGTAGCTTGCATTTCAGCTCTTTCCTCATGTACTTCAGTTAAGTCTATAATACATGGGCAAGAAATACATGCATTTCTGATCAAAAGTGGGTTGGATCTTGATGAGTTTGTGTTGAGTGCATTGCTTGAATTTTATATGAAATGTTGTTCTGTAAGGTATGCAGAACACATTTTTGAGAGCATTGCTAGGAGTGCAAGAGAAAACACTGTGTTATGGAATATTATGATTTTGGGGTATGTGGAGAATAATTGTTACTCGCATGCACTATTTTCTTTCATTGAAATGATGTATGTAGGTGTTAAACCCGATTCTTCTGCTATGGTGGCTATTTTGGTCTTGTGCTCAGAGTCCTTAAATCTAGCCTTCGGACAGCAAGTGCATGCTCTTATTGTCAAAACTGGTTTGGAGATAGATGTTCAAGTTGGAACCTCGCTGATCGTCATGTACTATAAATGTGGCAATCCTGATTGTAGTTCAAAACTATTTGACATGTTTGATAATCATAATATAGTCATGTGGGGCACAGTAATCACTAATACTGCTCGATGTGGTTATTCGAGGAAAGCACTGGATCTATTTGTCACTGGATTGGAGCATGGATATCTGGATTCTGTCATATTGTTAGCTGCATTACGAGCATGTTCATTTCTGGCAGCTAACTCTGAAGGCATGTTGATTCATGGAATGACAGTTAAGTTAGGGTTGGACCTTGATACCTACATTGGTAGTGCCTTAATCGATATGTATATGAAATGCCAAGATATGTTATCTGCTGAAAATGTCTTCCGGAGGTTACCTATAAAAGATGAAGTATCTGAGAGTAGTTTGATATCTGGATATACTCACAACGAATACTGGGATGATGCGATCAGAGCATTTTGCGAGATGCACAATCATCAAATTAGACCTAATGCAGTAATAATATCATGTCTCCTATCAATTTGTGCTCGGGTTTGTTCAAATTTACAGTGCAAAGAAATCCATTGCTATGTTATACGCAGAGGATTGGATATTAGTATGCTTGTGAACAATTCACTTGTAGTTGCCTACGCAAAATGTGGAAACTTGGAAAGCTCGTGGAGAGTCTTTCAGGGGATGGACATGAGAGATGAAGTTTCATGGAATTCAATGTTGTTGGGGTTAAGCCTACATGGTCATGTGGATGAAATGCTTGTTTTGTTTGATGAAATGAGAACTAATGGATTTGAACCTAACCATCAAACTTTTACTACGGTTCTTTCTGCATGTAGCCATACAGGAAGAGTTGCTGAGGGCTCAAAGTTTTTCAGAATCATGAAAGATATGCTTGAACCCAAACTTGAGCAGTATACTTGCTTGGTTGACCTTTTAGGTCGTGCAGGCCATGTAGACCAAGCATATGACTTGATTATAGCTATGCCACACACCCCAGATGATCGCATTTGGGGATCGTTGCTTGGCTCTTGTAGAATTCACGGCGATGAAAGGTTAGCAAATGTTGTAGCCAGTCACCTATTTGAGTTGAATCCTGATAGTATTGGGTACCGTGTACTCCTTGCAAATTTATATGAAGATTTAAATAAATGGAATGAAGTTGTGGAACATAGATCCAAAATCAATGATATGGGATTGAAGAAAAGTCCTGGTTGTAGCTGGATTGACGTTAATAATCAGATTCATGTCTTTACTGCGAGTGATCAGACACATCATCAAGTAGAAGATATATATGCCATGATCAAAAGTTTGACCATAGAGATAATAAGGGATGGATATATCCCGCAATTGTGATTTCATGTAAATATATATTTTTTTCCTTAAAAAAGTGTAGATACATTTTATTCTATTTTGTAGTTTAATGTAGAATTGTAGACCGTGATTTGAGATGGTGTAATTGTTATTTATAGGAGAATCAAAAAGTGGAAGGGTGATAAGTCCTATTTCTACCCACATGTTGTGGCATCTTGGGTTTGATTCTCATATTGGTGAAGTTGTGAGGATTTTGGGGTATTTTGTACTTTAGTTTCATGTAGAGAATGTTTTTACTTAGTGGTCGTTTGGTTGCTAATTGAAATCACGGGAATTTCAAATTCCTAGGATTTGTGAAATGGGCTAGTTGTTTGGTTGAAAAAAAATTTTAAAAATGGGGGAAGTAGAAATTCCCAAGAATTTCTATTGCCTACAAAATTGGGGAATTAACTAACCTACTCCCCCCTAGGTAAGTAGAAATTCCCATGAATTTCCACTTCCCTTATACACTACCAAACAAAAATTTTAAATTCCCATGAATTTAATGAAGGAATTTATATCACGTGTATGGAAAATTCATGGGAATTTACAATTCCTATGATCAACCAAACGACCACTTAATTTACCAAGTTTTAAGATAGTAGTTACTTTTTATACTCTACTTACATTAAAAACTTGTTATCCTTTAATCATAAGTAGAATGAACGTGATCAAATGGATAATTGATTCCTAAGAAGTAAGAACCTTTATATTATAAGGCAAAATACAAAAGGCCTAAAAGTTCCACTAAAAGGAATATTTATACATTTTCTTGAATTTTTTACATTGACATATGCTTGTCGATAAAATGTAATTAAGTTAAAAGGTAAATTTGTTTTTTTTTTTGTTATTATACATTATCATAAACAAACATTTCCATTGCATTCCAAAAAAAAAAAAACCACATTTCCATTAAACATGTTTGCTACTACACCAATTCTCCCTCAAGTTTACACTATTTTCTTAGCTTCGTAAAGTCGAGTGCATTCATCATATGAGATTATGCTCATTTACTCATTTGAGCAATGAGCAAAAAAAAAGTAGCCTTGGACGTACCATGCTAATAGTACACCCGAGTGTACGATAAAAATTTCTTCATAAAGTCTTATAAATTATAAGATTTATCGACATTATCCCCAGTAATCTAAGACATGAAATTGGATCTGGTCTACCTTATTATTCCTATATGCCAATCTTCTCTCACACACAAATTTTCTCCCATAAAGGACTAAGACTTTATTATTTTCAATTTTATTGTCCATACGACGATGTTCCTAGACATCACACATAGTACTACAAGGCAAAAAGCTAGAGTATATTTTTTCAAAACGTTCACTTTCACATTTTTTCTAATCCTTCCTTTGTTCCTTTAATTTTCAGCAAGCAAATTAAATAAGTGCAAACAAACAAACATAGATCTTGCGTACCTCTTTCTCTCCTCGCTCCTTCCCTCCTTTCTCCCCTCCTCTCTCTCTCTCTTTCACGTCTTCGCAAAATTTTCAACCTCGAACTTCAAAGCTTAAACCTTATTCCGCATCAAATTGCTGCTTCGACGATTGAATTTCCTAAAATCTGTTCAAATCTTTTCGATTTTTTTTGTTGATATGTCCGAGTTTATTCGAATTCATGAGCAGAATTTTGAATTTCTCGGTTAAAAAGAACAAAATCCGTTTCCACCGAATCATTTGAATGCCGATAGATTAAGATCAATTCTTACTTTGATATGTTAATTTAACAACGATCAAACAAATTTTGAAGATTTGAAATAATTTCGCCGATTTTTGGTGGAATTTTGTTATTATCGCTCTTTTTTGGTTGATTTTTTTAAATATTTTTTTTTTTTGGTGGAAGTAAGTGATGTCATCATCATCTAAGGTGGTGTATGAAGGATGGATGGTGATAATTGGGAGGAGGAAAATTGGTCGATCTTTTATTCACATGAGATATTTTGTTCTTGAGCCTCGTCTTCTTGCTTATTACAAGAGAAAACCGCAAGATAATCAGGTATAAGCAATAAAATTGTGCTTGTTTTGATGTTGTTACATTTCTGTAAGTTAGTCACTTTGCTTTGTGTTTATTTTTTTTTTTTCATTTTTTGGTGGTTTTTAGTATGTTGTTGAATTTGTTTGTGGAAATGTTGTTTAAATTTGAAGTGATAGAGTTGATAGGATGGGGAAGTGAATGCAATAATGGAGGATTATGTTTGACTTATGTCATAAGGAATCAGGGAAGTTTCAGGTCAATTTTAGTTGAATTTTGACTGATCAGAGTTGAGATAATGCTCGAATGACAACAGATTTAGCTTGAATGTGGGAGAAAAATCTATTTTGAAGTGGAAGATATGATGGAAATTTTGTGGAGAACTTTAATTAGTTGCAATGATTAAATTGGAATATGGAGTAAGGAAGATCAGTTGAGAGGAGGGTAGAGAAATTGAAATTCTTCCTCTTGTTTGAATGGCGTACTTGCTAGCTTCTTCTTAAAGTAAGGGCTATAGCCAAAATGTTAGGTGGAAAATGACCCAAATGCATGTCGATATTATCTTGCAGGAACAAGAATGTAGCTTGACAGGAGTTTCAATGAGGGAGAAAATGAAAATAAGTTGGATTTTAGATTCCATATCCTCGCTTCTCTCCAGAAAAGCTTGCCTCTGTCATTTTTGTGATGTTTAGAATTTGTTACTAAGATTATTCTTCTGTTTCTTAATGCTTGATGTAGGTACCTGTCAAGACGCTTGTTATTGATGGCAATTGTAGAGTGGAGGATCGAGGCTTGAAGACCCATCATGGACATGTGAGCCCTTTTCGCGTGGTTCATCTTTTCTTCAAGTCTTTATCAATGACTACTGTATAGGCTTACAAATTTTGGATACTTCATTCTCGGCTGATAAGTGATTATTTTGACTGTATTACTTTCCTGGTTGTACAGATGGTTTATGTCTTATCTGTGTACAACAAGAAGGACAAATATCACCGGATTACGGTGTGTTTCTTTTTCATTTCATTATTTAGCTATTGTGTTTAGCTTATGGTTTCTTCTGCTCTCGTAAATGTTTCATATCTGAGTTAGTATAGGTTTTGTTATTTCCCTTTGCACCTTCCCTTCTCTGTTCAGATTTTTTAGGATGCTTTATGTTTTAGTCATCTGGATTCTTTCTTTCCATGATGCCTGTGATGGATACAGATGGTGATAGTTTAGTCTTGGATGCATAAGGTTAACGGCTTGGTCCAAGTGAGCCTGAGTATGTGCTGTTCTACAAACTAAATTGCTAAATCTCTAAATCGACTAATCAATAACTCTTATTTGAGCATAATACTCCTTTTCTATGCCGGAGGGTTGAGCATATGATCATCTCTCCGTTTGGAATTGCTCAAGATTATTATGTTATCACTTCTATAGTTAGTTGAATCTCATAGGTTTGTGGAAGCTACTTCAAAATGGTTTCAGTATCAGAGATGTAGAGGAACTAATGAGCAAATCCCTATCAAGCGAAACTCTGCTATGTGCGCCTACTCACATATGTTTTTTCTTAAAGATGTTGAGTGTCAACCAGATATTGCAGTTATAAAAATAACTACTGCAGCTAGCTGCTACAACTTCGAGGCACAGCAACATTTTTAATTAGAATTCCCTGCTGTAAGTAATTCTGATGTGACTTGAATAGTGGTACCAGACTATGGTTGGTTATTATGCAGTGCCCTTCACTTGTCACGCTGCTACAAAAAAAATTATGGAAAAGCTTAACTCGATGTGTCTTCGTGATAAAGATGGCAGCGTTCAACATCCAGGAAGCTTTAATATGGAAAGAGAAGATAGAGCAAGACATTGACCAGGTCTTCCTTCTATATTTTGTGAATTTGTACTTTCGTGTTGATGTTTTAATGAAATTCTAGTATATATCTTTCTTTGATTCTCAAACTAGGATTTGCTGATTTGAATTATGTATGCAGCACCAAGAATCACAAGTTGGTAATGGAAACAAGTACTTATCTTTTGAGTATAAGGCGGGTTCTGATTCCATGAGAAATGCTTCTTCCTCAGATCGTGAAAGTCAGTAAGTGGCTTCTTGATTCATATTTCTAATGACAGATTTTGCAAATTCATCTAGAAAAAAGGATTACTTCTGGATGCCTTGACTGTAGGGTTTGGAAATAGACCCTTTTTTCGACGTTTTAGATAGTTGGTAAATTTCAGTTCCTCCAACAACGCAAAGAAACAGATGGTGACTTTCAAGATAAGGGTAAAGTTTAGATGAAGTTAGCTAAAAGATAACTAATTAAGGGAATAGCTTGCCAGTCCTACTGTAAACTTGAATCTGAATTTCCTTTGATTTCTCCTGCGGTGTGAGACCATAAGGAACCTAAAAGAGCTCGCTCTCTTCTTGATATACAGCCACATAAGAGGATGATCGTTCTTCACTAACCGCCCCCTGAAGTACAGTGAGAGAATTAGCCAGAAAAGTAATTTTCGTTCCTATCCCTTTTGGACAAGAGTATGTCAATGTGTGTTTTTCCATTAAGGACACTGGAAGCATCCAAATTTTCCTCTCAATATCAAAGAATCTATCTTGAATAGACCTAAACTCTCGTAAGGTGCAAGATTTTCATTTATCATGGTGGTGGTGATGGTTGTATAATTCTGCATAAAGGATGCAACGTTGTATGCAAGACTATCTGCCTTCTAGTCTAGTTGTATGCTATTTAGTCTTGGATATCTGGTGTCAGACATGGGCTCGTGTCTGGCTTTTAGTCTAGTTGTATGCTAAATAGTCTAGGTGTTAGACTCAACCATTTGATGGAGATTTTACATTCTATGGTCTATAATGAAGTGTCAAGTATCTATATCCACGTATTTGACATCGAGGTATTTGAGTAAAGATAGTTATATTCATTTCTCAGGCTCATTATACACATATGAGTAATTGGCTAATAGCAAATGGCTGCGTCTAGGGATTATAGTATTTTAACTATGGAAAGCCTTTTCTATTCTATAAGGATTCCCTAACGTAAACTATTGGAGACTTCATAGAGGTACTCTTTTTCCAATCTTTAAAAAAAAAAAAAAAAAAAAAAAAAT